>JBAMNC010000694.1:2015000-2481974 GCA_037902135.1 Cetoscarus ocellatus | reverse complement strand
TTTTTGGGAGTCCGAAATGGAAAAAAGTCATATGTTAGCCTTAGTGTTTTTTCAAATCCTGAGCTGAGAGAAAAAGGGTAATAAGTCCATTTTTAAGCCAAATATGAGCCTAAACCAGTCAGCACTAGCATGTGTTTCCTGAATCAATGTTTCAACCAAAGTACATGTTGAGGATATTATTTTTGGAGTCCAAAATGGAAAAAAAAGTAATATGTTTGCCTTAGTGTTTTTACAAATCCTTGAGTGAGAAGAAAAAGGCTAATAAGTCCATTTTTAAGCCAAATATGACAAACCGTCTGCACTAGCATGTTTTTCGGCCTGTTTTACACCCAAAAAGTCAGTTTGAGCATATTTTTTTTGGAGTCCGAAATGGAAAAAAAGTCATATAGTTAGCATGATGCTTTTTTTCAAATCTGACGCTGAGAAAAAATGCTCAAAGTCCACTTTTAAGCCAAATATGACCCAAACCGTCTGCACTAGCATGTTTTCCGGCCTGTTTTATAACCAAAAAGTCATGTTTCAGCATATCTTTTTTCGGAGTCCGAAATGGAAAAAAAGTCATATGTTAGCCTTAGTGTTTTTTCAAATCCTCAGCTGAGAGAAAAAGGCTAATAAGTCCACTTTAAGCCAAATATGACCAAACCGTCTGCACTAGAATGTTTTTTGGCCTGTTTTACACCCAAAAAGTCATGTTTGAGCATATTTTTTTCGGAGTCCAAAATGGAAAAAAAGTCATATGTTAGCCTTAGTGTATTTTCAAATCCTGAGCTGAGGGAAAAAGGCTGATAAGTCCATTTTTAAGCCAAATATGACCAAACCGTCTGCACTAGCATGTTTTCCAGCCTGTTTTGCACCCAAGAAGTCATGTTTTACCATATCTTTTTTAGGAATCCGAAATGGAACAAAAGTCATATGTTAGCCTTAGTGTTTTTTCAAATCCTGAGCATAGAGAAAAAGGGTAATAAGTCCATTTTAAAGCCAAATATGACCAAACTGTCTGCACTAGCATGTTTTCCAGCCTGTTGTTCACCCAAAAAGTCATGTTTGAGCATATCTTTTTTCGGAGTCAGAAATGGAAAAAAAGTCATATGTTAGCCTTAGTGTTTTTTTCAAATCCTGAGCTGAGAGAAAGGCTAATAAGTCCATTTTTAAGCCAAATATGACCAAACCATCTGCACTAGCATGTTTTCCAGCCTGTTTTACACCCAAAAAGTCATGTTTTACCAGATCTTTTTTCGGAGTCAAAAATGGAAAAAAAGTCATATATTAGCATGATGCTTTTTCAAAATCTGACCTGAGAAAAAAATGCTCCAAAGTCCATTTTTAAGCCAAATATGACCAAACCATCTGCACTAGCATGTTTTCTGGCCTGTTTTATAACCAAAAAGTCATGTTTGAGCATATCTTTTTTCGGAGTCCGAAATGGAAAAAAAGTCATATGTTAGCCTTAGTGTTTTTTCAAATCCTGAGCTGAGAGAAAGGCTAATAAGTCCATTTTTAAGCCAAATATGACCAAACCATCTGCACCAGCATGTTCTCCTGAATCAAAATGTTGCAAAAAGTACCTTATTAGGATATTATGTTTGGAGTCCGTAATGGAAAAAAAGTAATATGTTGGCATGTCGCTCTTTACAAAATTTGATGTGAGGGAAAAAGGCTTATAAGTCCATTTGTAAGTCAAATATCACCAAACCATCTGCACTAGAATGTTTTTCGGCTTGTTTAACATCCCAAAATTCACGTTTGAACATTGTTTTTTGGGGGGTTCTGAAATGGAAAAAAAGTCATAATGTTACTTTGAACATCAGGTACTTTTTCTTTTTAGTGTTTTTAGTTGAATACTTCTTTTGGGTTGTCACTCTTGACACCATAACACTCATCATTGGCAAAAATGTTGGTAATCATTAACATACAACTGTATCCTGATGGTGAAGCGACCTTCTCAAGCAGGATGACCATCAACTGTTTCTGCTTTTGGGTTCACCCAAAGTCAGGTCAAGAATGACCCTCAGAGCAGCAGAGATGGAGGACACCGACGGTTTCAGTCACAAAACAAGAGTAAATCTCTAAAATGTGCTAAAATTAGGGGGAATGTTGGTGCTCGAGGTTGAATATTGCAGTATACTTAGGATCTTGTGAAAAAGCAAATATGGCAGAATATGTGTGTGATTGATAGTATTTGCTTCAGTAAGCCAAATGTCTTTATTCATTCAGTTGTTTTGGGGCCACACCCTTGTTTCAGTGAATATATGTGACAATGTAGATCACTATTTATACAACCATACACATTTGTATTTTTGTTAGAGGAGGGCCTCTGGTGACAGTGATTTATAGGTTTATGGCAAAATTGTACGTGTTCCTACTTTAGCTCAGAATATTTACACAGTCACCCGATCTCAATGCATTAGAGCAATTTAGGGATGTGTTGGAACAGGAGATTATCATCATGTATGTTCAGCTGACAAATCTGCAGCAGCTGACAGATGCTGTCATGGCGATATGGAGGGATGTTGTTGAATCAGTGCCATCAAGAATTACGGCGCTCCGAAGGTGCTGTAAAGGTGTACTTAATGAAGTGGCCGGTTAGAGTACGTTGCAGATGGGGTATTTTTACGAGAGGATACTCCTGTTAAATCTTAAAAAGCTGGACTCAGGCACTAAAATGTGGAGCTTTTCCCAGCCCTAACTGTAACTCCGGTTATTTAACGTTATTACCGTTTACCAGAGCCATGACGACCACTCCAGGAAGAGCCCATAATGATAAGTTTCCAGGGACACTGAGGACAAACTTATCTGAGCATGAGTAAATGACTGCTCTCAACTCTAAATGATCAGGTTAGACTCTGAAAGTCGGACTTCAATGTTTATTTAACGGCGTTTTCCGTCAAATCTGCGGTGAACGGAAACTCTGATAACGGTAAAGTTAGGAAGAGGAAAAGAGATGGACTTCTCCAGAGCTTCTTCCTGTCGACTGTAACGGCTTAAACGATTGATTTAAAAGTTAATCAATATTTCAGATGAATAATTAATAAGCAAGACGATGTCCTGAAATTCAAAAACACACAGAAAAGTTGCATTAAAGTAAAATTCGTTACTTACGAGAGCCTCTCTGCTCCTCTGCCTGTTTGTTGACTCTGTAAAAACGGCACTCCGCTGCGTTCACGGACTCCTCGGAAACTGGAGCTTCGAAGCAGAGGGAGTCCTTAAAATGGTCCGCCTCTTGCTGGAACACATGGGCGGACCACAAACCTCATTCCAGTGAAGTGGGACACTGTAATGACGGGACAGACGGCTTACAATCACAGGAAACATACATTAGTGCAGGACTAAGAGTCATTTGTCTTAAACAGGAGTGCTCGGAAGTGGTCTGTCCAGATTATTTTGCAAAACTTGGCAGGACGGTTTGCTGTCTTCCTTAAAGCATAGTTTTGCAATAGGCAAAACTCCAACAGTAAAAACGTAATTAAAAATGGAATACACTGCTTTGCAAATTATTGACGACCTATGTTCAATTATACACTACAAAGATCAGATATTTAATGTTCAAACTCACAAAGTTACTGTGTTTTGTAAGTTTTCACTCATTTTCAATTTGATGCCTGCAGCATGTTCCAAAAAAGCTGGGACAGGGGCATTTTAACCGCTGTGTTACATCATCAATAAGCATTTGTGAACTGAGAACACTAACTGTTGAATCTTTGTAGGTAAATTCTTTCACGTACACTTGATATACAACTTTAGTAACTCAACAGTCTGGAGTCTCCATTGTCGTATTTTGTGCTTCATAGTGTGTCAGTCTAATACATTCACTCTATTTTTTTTGACTTCACAGGGCACTAACACATCCCCAATACCGAAGATGCAAGAACATAGTGAGTTAATTACTCAATTAAAGTTACTTTAGTAATTGTACTTTGCACACATGCATAACTGTACCAACATTTGCCCCCAAAATCAAGCAAGTTTAGTTAATTGACTGAAGACCTCCACTTTTCAATCTTAATATCTTGATGAGAATTCTCTTCTTTTCATCGAAACTGAATTAGCTTTCGAATGTTTTCCTCCTGATCTTCAGGAAATGACTTGATATCAGGAGGAAAAACAGCACTGAATTCCTAAAAAAAAACAGTAAACGTTTAAGAAAACAGCTCATTAGCATTGGAAATTTAATTTGAAGAAATGTATTGTTATACCTTCAATTAGGGCCCCTATGATTGACAAATATTCTGACGCAAGCTTGATTTTGTGCAAGTCCAGGAATTCCCAACATTCTCCCTTGTAAGTGAAGGCATCACCCTTGCAGTTTTTCAGGGGGAGGGGCTTAGAGTGGAAGAAAGGGTGGTGGTTGTGCTCTGCTGTCAGGACTCTATCATCTGACTGCTTTAACAGTCACAATCTGGACTTTGGAGCAGCAGCAGGCCCAATTATGCTCTTTATTTAACTGGATGGTAATTCACTTTTTATTGGGATCATCTGCTTGATCAACATTTTACAACATATGACAAGAAAACCAGAAGAAATGTGCAATATTTTAATTACGCAACAGTATCAGGTCATCTTCATTTGAGTACATAATATCACACTCATATAGCCTCATAACTTTAAAGCCCCTATGAACACAACAAAAACTTCCTATATGTGATATTTATTATCATATTGGGTTAGGTTAGATCAGATTAGATTAGATAGAACTTCATTTAACCCTTGGGAAGACTCCAGGGAAATTAAGGTTCCAGTAGCATTGTATTGTATAAAGGTGTTAAGGAACCAGGATATCAAAAAGTAAAAAAGTATAAACAATTAGCAGATATTCACATTAATAAATCTAAATAATAAAATTACAACTTAAAAAAATGACAAAATAAAATACTTATTCACTTATTATCAACTATCTAAAAATCTAAGGACTGATATTTGCTTCTGAATATCAGCTGTCAAGTTTCTCACTGTGCTCTGGAACTGGATTTAAAGTGGGTATGCTTTAGACATGCATTTATTTATCTGAATCTTATTTTATTTTGAAATAAACAAATAGACCTGTCTTGTTCTGAAGCTGGTCCAACCCATCTGGTCTTAGGAATCCAGCATGAAGGGAGCTGGATCAGGTTCAGGAAAGTGCACAAGGTGCTTGTAAAAGTGCAGCTGCTGCCCCTGTATCCCGCAGATGATCCGTCCCTGTCGTGCCCTCCTCAGCACGCCAGCATTGGACACATGGTTCTGCCAATGATGCTCAAAAATGAGTCAAAGGGAAGT
Source organism: Cetoscarus ocellatus (assembly GCA_037902135.1). Lineage (NCBI taxonomy): Eukaryota > Metazoa > Chordata > Actinopteri > Labriformes > Labridae > Cetoscarus > Cetoscarus ocellatus. Next base: position 2,476,721 of record JBAMNC010000694.1, on the reverse strand, counting down.
GGTCAAGAAGAAGTCCAGCTTGGTCTAGTAGGTGTCCTGGCCTCACAAGAGTATAGCAAGACCGGTAGGACCAGGGACTTTAGTGCACATGCTCAGATACCATGAGCACCAACCGGACAAGCCCACAGACACAAATTCAATGATCGAATGACAAAAGACACAAATAAAGAGCAGCTTCAAATATGAATAATTTATTGAGATGAATCCTGTTACTTACCATTTATGTCAAAACACACAGAATTACAAACAAAATGCCAACAAAACACGTTCAAGGCTTCTCAGTGAAGTTGCACTACAGCACATTTGTTAAATGACATTAAATAGGAAGGGAAAAAAACAGCTTATGTGTGTTTTGTGGCTGTGCATTCACAAAAGGTCATAGATTTTTAAAGACGTCCATTCAGCCGATCAATCAGACACAGGATGAATGTCTGTTCATTCTCACAAGTCTTGCACGACGCAGAAAAGAAGGGATCAGGCACGAGGAGAACATGTAAAAGGGATTCTATCATTATGAACTTTGAGAAAAATAAATCTAAGAAAATAAAACTTCAAGAATAAAGTTCAAATACATCACTGAACTTTGATTTTTGAGAGCAATTATTGGGAGAAATTTACGAAATCTGCATCACAACTTGATTCATGACATTTTAGCTCCATTCCTATAATCCTACATCCACATATTTTCAAGCATTTTGATTTTTTCCTGTTTTAATTTACTCTCACAGTGGATAATAACAGAATATCTCCCTCCTCTCATGATTTCTCTTTGCCCTGCCCTTCCATTCATCCTTAAATAATAAACTTTTGTTTCAGTCTCATTCATGTTTCCAGATTTTAAATACCAGCAGCAAAAGTCTTAAAATACTCAAAATCAGTTGTGCTCAATAATAGTGAGGGTGTTATGAGTCTAAGAAGAGCTCTGTGCTTTTATTAAGAGTCGTGCTTACTTATCATCAGCACTAATGAGGTATAAAGGATTGAAGACAATTGGATATCAAGTCTTTACAAACCATCAAAGTAATCTACATAAAAATATAAGTTACAGATAAAAATAAAACATCACTGTGTGAATCAGGACAATCTGCTGAAGTGTTTGACTAAAGCAAGAAAACAGTTGCTCAACTATCTGTGGGCTTATTTAGTCTATTATAATGTTTACTTTCAGTGGCTGATAAATCTCAGAGGAGAAAAAGTCAGCTTAACTATTTCAACGCAAACATATTGCAGAATATTTCCAGTACTTTTAAACCTGGGTCAAACTTTTATACAGTTTGGAATAGGGCTGGGTGACACGAAAAAAAAGCTGAATAATGATGCACTGTATATACCATTTCTGTAAAGGAATTACCAGTAGCTGACAAAATAGCCCAAAATTAATTTTACTGTGATTCTAGTAAAATAAGAAAATATACACTGATACATGTTTAATGTACAGTAAAAGCAATAAAAGTCCTTGACATCAAAACTTGGTGAGAAAATGCCTAAATTACGTATAAACATTGGAGGTATTTTCTACACCTCTAAATATATGTGCTTGAAAATGATGTGTCAATGGACAGGGGTATCAAAAAGTACAGGAACTAACTAGTACAAATGTGTTCAGACAGACTGACAGATAGACAGATAGATAGATAGATAGATATTTCAGTAAACTTGAAGGGAGTTAGTGTTAGAGTGTAATTGCCAAGGAGAGGACCTCACTCGTCACCACTTCCATCCTTCCTTTCAAATGCTGGCAACACATTTGTGTGATCTCGATAGAGTGCTGAAGTCCTTCTGCAATACTGAATAATTATAAACCATAGATGACCCAACACTGAGTGTCTATCACTTCTATTTTTGTTGCAGTAGCATCAAACAGGTTCCTTTAGTGTTTGTTTTTATCCAAAATATAATGCAAATGCTCCCCAGTACAATAAGCTAAAGAAAATAATGAAGTGAAATTGGTTGTTTTTTTAGAGAGAGACATCAAGATTAAGGAGTCAGATTATTCAGAAAATTGATAAATTGCCTCCTTATCAGGGCAAAACTGAATAAAATGAATATGTGGATGTTTGTCTGCTTTGGGCTTCCCTACATCATGAGCTTTATGACACATATTTTTGTCGAGGACCCCTATTTTTAAACCCTAAAGCAGTGAGGGGGCCACATCAGGCCCCCACAAAACTTTAGATTTTTTCCAGGACATTATCAATAAAACTATGAGAGGTAAGAACTGTTGTGGTTTTAAAGGTTTTTTTTTTCTCAGTAAATACATACAATTAATAGTGCAGCTCCCACTGTGATTGAAACTCTTAAAAGGGGGTGACTTCATATTTCAGTCTGTCAGTCTTTATAGGCCAGACTCAGCTATGAGAGAAAGTGTTTTGGAGTCAAAGCCAGCAGAGAAAAACAGGAACATCCCAGAGGATATTTAAGTGGTGATAGGGGCTGATCTCACTTGTAAATGCTGAGAAACAATAGATACAAATATTATGCTCATATATAATAATTAGACCAAAATATTAGTAATATCATTGTTTATTTCCCTTCTCTTTTTTTAATTCAGCCTCCATTGGTCAAGAAAACAATGGTCCTTGTACAAATGAAGCTGATGATCCCTGCCCTTCAGTTTGTTGTGAGCTTGGGTTAGAAGTATTAATAATTAATCCTGAAATGCTAACGAGGCTGTGTTTTTTCCATGTCTTTGAACATTATGACAGACACACAACACAGTTGTTGAAAGCATTGGAAATGAATGTTATACCACTCAGTGAGGACATGAACACCCCTGTAATTGAACGTTTCCATCCTCTGTTGGTGTAATGCACACCTCCGGCCTGCAGAGAGCAGTGTGAGTTCACAGCTGAGTGAGTCATGCCTCAGTCGAGCCTGCCAGTCCATAGTCTGTTATCTTTTAGGTTAGAGCTTTACATCTGGGTGTCCTTCTTAGCTCCTTTCCACTTATCTTCACTGCCAACATCCTCGCCAAACTCGAAGCCGTGGTTGTATTCTTCCTTCTTCTTCTCTTCACCTTCTTGAGCCTCGCTGTCTGTGTCATGTGGACCGCCACCACATTTCTTTACGTAAACCCGGTAGGCTGCAGAGGACACACATTGAGGAGCACCGATCAGTCATCTTGAACTGATAAAAACATCAAAATGTAACAAAGATGGAGTCATTTCAGCCAATCAAGGCCTTCCAAGATTGTAAGTTGTTGCCTGTGACTGTCTTATTTAAGGGGACAGCACTTTTAAATTAGTTTTAGTTATAGACTTTTGCCTAAAATATATTTTTGTTTTCGGCATAATTCAGTCATCTTAATTGTTTTAATTTTAGTCTAGCTTTAATGGATGAAATTTCACAACATTTTAGTCGATGAAATCTACTGTAAATTTGGTCCACTGAAATATGAAGTGTAAAGGGTAAGGCATTTTTTATGTTTCCTTGAATTTCTGAAGTCATGTTTTACACTTGGATAAAATGAAGCATCTAATAACCCTTTACTGAATGCTAGTAAAGTCTGAATGTATAAATGAACAGAAACAAATGTAACTTTTGTGTGAAATGCAGTCACCTTTATTTAGGCTACCTGGCAGAGCATCTCAGTTACAATACCAGAACTGACAACAAACAGTGAACCTGCTCTACATAAATATATCAATTCATACAGAGAGTAGCTCTGATTGGATCGCTCCCCAACTTATCCCACCACCACCAAGCTAAGGCAGTTGTGATTGGATGTCCCTCTTAACTCATCCAACCTTTACACACAACCAAAGCAGCTGTGATTGGATATATTCCTAACTTGTCCCTACTTTCTCCATGACCAAATGAGGTCTGATTGGATTAAGTCTCTGTCAGACATTTTAGTCTAGTTTTTATTTGTTGATGAAAATGTCAGTTATTTTAGTTTTGTCTATGTGCGCTTGTTTTTATTAGTTTTAGTCTAGTTTTTTTTTTTCAGGGGAAAAAAGGCTGTTGACGAAAACTATGACAAAAATAGTCAACAAAATTAACACTGATTAGAAGATGGGATCAGCGTCTGAGCCTGAACTGTCATCTGAACTCCTCAGTTTCTCTTCTTCAGCTCTTACCTCCCACAGCCAAAACAGCCGCGAATAACTGGAAGATGCTGTAGATGAGCGGGAACGCGAACATGACCTCCAGCTCTGCGGGGCTGAAGGACAGCTGGATGATGGTGCTGCACAGATTGGCGTTCTGGAAACCCGTCTCCAGGGCGATGGTTCGGCACCTGAAAATAAATTAAACATTCACTCATTGATATTTGTTCACCCTGGTTTAAAGATCAACACCTGGTATCTGATAACCCAGCACAGATGTCAGTGTAAGGTGTGAATGGATGAATGCTGGATGAATGTTGCTCACCATGATTTCATGGTGGACAGATGCTCATATTCATATCTTTAGCCCCGTCATCTTTTAGACTAAAAGATGTCTTTCAAAGGAGGCTTAGACTTAGGCAAAGATGTCTACACAACACGAGCTTGCTCATCAATCATCTGCCTTGTCTCATGTGGTTCCTCCAGTGATTCGAACTGAAGCTCTGGGCTGCTGTCAAAGCTGCCTATTTGACATAACAGTAACGGTAGGATGTGACCTACCAGTGTTAATTTTTTGACTAATTATTTTCATCATAGTTTTCATCAACAACCTTTTTCCCCTAACGAAAATTAGACGGTAACTAATAAAAACAAGTGCACATGGACAAAAACTAAAACTAAAATAACTGACATTTTCATCAACAAATAAAAATTAGAAAAAAATGTCTGACAGAGACTTAATCCAATCAGACCTCATTTGGTCATGTAGAAAGTAGGGACAAGTTAGGAATATATCCAATCACAGCTACTATGGTTGTGTGGAAAGGTTGGATGAGTTAAAACGGACATCCAATCACAACTGCCTTAGCTTGGTGGTGGTGGGATAAATTAGGGAGCAATCCAATCAGAGCGACTCTCTTTATGAATTGATATATTCATGTAGAGCAGGTTCACTGTTTGTTGTCAGTTCTGGTATTGTAACTGAGATGCTCTGCCAGGTAGCCTAAATAAAGGTGACTGCATTTCACACAAAAGTAAAATTTGTTTCTGTTCATTTATACATTCAAACTTTACTAGCATTCAGTGAAGGGTTATTAGATGTTTCATTTTATCCAAGTGTAAAACATGACTTCAGAAATTCAAGGAAACATAAAAAATGCCTTACCCTTTACACTTCATATTTCAGTGGATTAAATTTACAGTAGATTTCATCTACTTAAATGTTGTGTAATTTCATCAACTAAAACTAGACTAAAATTAAAACAATTCAGAAGATTATGACTAAAACTAAAATATATTTTAGCCAAAAGACTATAACTAAAACTAAATTAAAGTGTCAAAATGAACACTGTTACCTACCTGTACCAGGGCTGACCCACGATCCGGGCCAAGAGGAAGCCCATACCGAAACCTATGAAGGGATAGATCGTGCCGATGATCCACAAAGATGGAGCGATGGTCCAGGAGGACTGGTAGAGAATTCCTCCAACCACAGCGATGATAATAATGAGCAAGAAGCCGGTGACAGATCCAATCTGTGAACACGAGGCAGAAATTCACATCCTGGTCAGAACACAAATGTCATTGTGATCTCAGATTTAGAAACATTAGAGCGATTCGAAGCTGCAGAAGAATTTCATGTTGCCTCAATAAATTGCAAAATGCTCTCACCTTGAGGATCTTCTTAGCCACCTTGGGCCATTTGTGTTTCACAAACATTCCAAGTGCAATTGGGACAAGAAGGGAAACAAGAGTGATACCTGAGGAGACAGATTTTTAATGTGGATTAATTTATCACGAGTCCTCAAAGGACAACACCAACCCACTGTTTCCTTGTACATTCAAATTAATACTCCCCAAAACATGTTGGGAAATATTAATTCAGTCATTTCTCCCCTTTCAATAATACCAACTGGTAGTTTTTTTATATTGTTGGAAAGCCTGATTAGTCACCTTCACAACAAGGTATAACGTGTAAGGATCGTGCATTCATGGAATGAGAAGCACAGCTAATCATGTGGGAAGTGCCCCCCCAAAAATGTGCCAAAGTCTCCTGCAAACGGAGGCTGGAGTCCCGGTACGCAGAGGGGCTTTATTCTTTGATATACCATTTCCAAACTCAGCACCATGAGTCTGGTGAAGTCAAAGACAAACTGTGAAGTGGGCGTCCCAGGAAGACAACACCCCAAGAAGACAAGGTCTTCACCCTCAAATCTGTAGGCTTTCTTTAGGGGAGAGAGGGGATTTTGGCACATTTTTTTGGGGTGCCATCCACATGTTCAGCTGTACTGCTCATTCCACCAAAGCATGATTCTTACAGGCAGTACCTTGTTGTAAGGGTGACTAATCAGGCCCTCCAATGATGTATAATAAAATACCAATTGATGTAGTTAAATGGGGGAAATAATTGAGCAAAATAACATTTCCAAACTCTTTATGGGAGTATATTTGCATACCTAGCGTGTCGTATGGGATCTGAATGGAGTTGGATGAGACCCAGACGGAGGTGTAAATAAGAAGGCAGAGTGGCATCATCCCCAAAGCCAGGATGGAGGAACAGGCCGTCATGCTGATACTGTGGGGGGAGAAAACTGACATCTTTACAGAGCAGATGTCACGAACGTTTTGAAGCAGTCTCACTGTGGCTCATTGGGATTTTACCAGTCAGTGGTCAATATTAAGCCACTGCTGTATCTGTTCTCAACTCATAAGATCACAAAAGGGCGTTAGACTAATTTTCTGGGAATATTTTTACCTTTACACCTCCTATACTCAACTGAAGTCTCTTTAAATGCTGCTGTGGTCTGACATATATCTGTTTTGTAAGAAACATGTAGCAAACATTAAATCTGGGATCAAATATTTTACTTTCTGGAAGCCCTGGGCATGCAAAAAATACCAAAATGAAATTAAATCAGCATTTTTAGTGTATTTAATCTGAACATACTGATCAAAAAATGTTAAAATAATCTTTAAAAGAGAACTCAACAGGGTCCCAATTACAGTTTGTCGACTCAAGATTTTTTCTCAGTCTTTGGAATTGCATGAAAAATAAAATAATTCTCCTTATTATCTATTCGTCAACCCATCATAACCTTTATGAGCAGTTTAGCTTTGCTGAGACAACAAAGTTTCCATGCTACATGAGATTTATAATTCATTTTTTGATCCAACACCTTGTTCATTATGCAAAGAAAAACTGACTTAACCGTCAGTGTTCATATTCCCATTGAATAATTCAACAACCACAAAGATTGTTTTCATCCACAACTCGTTCTGTAGTCACTCAACAGCCACTTCATGAGGTGAACCTGCTGAACTGCTTGTTAAGGCTAACAGCTAATCAGTCAATCACATGGCAGCAACACAGTGCACTCATGCATGGAGACATGGTCAAAATGACCTGCTGAAGTTCGAACCCGGCATCAGGATGGAGAAGAACGGAGATTTGAGAGACTTTAAACATGGCATCAAAACTGCAGATGTACTGGGATTTTCACACACAGACATCTCTGGGTTTTAGAGAGAATGCTCTCAAAAAGAGAAAATACCCAGTGACAGTTCTCTGGGTGAAAATGACTTGTTGATGCCAGAGGTCAGAGGAGAATGGCCTAACCATCTCTGAAGACATGACGGCTTGAATCTTGGAGGAGATGAACCACATAGGATGCCACTCCTGTCAGCTACGAACAGGACACTGAGGCTACCACTCATACTTTAAATGTCTCCTGGTCCGATGAGTCTGGATTTCTGCTCCACATTCAGATGGTAGAGTAAGTTTGGTGTGAACATCATGAAAGCATGGAACCATTATTACTTGTATCAGCGGTCCAGGCTGCTGCTGCTGGTATGATGGTGTGGGGGGCATTTTCTTGGCACACTTTGGGCCCCTACGTCCCACCTGAGCATGGTTTAAACCCCACAGTCTACCTGAGTATTGCTGCTGACCATGTCCATCTCTTTATGACCACAGTGCTGCCATTTTCTGGTTGCTACCTAAAGCAGGATGGCACACCATGTCTCAAAGCTCAGCTCATGTCAAACTGGTTTCTTCAGCATGACCACGGGTCCGAGGTACTCCAGTGGTCTTCATGTCTCAATCCAACAGAGCAGTGATTCTCAACTGGTGGGCCGTGGACCCTTTTTCAGTGGGTTGCAAGCCTTTGCCTGGGCAAAAAATGTTGGGGGAAAAAATCCTGTGCTTTTATTTTTCATTGGACTGCCATCTATTCACACTCCTAATCAGTAGTTGCTGCTAATTTAATGCTAATTAGCACCCAATTTTAATAGAAAGGTGTTTGTTATATGTTCAATAAGCAGGTACTCAGCTAAAGCTTCTTTTAAATAACTTCTCAGGAGCTGGACTTTTTTATTTCATGCGGAGTCTGTTAAAAAGGTAGAAGTTACTGAAGCGTGTTGCTTTGTGGCAGCCTCAGCTTACTTAGTGCGACAAATTCAATATTATTAATACAGGACTGATCATTATGTATCCACTGATGCAGGGCTATCACAGCTACAGTCAGATTTATAGTATTTAAATCCTCCCCCCCACCCCACCCCCGCCCCTTAGATGCACTTTTTGCTTTCAATTAAAATGCAGCTAATTGAGCGTAAAAGGGAATATTTCTCTCTCTTGCATTGCCACATCCAAGTCATTTTGGTTTCTAATTAAACTTTATTGTGTCACTTTGATATTCTGTTCTATTTCAGATTTCAAGTAAAGCATACTTTTCTACAATCTGCAAGGACTGTTTCCAGCACCTTGTTGAATCCATGCCACCGAGAGTTCTGAAGACAAAGGGGCATCCAACCTGGTACTAGCAAGGTGTACCTAATAAAGTGGCCTATGAGTGTATATGTTTGTGCATTCTTTGGTGCAGTTTACTTCAAACGTCATGAACAATTAAGCAGTTCCTGAGTAAATACTAACTGTGTTGTTAGGTTTTGGGACACGGTGCGTGCAGCTTTACTGACCGTGAAGTTTGCTGAAGAGCATAAAACGGACGGGAAGGAGCAGTAGCCAGCCAGTAGTCATATTTTTATTCTTTTATTTTGTAATTATTTATATTTTGGTTTATATCTATCTTTTTATATATCTTTTTATCTATTTTTCAAACTGCTACTGGAATCCTAATTTCCCTGAGGGAGTTTTCCAAAGGGAAACTTTACAGTTCTATCTGATCTAATCTAATCTCTATTTATCTAAAATGATACTTATTGTTCAAAATTCATGTTCTACCAAACAGAGGACCTCCTGTGCTATTCTCTTAGCTTTCTAAGTGTTAAACTCTCTCTTTCTGCAGTCTTTGGGATCAGTTTCTACTTCGTGCAGCAACTCAATCTGTCTTATTTTTACTCTCAAGAACCAAACTGCGCTGATCTTCTTAAACCAAACAAAATTCAGATCAAATGAAGTTCTGCCAAGTCTTACCTGAGGTCCATGTCTCCATCCAGCCAGTAGCAGATGATGTTGGAGCTGCTTCCTCCGGGACAGCAGCCCATAATAATGATGGCGACGGCCTGCACAGGAAGCACATTAAAGGCATACGACAGGGCGAAGGCAGCAAAGGGCATGATGCCGAACTGGCAGATGAAGCCGATGATGATGCCCCACGGTCTCTTGAGGTGGGACCACAGTTTCCTTGCTTCGACGGTGCAGCCCATGGCGAACATGACCAGGGCGAGCATGGTGGTGAGTACAATGCTCATCACCAGGCTCAGGATGGCATTGAAGTTACTGGGGGGGACAAGGCAGTCCGTGCCGGAGCAGACTGTGGCAAGAGAGTCACAAGTGGACATCTTGGCAAGCACTGTCATTTTGAAGAGGAGAATTGTGGGAAGAAGATGGAGGAAAGAGTCCAGAGATTTGGTTGGTCTTAGATCCCACAGCAGCGCTGCAGCCCGTCCTCTGTTGGAGAAGATGACAGTGACAGTGAGAAGACGAGTCCGACTCACTCCTCTTATGGCCAACCCTGATTCAGCCAAATGCTCTGGGTGGGAGAGCCATGAGGTAAAAAATCAAAAATTAACCAATACTCAAAGTTTTATGGGGTCAGTGTTCAGGAGAACATGCATATAAAAAGCAGAGCATTGAGAAAAGGAAATTGTGATTGCACCACAGCTTTTATTGCTGGTTGGCCAGTTAAAACTTTATGGAGCCGCTCGGCTGTGCAGCATCATCACCCTCACATGCAGGTGAGCAGGGGGGGGAGATGCTTGGACTTCTTTATGTTTGCAGGGAACACCCTCTGAGCACAAGGTCTTCCTCTAATTATGCTTTGAAAACATTCAGAGGGTTCTTTATCATTTACTAATTTCACTGGATTCACAAACCCCATTTCCAGTGAAGCTGGGATGCCTAATAAATAAAAACAGAAAACAGTGACTTTGTCTTGTGCCTAGAAGTGCTCTGTCAAGAGGAGATGTTGTAAACTCTCTAAGAAGTCCACTTCACTTCTGGAAACATATGATAAAGTATTCCAACTTTTTCAGGGTCAATCTTTAAGTCAACTTCAGCCCTCATCAGAAATCTTAATTTTTCAGCAGCTTCAGGAACTTAACCCTTAAACTGTCAATTTAAAGTCTTGATTTCAATATTCTTTCTATGATAAAAACACACATAAATGGATTATTTTCTTCATCATTAATGTTGAAGGGCTGTGGCATTTTGATTAGTTTTTAAACCTGGATGTGTTTTACATTAGCAGCAAACGTTTTTGATGCATTTTTTAGTTTTTGCACATTGATGAATTAAAAGATAATTGCATATTACAGGCTCTGAGGAAAGAACAGAAATGTTTACAACAAGACACCTGTTGGAAGAAAAGAAAGAAAGCGTGTCCCCTCTCTGAAAACAACTGTAATGTCTCTGGGTTCTCATGAGTCTGTTCACCTTTAACAAAGTCTTCGGGTAAACCAAACATTTGGTCTCCCCCTCTCCACATATACTTCCTCAGCTTGTTCTATTTTAGAAAAAGTAACAGTACATGCTCTGTTTCTGGGTTAGCATGTGGTTATTTCCTGTCATTGGTATGAAGGTTTCGGACCTGGGCATGGACCTAAACCTTGGTACCGTTTGTTCCAGACAGAGACCACCTCTTTAGGTTGGACCAAATTTGTCTGTTTGGTCCAGAACATGGTCCAAGGGAGGTTTCAGGTTTTTGCTCTTCTCCCGACAGGTTTCGTTAAGAGTTTGATCGACCAACTGGCTCCTCCAGTTGTGAAAAAGACTGGAGGGACTTGATATGGATTGGTCTGTGATGAGTGTAACTGGCAGCTGCAGTAGTTTTTGAAGGTTCTGCCCTCTGAAAACATTTTCTATGGGCTCTTCTCCAGATGGATTAGTGAAATATTTCTGTGGCTGGAGCAGAAGATCTTTCTGTTAAAGCCAAAACAAGCTCAGGAGCTTCTGCAGCACAAACACAACACCGTATTCAGACATAGTTTCTGTTGTCGTGGTTCATGCACGTGGTTTAAGGGAGAGATGGGGCTATGACATCAGGGTCTCTGAAACTATCCGTATTTGCTGTACACATGGAAACCCAAGGCTGGTGTTTTCAGATGTAACCACGGTGTGTTTTTGGACACCCAAAACGCCGTATCCATGTGTACCAAAGTCTATAGGATTAAAAACTTGTGTGGATACACCTAAACCCACCTCCATATGGACAGCCCAAGAAAGTCCAGACCAGTGTTAATTTTGACAGCACTTTCTAGTTTAGTTTTAGTTATAGTCTTTGACCTAAAATGTCTTTCAGTTTTAGTCATAATGTAGTCATCTAAATTGTTTTAACTTTAGTCTAGTTTTAGCTGATCAAACTTCACATTTTAGTCGATGAAATCTACTGTAAATTTAGTCAACTAAAATATGAAGTGTAAAGTGTAAGGCATTCTTTATGTTAACTTTGTTGAATGCTAGTAAAGTTTGAATGTATAAATGAACAGAAACAAATTTTACTTTTGTGTGAAATGCAGTCACCTTTATTTAGGCTACCTGGCACAGCATCTCAGTTACAATACCAGAACTGACAACAAACAGTGAACCTGCTCTACATAAATATATTAATTCATAAAGAGAGTAGCTCTGATTGGATCGCTCCCCAACTTATCCCACCACCACCAAGCTAAGGCAGCTGTGACTGGATGTCCCTCTTAACTCATCCAACCTTTCCACACAACCAAAGTAGCTGTGATTGGATATATTCCTAACTTGTCTCTACTTTCTACATGACCAAATGAGGTCTGATGGATTAAGTCTCTGTCAAAAAAATTAGTCTAGTTTTTATTTGTTGATGAAAATGTCAGTTAATTTAGTTTTTAGTTTTTGTCCATGTGCACTTATTTTTATGAGTTATTGTCTAGTTTTCGTCAGGAGAAAAAAGGTTGTTGATGAAAACTATGACGAAAATAATTAGTCAACAAAATTAACACTGGTCCAGATCAAACAATGCAGGTGTTAAAGCGCCCAAATAACATCTTACTGCTGTTTTTTCTGTAAACACACATTAAAATTAAATTATTTTCCACTAGTTTGTAGCTCTGAACTACCTGGACCAGCGCAACGTTACGCTGAGCTTCAAATGCATGGATCATCCCTTGCGAGGGGTGAAATGTTTATCAGGGCAGAGCTGTAAATATTAGAGTATCTGAATGAGTGTGAAAGGACATTGACCAAGATCTACAGTTCAACACCTGAGATAAAGGAATCAAAGCATATCTGACTGGAACCATCAGCTGGAGGTTATCTGCTTCTACAAGTCTGGACGATGAGGGTACTGTGGGGGGTCTAGAGGAAAATCTGGGATGCCTTTAAAGACAGTGTGATTGGAACAAGCCTTATTTTGAATAGTGTTGGTCCTGAGCATCAGCAGCCCAAAATTCAACATGAATCCAATGTTTATATCTTGGATGGAGAAAGTCCAGATCTGTAACTCAGATTATTTGGTGCAGAAATAAACATGTAAAATGTTAAAAATCAAAATCAAAGCATCCTCACTGTTGTTTCTTCTAAATGCCGACTTAATCTGCAGTTAAGTGTGTTTCATCTGAACAGGAAGTTCGTGATTCAGAGCCGTAAAATTTAAGCCCCTTGTGTTCAGATGTGTCTTTTATGTCCGCCCTGCTCCACGGCAGTAAAACAATAAAACAGAAAATGGCCTCAGAGAGAATCGTATCTTTTCACAAATGTTGTCTCAACATGTTGAACATGTGCTACCAAGTGTGGAAGCCTGTTATAAAAAAGTCTGTGACATAACCAGCGTCCTAATTCAGGTGAATGACATTCTTCAGATGCTGAGGTTTGTTATGGAACATTTTAAACGAGGCCAAAGATGAAATAAGAGGAGATAATTAGCCAGGATGGGAAACGATCACCTGATTCTTGATTTCTGATGGTTATTTTGTTTTTACTTGATTTTTTTTTTAAAGAATACACCCTGTTCATAAAGAAACAGAATCCTCCTACCTTCTCAGGTCCTGCTGAAGACTTGGTGTCTCTCTCTGTGCTCAAAGGGTAATGCTTAACTGTTTGGTTGAAGGACAACCTGTTGCCATGCACTGAAAAATGCAATGCACGTGCTCCAAAGCTCTTTCCACTGAGGAGTCCTATTTTGAACATATTTAATCTACAGTCCGGAGAAGACACCAGAGAGCTTTAGTGTTTTATTTAACAGATTTTAGTCTTTCCTAGAGATCTTCTGTTGATCATACTGAAAACGAGGAGCTCTCAAAGGGCACAAGCCTCCGCCATGGAAGTCAGTGGCCGCCCAGCTGAGTATCCTGATCCAGACTGAGGTCCAGAATGAAAAATTAGACCTGGATCTTGACCCGAGTCCAAACTTAAAGGTCCCATGACCTTAAAGGTCCCATGTAACGGAAATACATTTTCTTTGCTTTAGGAGCAGAAGAACATTACACCATTGACTAAATGCTCAATTCACAGAGAAATGCTCTATCCTGTTTAAAGAAAATTCCTCTTAAAATGCTCTGTTTTTTACTTCCTGAGGTTTATGATGTCATAGCTATACAGCCTCCACCTACATTAGGGTCGGAAGTATCGTTATCGAGTATCGATCCTTTCACGTGTACTCTTTTGGTATGGATTACTTCCCTAAAATATTTATATCAATAGTTTCAGAATAGTTTTATAGTTTTGTGAAAAACTAAAGTAAGAATGATGGAAAGAAAAAACAATTTTATTTTATTGTTACACAAAAAACATTGTGAAGTTACATTTTAAATAACCTAGATAAATAATGAGCTTTTGGGTAATGAAATATGTAAAAGAAAATCATTCATATTTTTCCGATACTGATTATCGGTATCGGAAAAATTATAGCACAAAGTATTGGTATTGTATCGATTGGAAAAGTCTGGAATCACCCATCACTAGTCCAAATGTGTGTTTGAAGCTTGTCAAAGGCAGATGCCATGACTGTTTTGAAAGTCCCCTCTGCAGTCCCCCCCTCCCTTTCTCCCATCAGACATCATTTGGGCAGCCAATCAGAGTGGACTTCATTACCATAGCCTCCCCATCCCCTCAGATCTGAGCGTTTCCAAAGGGAAGGGAAAAAGAGCAGAGTCTGAGCCTTTACAGACACTTTTCATTTTTTACTCAATTTATATCAAATCCTTGATTAATGGACACCTAGGACATGATGTAATCAGTCAAACACACCAGGACCTTCAAATGTTGATATGCGTGAACTTACATAACGTACATCTGCATGAATTTTTTAAATGTGGAAAACTGCCCTATCTCACAATGTTGACAAATACCTAAACAATTTCTGGATCACCACTAAAATCGAATCACTTTTTCCCTGTGTCGTGACCAACATTCCTGGAAAAATTTAATCACAGTCTGTCTGTGCTCTACCCAGTGGCTTGATGACACTTCTACTTTATTTTATTGTATTTATTTTATCATATTTTATTGCTTTTATTGTTTTTATTCATTCATTTTTATTTACTATCTATTGTAAAGCACTTTGGTTTAAAGAAAGTGTTGTTGTAAAGGGCTGTATAAATAAGACCCTGGTACCACATCACTGATACCACCTTCTGTACCATAGTTCCTATTTACCCTAACGAACCATCCAAACTGTTCCTGAAACCAACATTACACAAAAGTAGTGTCAAAGAGAACACATAATAAGATAGAAGGACAGAGAGAAGTCTGAAGAACATGCTTAGCAGGAATACAGTTACCCTTCAAGCTCAATACGTGAACTCCCGACTCTGACTTCTGTCTCCAAACACCTCAGAGCATGGCTGTTGGAAAACCAGATCTGTGATCATAACCGCATCTAATTTTGTATGTGTGTCTAATGGGCTCAGTGTGTTGGGGCACCAGTCATAATTGTCGACTGTAAGTACATCTATGTATGCCATTTTTGTGAAGTAGTGCTTACATATGACATCTATGTATGCCTTCTTAGTGCAATATCTACTCACACATCTGCATATGCAACCATGTGCTATGGGCATTGTGCAATATTAGATTCAACATGGCACTTTATTATCTTGGGCAGTAGGGCAATGTGCAATGCAATATTGGGCAATGTGCAATACAACGAGGACCAGAACTCCCAGGCAGCTGGCAATCTGCACTTCAGCATTTGGCACTTTAACACAATGGCACTTTAGTTTGCACTCCAGCACTTTATAATCCATTGTGAATAATTCCCATGGTCCCCCAACTCCCGGCCCTTTTTCTTTTGGTCTGTATGACGTTTTAGTCTGTATGACTGTATGTCTTTTAATGTGCTCTGTGTGTTTTTATTCCTATTACAGATGTCTGTTTCTATGTGTTGACACCAACCTGCTAATGGGACTGGGGATGGAAATTGGCCAATCGGCTATAATCCCATGAATTTACATGTCAGTGTTTATTTATGCGTACTGTCCTATTTAAAAAAAAAAAAAAAAAAATCTAAATCTCAATCTCATGATCGGACTGTTGCTCTACCACCCCCTGCACTTTCATCTTCTTGAAAGAAAAGAGAGCACCAATAGAAAAATGTTCTCTCTTAGCTGAATTGTTGTGCTAAATAAATAGAGATTAGATTAGATTAGATCGAACTTTATTAACCCCTTTGGAAAACTCCCTCAGGGAAATTAAGATTCCAGTAGCAGTTTAGTATAACAGATAAAAAGATATATAAAGAAGATAGATATAAACAAAAATATAAATAAAAATATTAATTTGTTTAATTGTATTTTGTCTGTTGTACTCCTGATATCATTGAAAATGAGGACATGCCCTCAATGATTCTTCCAGATTCAATAAAGTTTAAATGAAAGAATGAAAGAAGGATCCAGCGGCTAACACTGTAGGGCAGCTGTGATCTTGTTTGGATGGAGCAGTAAATGGGGATGGTGGGTCTAGATTCATAAAATATACATTAATAAATAACTTAAAACAGACCTGTAGCTTTGTAAAATGGTAGAAACTCCAATGCTAAGGAAGTTGGGATGTTGCTTAAAACGTATATAAAAACAATAAAAAGACAATATTTAATGTTCAGACTGATAAACTTCACTGCATTGTTGCAATATTCTCTCATTTTGAATTTGATACCTGCAACATGTTCCAAAAGAGCTGGGACAGGGGCATGATTACAACTGTGTTATATGACCTTTCTTTTTAAAAACACTCAGTAAGCAGTTTTTTGAACTGGGAACACTGATTGTTGAAGCTTTGTAGGTGGAAGTCTTTCACATTGTTGCTTGATGTTTAGTTTCTCAAATGTCCAGGGTCTCTGTTGTCCTATTTGCCCCTCAATAATGCTCCACACATTTTCCATAGGAGACAGGTCTGAACTGCAGGCAGGTCAGTCCAGTACCTGCACTCTTTAACTCTTTCACGCTGTTGTAACACAAGCAACATGTGTCTTCATTGTCTTTCTGAAAAAAGCAGAGACATCCCTGAAAACACGTCACTCGGATGAAAGAAAAAGTCTGTGAACCCTTTAGGATTACTTAAATTTCTTCATAAATTGGTCATAAAATGTGTTCTGATCTTCATCCAAGTCACAACAACAGACAAACACAGTCTGCTGAAACTAATGCTGCACAAAAAATGATATGTTTTCATGTTTTATTAAAAACCACATGTAAACATTAACAGTGAAGGGTGGAAGTGTGAAGCCCTAGGCTAATGACTTCTCCAAGAGCTAATTGGAGAGTAAAAGGGTTATAAAATCATTTCTAAAAGCCTTAATGTTCTAGTGTCCATGGCAGTGTTAATTTTGACAGGCCTTTTTAATTTAGTTTTTAGTTATTGTCAGAAATTTTCCTGAAATATCTTTCTGTTTTAGTCATAATTTAGTCATCTGAATTGTTTTAATTTTAGTCTAGCTTTAGTGGATGAAATTTCACAACATTTTAGTCGATGAAATCTACAGTAAATTTTGTCAACCAAAATATGAAGAGTAAAGGGTAAGGCATTTTTTTTATGTTTCCTTGAATTTCTGAAGTCATGTTTTACACTTGGATAAAATGAAACATTTAATAACCCTTTATTTGAATGCTAGTAAAGTTTTAATAAATGAACAGAAACAAAATTTAACTTTGTGTGAAATGCAGTCATCTTTATTTAGGCTACCTGGCAGCACATCGTAGTTTTTGTCCACGTGCACTTGTTTTTATTAGTTACTGTCTAGTTTTCGTCATCGGAAAAAGGTTGTAGACGAAAACTATGACCAAAACAATTAGTCAACAAAATTAACACTGGTCCACGGTAAGACAGACTGTCTCCAAAAAGAGAAAGTTCAGCACTGCTGCTGCATGGTCATCCTCTAAAGATGACTGCAATAACACAGAGTGCACTGCTCAATGAGGTGAAGAAGAATCCAAGTGTGACTAAAGACTTGCCAAAATCTCTGGCACAGGCTAACATTTTGTTGACAAATTTAAAAGAAGTAAAACATTATACAAGTATGGAGTTCATGGGAAGACACTCCTGCCTCGGCTGTCAAAAAAACATTACTGGCAAAATATTCTGTGGACAAAAATTGAGTTGTTTGGAAGGAACACACAACGCTATGTGTGGAGAAAAAAGGCACAGCAACATCAAAACCTTGTCCCAACTGTAAATAGAATTCCCAAGTTTATCAAGACATTTATGTATGACCAGCTGAAGCTCAACAGAGGATGGGCAATGCACCAGGACCTAATGGCCCAAAGCAGAGAAGTAAATCAATAACAGAAGGGCCTCGTCAGAAGAAAATACACTTTCTGGACTGGCCCAGTCAGAGTCCTGACCTCAGCCTGACAGAGATTCTGTGGCATGACTACAAGATAGCGATTCACACCAGACGTCCCAGGAATATTGCTGAACAGTTTTGTAAAGAGAAATGGTCCAAAATTCCTCCTGATCGTTGTGCAGGTCTGATGCAACTACAGGAAAGGTTTGGTTGAGGTTATTGCTGCCAAAGGGAGTCAACCAGTTATAAAATCCAAAGGTTCACACTTTTTCCACCCTGCACTGTGAATGTTTCCATGCTGTGTTTAATAAAACATGACAACATATCAGTTTTTGTGCAGCATTAGTTTCAGCAGACCGTGTTTGTCCATTGTTGTGATGAAGAACAGAACACATTTTATGACCAATATATGAAGACATTTAAGTAATCCCAAAGGGTTCACATACTTTATCTTACAACTGTAAGCTGCTCCAAAACCTGTATGTACCTTTCAGCATTAATGAATTCTTCAAAGTGTTCATGTTACCCATGCCATGGGCACTAACACACCCACATACCATCACAGATGCTGGCTTTTGACCTTTGCTCTGGTAACAGTCTGGATGGTCCTTTTCCTCTTTAGCCCAGAGGACATCACGTCCATGATGTCCAAAAACAGTCTGAAATGTGGACTCAGACCACAGCAGACTTTCCCACTTTGCCTCAGTCCATCTCAGACGAGCTCGGCCCAGAGAAGCCAGTGGTGTTTCTGGGTGTTGTTGATATTTGTCTTTGTCTTTGCATGATAGAGTTTGACCTTGACCTTGTAGATGTAGAGATGAACTGTGTTAACTGACAATAGTTCTCTGAAGTGTTGCTGAGCCCTGGTGGTGATATCCTTTACAGAATGATGCTGCTTTATAATGCAGTGTTGCCTGAGGGATCACAGGTCATGTGCATTCAGTGTTGGTTTTTTTTGCTTTGCTGCTTACTTGCAGAGATTCTTCTGGATTCTCTGAATCTTTTGACAATATTATGGACTGTAGATGATGAAATCACGTAATTCCTCACAACTGTATGTTGAAAATTGTTGTAAATTTCAGCATTTACAACAGAGCCATATCCATGATAAATGGGCATTTAACGCAATAACCATGTGCAGTGACACAAACAAATACATGTGCAATAATCTGTGAACTCTGTGAATACTGGTGCAATAATCCACAGCCTAATATGTATGTGTGTGTATATATATGCACACATATACACACATATATATATATATATGTATTTATAACTCTTTTTTAGATATATGTACACATATATTTTATATATATTTTTCGATGCATCCTTTTTATATTTTATTCTATTTGTCTTCTTAATATTGTTTGAGCACCAACCAAGACAGTATTCCAATTTCGTTACACACTGTAATGACTTCTATTCTATTCTAATTCAGAATGACTTGTTCACCTGTGGAGGTGTTTTTGAGCACTTTCCTGGTGTTTTGTTGCACTTGTCCCAGCTTTTTTGGAGCACTCTGCAGGCATCAAATTTAAAGTGGAAGAATATTTGCAAAAAAATGTGTTTTATCAGTTTGAACATTAAGTATCTTGTCTTTGTCGTGTATATAATAGAATAAAGTTTATTTTATCAACTTAGCGTCCCAGATTCATTGGAAGTGGAGTTTATCTTAACACTGAATGAAGCGCTGATTTAAGCTGAACCGTTAAATCTTTACATTCTGACTCACGCTCTCGTCAGTGCCACATTCACAGTAAAGCTATGTGTCATATCTCTGTTTGTGTAAATGAGTACCGTGGTTTGAGGGGGGGTCCTACACCCTCCTGGTAGCTCTTCAGAGGGTTTCTTATCGTCCCTGCTTATCTGTCCCATCATCTGTTATCTCCTTCTCTCCATCCACTCGTCCTTGATTGAGCAGGCTGTAAATCTTGAGTATCTTTGCGCTCCTGGAGTGTGAGGAGTGTGCGACGCTGCATGTCATGTCAGGATCTTTATCTGAGGCCGTCTGATAAGCATCTGATCTGATACCTTCACGCTCCTCACTGTAAAAGCAGAGATAAAAGAGACATTTGGGAAAGTGTTCATGGATGGTTAACAGGACGGAGAAAACCTGGATCAAACATTTTCAGGAGTGACCTTGACCTTTAGATGACAAACTTCTATAAAATGTTTACGAGAGCATGTCTGCTGATCTGCTGTACATTACTGACCTTTTACCTCCACTGTTCTCTGCAGCCAACGTGGACGCCATTAACCTCAAAATGTTTACGTTACCAATTTACGATAAACTTTGGACAATAAACACTAACCGGCCACTTTATTAGGTACCAGGATGGATCTTCTTTTGCCTTCAGAGCTCCTCAATTCTTGGAGTGATAGATTTAGCGAGGTGCTGCAAACATCCCTCAGAGATGTTAGTCCATATCTGCACGATAGCTTCACACAGTTGCAGCTGATTTGTCAGATGCACATCCCACAGGTGCTCTATTTGATTGAGATCTGGTGACTGTGGAGGCCACAGCAGTACAGTGAAGAAACCAGTTTGAGATGATCTGAGCTCGGGCTGAACGATTTTCAGAAAAGATCTAACTGTGATTGTTCTGGCAGATATTGCGATTTCAATTCAGGATTTTCTTCAAATCAAGCTTCAGTGCAATATTCACTGTGTTTACATTATAGCCAACAGTAAGGAAATAAAGATCAAAAGCACATAACACATTATTCATCATCGAATACTGATGATAAATAATCTGTTTTCATTATTTAAGGGATACTCCAACTTCTACTCCTAAACAGAGGCTTTGTGTTGTTGACCTGCTTACCAGCACTTCCGCGATGGAGATGTGACGTTCGCGAACGAGTCGACTCTTTTGAACAGCTCTTTTAAGTTAACAATGAGAACCGATTCACAGTTGTGAGTAAGCTGTTCATTTGCAAACCATTCTTAAATGCAAATTGCCTGCAAATTTGTAAAACAGTATGTTAAATAGTTGACACAACAGATCCTGGATCAGTCAGGAGTGCTGCAAAAAATTAATAATAGTAATAATAATAATAATAATAATAATAATAATAATAATAATAAACATTATTATTGTTATCATGTGTTTGTTTCCATAATGGATCTGATTTGTAAGGAAGGGGCAGGACTAGATCAGCTCTTAGCTTCATTCTGTCCCTTCTCAAACAGGGTATTGTGTGACATATATTTGTATGTATTCACATGTATAAGTTTAGTTGTTGGACATATACAGATGTCCGATGTACATATGTATTATGTTGCTTTGACTAATTGTTTTTTTTTTTTTTTTTCGTTTTTAAGTTTGAGGTGAATAAAAAATAAAATAAAACAAATAAATAGAATAAATTGCAGCTTTGGTGATCACATGATTGTGTTGTCTGAAATTGTGATTTCGATCCAAAAACGATGGTCAGCAAAATTATTCAGGTAGGCTGTGGGGCTTAAACCAGGCTCAGGTGGGACTAAGGGGCCCAAAGTGTGTTGAGAAAATACCCACCACACCATCACACCACCAGCAGCCTGAACTGTGAATACAAGGCAGTCTGGATCCATGTTTTATGATGTTCACACCAAACTCTGACCATACTGAATGCTGAGGCAGATATATTTTCCAATCTTCTATTGCCATTTTTGACGAGCCTGTGTGAATTGTAGCCTCAGTTTCCTGGTCTTGTCTTAAAGGGGTGGCACCAGGTGTGGCCTTCTGCAGCTGTCGTCCATCTGCTTCAAGAATTGAGCTTAACATTCAGAAATGGTCTTCTGCAGACCTTGGTTCTAACATGTCACTGTTGCCTGTCTGTCATCTTCAACCACTCTGTCCATTCTCCTCTGACCTCTAGCATCAACAAGGCATGCTTACTGGATATTCTCTCCTTTTCAGAACATTCTCTGAAAACCCAAGAGATGGTTGTGTCTGAAAATCCCAGATCAGCAGTTTCTAACAGACCAGCCCATCTGGACCAAAATCCTGGCCACATTCTGTTTCTTAAATCAACTTTCTTCTTCACTCTGACACTCAGGTTTGACCTTCAGAAGGTCGTCTTGACCATGCCTACATGTTTGAATGCATTACGTTTCTGTCATGTGATTAGCTGATTAATTAATTGCATTTACAAGCAGTTAAATGGGTGTTCCTTATGAAAAGGCAACTTTGTGTTGATAACTACAAGAGTATAAAATTCCAAATGAAGCCATTTTTTTGCTGACTTTAATTCAGACATTTTAACACTTTAGTTGGCACAGATGTTTATGTATGAAAATGTTATTAGTTGAAATAGATTTGATTTTCAGAGATCAAAAAACCTGAGAGAGTCTAACTGAAACCTGCAGAGATGGACGCACCAGCTTTGACACAACAAGGAAAAGAAAATGTTCTAAAGGATGCATCAGTTGTGTAATATCTCTGAGTAAGCGCACCCGTATTCAGGTCATATCTACCTGTGACATGTGGGTGTGGTGACGTGAATGAGTAATAACTTATACAGCTGCAATATATATGCTGATATATGTGATTATCTGTGGAAAAGTTATGCCTTAGTCCAGAACTTCATTAACTTGAGAGGACTTTAGGAACATTTGTCTGTGTTTTCTTTATACTTGTCGAGTTAACCATTTACTTTCAGGGTTATATTTTACCCTTGTATATGTTTATTTGATCTTATATGATTTATTTTGTTTTCTTAAGGTGTCCTGGTAGGTGAGGTGGAGTGGATCGTATGGTCCTGTCCCGTTATCTGCACTTGGGCCCTGAGGTCTTCTTGAAAGTGCCCCTAAGTGTGATGAAACCCACTCAGAGCAGAAGTGGGACAGTTTTGTAAATGTCACTTCTTGTCAGTGTTAATTTTGACAGCACTTTTCAATTTAGTTTTAGTTATAGTCTTTTGCCTAAAATACATTTTAGTTTTAGTCATAATTTAGTAATCTAAATTGTTTTGATTTTAGTCTAGTTTTAGTTGATGAAATTTCACTACATTTCAGTCGATGAAATCGACTGTAAATTTATTCGGCTAAAATATGAAGTGTAAAGGGTAAGGCATTTTTTATGTTTCCTTGAATTTCTGAAGTCATGTTTCACACTTGGATAAAATCAAACATCTAATAACCCTTCACTGAATGCTAGTAAAGTTTGAATGTATAAATGAACAGAAACAAATTGAACTTTTGTGTGAAATGCAGTCACCTTTATTTAGGCTACCTGGCAGAGCATCTCAGTCACAATACCAGAATTGACAACAAACAGTGAACCTGCTCTACATGAATATATCAATTCATAAAGAGAGTAGCTCTGATTGGATCACTCCCCAACTTATCCCACCACCACCAAGCTAAGGCAGTTGTGATTGGATGTCCCTCTTAACTCATCCAATCTTTCCACACAACCAAAGTAGCTGTGATTGGATATATTCCGAACTTGTACCTACTTTCTACATGACCAAATTAGGTCTGATTATTAAGTCTCTGTCAAACATTTTCCTCTAGTTTTTATTTGTTGATGAAAATGTCAGTTAATTTAGTTTTAGTCCATGTGCTTGCACTTGTTTTTTGGAGTTACCGTCTAGTTTTTGTCAGGGGAAAAATTGTTGTAGATGAAAAATATGATGAAAATAGTCAAAAAAATTAACACTGCTTCTTGTGTTATTTCTGTTAGTGTTAAAGAGAAAATCCATGATAAAAAAAAAACAAACAAAGAAAATCCCAACAAAGGCCGTGCTAATATCTCTGGAAACAGCTCTGCAGCTAACGTGTCGGCTGCAAGACAACCTCAAGTCATTCATAAAAAAATCGATATACTTGGATGCTTACTTTAGTTTGGTATGATATCCGTGTGGATCTCTGAGTAATAAAACAATTAAGAGGACTTCTGAAGGTCAAACAGCAGAAAAGAGCAAAATCATCAGAAATTTGAGTCAAACTGGTGTTTAGGTGGAAACTGTTTCTAACATATGGGCAGTCTTCTTTAATTTAATGTGCTTGTAATTTAATGTGCTTCATAAGATCATAATAGGATGTAATATAAAGTTTTGTTATGTAAGTTGACGATTATACTACATGATAAAACAGCAAGAGAACACCCATCAAGATAAAACATGAGTCTGATAAAACATTTCACATAAAAACATTACGGTGCAGCACAGTCAGAAAGTCTGAAATGCTGTGAGAACTTTGATAAATAGAAGAAAATACAGTTAAAAATAAACTAAATAATGTTATTACAAGGTGTGTCAGAAAAGTTCCAGGACTGGTGTCACAAAAGATTTATTTCAAACCCAAACTTCAAACTAAGAGTTTTCCCCTTCAGAGTAATCCCAGCATGTTTACAAAGAGATACTGCGGCGTTTGTTTAATTCAGTGCAGGAGAAGGGGCGAGAGTTGTGGCAGGACAAGTCGTGGCTGTTTCACCATGACAACGTGCTTGCTCACAATGCCCTGAGAATCCGACAGTTCCTGGCCGAGATGAACATTGCCGTGCTGGAGCAACCTTCCTACTCACCAGACCTGGCTCCGTGTGATTTTTTTCCTCTTCCCCAAGCTCAAGGGGGTCATCAAGGGGACCCGTTTTGAAGACGTGGACGACATCAAAAAGGCCGTGACGACGAAGCTGTGGAGGATCCCGGAAGAATTCTTCCAGGAGTTCATGAAAGCGTGGCAGAGAAGGATGGGAAAGTGCATTGGACTCCAGGGGGATTACTTTGAAGGGGAAACTTGTAGTTTGGATTCTAAATAAATCTTTCGTGACACCAGTTCTGGAACTTTTCTGACACATCTCGTACACCATCAAACTTTGCTCATTAATGCAGCGGCTTTAGTTTTGTCTTTATTTTTCTTCTGTTAAACCAAAGACAGTCAAAAAGACAACCTGCCAAACCAAAGTTGCGTTTTTCATTTTATTAGAAAATAAAGGCATCTGGAACAGAGCAGTGTTATATTCTGTTTTGTACAGTAAAAATGTAGATTTACAGGGTTTTAAATTAAATCAGTCCACTCACAGTCAGTGAGTCTGAGAAGTGTCCGTTAACGTGATGCTTCCTGTAACATGAGTGATGAAACATCTTAGGAGGTAGATCCCCCAGAAGTTCAAGGAGCTGCGACACAAAAACAGAGAGAAAGAATTAGGGCTGGACAATATTGGATTTTTTTTTTGATATCTAATTATTTACTAATAATCTACTAATTTACTGATATCTAATTATAAACTCATTATCCCCAATACTTTTCATGAGCACAAAGCCTCCACTGTGATGTCCTAAGTGTGTGAGAAAATAATGTTTTATTCTTTAATAAATGACACTTTTAATTTATGAAAGGCTTTGTCCACACGTAGGCGAATATCTTTTAAAACAGAGGCTTTCCTTCTTTGTTTTTACCATCCAGACAGTATGCAGAAATCGTATAAGTGCACTGTTAAAAGCTGTTTATTACATGTAACTCTGTTACATGATATGCATTTTTCCCCCAGTTTCTATGTAAACACTGATTTATTTTCATGTAGGGTATAATAGGATTTTATAATAAACTACATGTATAACCCAGTAAAAAAATAAAACCAAGAGTGGGATAATAAAACACTAAGAAATCTGACACTAAAAATGAAAAAATTCTCCACAGAATTAATCGATTGAGATGTATAATAAAAGGTTGGTAGGAATAATAAGACAAAAACATAAAATATATAATTCAATAAAACACAACAACAATTGAAATGGATAAATAACTACCATCACCTAAAGTAAACATTAAAACGGTAGGTCTTGAGTTTGTTCTTAAAATTGCTTAAAAATAATTAAGCATTTCTAAGTGTTTTTTTTTTTTTTACACCTACAGCTTATTTGTTTTGTTCTGTTTCATCTGAAAAAACTCTACAAACTGTCATATTTCCTCTTAGGCAGAATTTTGAAGCAGGATAATTCACACATAAAGGCGAGAGCTGGCCTACCGTCATTCCATCAAAATTACACAGATGAACATAATTATTAAAGTTTGACACACCTTAGGATATAAGTGTCAAAAAAAACTCTGTGCAAGAAGAAGACAGGGTTTTTAAAGCTTGACTGTGCCTATAGTAAACCACAGAGGACACCAGCTAGCACGGTAACATCTCATACCATAACACCAGTTGAAGTGTCTGCAGGGAAACTGTCAGCAATGCAGGAAAGTAGAGAGCTGCTTTTAAAAGGAGAAACTCTCCTGCTTGAATGATCTGGACTTAATTCTAATCATTTATTTTATGGCCTTACCTCTACAATTTATTATTAGAAGACAGTAGAAAGGTATTGGAACATGATTTAATCTTTTTAAGTGACTGAATCATGGGTACAGAATTGTCATCAAAAGGTTAATAAAGGTTTAAAAAGCACTGCAAACAGAAAAAATGAGTGTTGTTCTAGTTTGGACATCAAAATGCTGAGTAACTAGTTGACAAGCCAACAGCAGACAATTCTGTGCCTGTGGTTACACAATACACATTTTTACAGCTGGCTTAAGTTATGTACTTATAATGTTTTATGAAGCTTTATGAACGTAATAAAAGGTCCCAAGAATGTGTCAATTATTCACTTTGGAGACCGACTTTATTGGAAGTTTTGCCATATTTAGATTTTTTATATAGCAGTTTCATGGATATTGTACATTAAATAGATTTTTTTATGGTATAATGTTGTGTTTAAGTAAACTAATCCTACTTTGAATGTTTGGTGCTGTTAGCAGAGACATTCTCCGGAGTCTGCAGAGAGTTATCCCTGTGGAGTTTCTTTTACACTTTCAGCAGCGACACAAAGACGCCAAGGGGTTCATTTTTTCTGGAGGAGGTTCTGTCTGAGTGTTAGCGTGAGAAGTGAAAGTTAAAAGTGAAAAGTTCAGAACAGATTTTGATGAAATTTTCAGGGAAAGTTGGTCATGGAACAAGGGAGAAGTTATGGCATTTTGGTGGTGATCTAAATCCAGATGTGGATCTAGGAAGTTTAACTTATTTTTCTTCTGTTAAACCAAAGAAAGTCAAAAAGACAACCTGCCAAACCAAAGTTGTGTTTTTCATTTTATTAGAAAATAAAGGCATCTGGAGCAGAGCAGGAAGGTCAGTTTTTCACATTTTCGATAACAACCCACTCGACAGTGTTGGAAATGCCCCAGCAGAGGTTTGTGCTCCAGGAGCATTTCTAGATTAAACAGTGTGATGTTGAATGAACAGATTCAGAAAAATAAGGTTGTTGACAGTAACCGAAAAATTTCGACAAAGTCGGTCTGTGTGCGGTCTGAATGCTACAGCAGATCACCCCCAGCACAGCTTGGTTTGTTGGAAATACTGGGAGAGTGTATTTTCAGCAGAAGCTGCTTCAACACCACATTAATCTACGGCAAGCAGATCACCCCAACACGAGAAAACAAGCGCTCAGAGTTTCTGAACGAGGTTGTGGAAATTCTGGGTAAAAACCGCCAACAATTAAATCTTTTTGACATCAAGATAAACTTCCATGTCCAGACTAAACAGGAAGTTGCTATTTCATTATATATTTGGTTTTATTTAATGAGTTAAAATTAGGGCTGGGAAATATATCAATTAAATTGATTAATCTGAATTATTTTCTGCAGGAGATTTAAAACAAATAAATAAAATAATATGAAAACAGCTCATCTTTAAGTGTTTATGTAGACAAATCTCCCTACATTTGAACTACATAATCAACATTTTATGACATACACTTTAACTTTAAGAGGGAAAATTCTGTTTGGTTTGGGAAAATACTTCGACAACATAAAGGCAAAACTTGATTCATGTCATGACTGTGTCACTGGGAGTTTCGTAATTTTTTTTGAGAGAGAAAAAATCGATTAAAACCGTAAATTGAGTGTTGTGGGGAAAAAAAAAACGAGGATTTTATTTTTAGACTCTATCACCCAGCCCTGGTTAAAATCTTATTATGTTGATATACATTTTAAACTGAAGCCTTTTTTCATGTATTATTGTCTCATCTTTTATTTTAATCATCCAAACTTGCACTCAAACTCCTGCACATCATCTTGTGTGCAGTTTTCTCACCAGGTCTGCCCACTTTTCCAAATGATGATGACAGATTTGTGAAATTAAACAGCGTTTTCTCTCTTTTGATAAAAAAAAACCTGACTAAAGATCATTATGTTAAAGTACTTTCTGATGCATGCTTATGCACTCATTATTAAAATTAAGGTGATTTCATTTTGTTGAAAAGAGTGCCGTCAAAGTTCCTACATTAAAAAACATTCTCTAGTCCTCTAAATGCCACTGTTTTCTCGTGCATGACTAACATGCACAGGTGGTATATTGACCCTTGACCTGCCTGTACCTCAGGAACAATGGCACAAAGAAAAGGATTAGCGATTAAGTTTGGCGGAGTGGCACGTCCCATGTATGCTTTTAATCCTGCCTGAGGCCATTTACAGATCGTCCTCCCCTTCTCTCCCACTTTCACAAGCCTATCAAGGCATAAAACACCCCAAAATATACTTAAAAAAACCCAAAGTGGTCTTCATTATGAAAGGTAGGGATGGGGTGGTAATTAATTTTGGGTCCTCGGTTATGGTCACAAAAATCTTGATTACTTTGCAAAATTTAAGCAAGGCCTTTTATGTTTATTGTAGTATATTTAACATATTGTTGCACTGTCTGAAACTCAGGTGTGTGTATAAGTTTTTGAGGGAAATACAAGAATAACATCATATTCATATCTGATGTTGGATATTCTAATGATATTTAGAATTATATGTATGTATTTAATTGCTGTGCCAGCCTTTAATTTTCTTGTGAGCTGAATATTGCAGACTTTGTGACAGAAATAAAAGAGTAACCAAAGTATTAAGAGCAAAATAACTCAGATAAACTATAATATGATAACTCCAGTCGGTTCGGGTTCATTATCAATTTAACACCAAAACTAACTTATAAAAAATAAATAAAATTATATATATTGCATTACTTACAGTGAAAAAAAAAAATATATTGTCCAGTACTGTCCAGCCCAATTATCTGGCGGGAGAATAAATGATGAAGGCCGGAGGATTCACTTCAGATGTGAAGGGGAAAGTCAACGACCAAGCTCTCCTGAGACTGAATTTTAAGACTTCAGGACTATTTTCTTCTTGTTTACCATTCAATATGTAAACTGGTGAAGATTAATTCAGGATGAAAAGAATATTTCTGTTCAAGAGAAACCATAGATTGACTCGATTTGTTTGTAAGACTATGTTGTTGTGATAAAGACAGAAGTGCTGTAAAAAGAATATTTTCCATCTCACACAGTCAAAGAGGAACTCTCACCTGATGAGGAACGGCTGTGGGAAGCAGCTGGTGGTCTGAGCTCTAACCACATCCTGAAGATTCATCAAGTGTGTCAGCAGGGGCCCAGGCTTACATTTATCAATCTTTGTGACCACAATCTGCAGGGAGAAGAGTTTGGTTCAGTAAAAAACGATTTTTGACACATTTATTCAGAAATAAGGGCCACTAGAGTCCAAACTGAATCAGCTGTGGTTCACTGAACATACAGACTGTTACAGCTGCAAACCAAACACAACAGATTTATACTGACACCTGCTGGACAGGTCAAGGTACTGCACTGAGCTCCTGTTAGACCCTTAGAAAAGGACACAGATTTTGTTTTATTTGTATTTTTGCCTCATACACTTATTTTTAAAAAGGTTATGAAACACAAAAATACTTATGTTTGTGTACAAATGAAGTAAATACTTCTTAATTTTTCAAATTTAAATTATTGATTAAAAATCTCATTTACAAGAGTGTTCTGGCCAGGACAGGCAGCTGCACATTCAAGTACAATCATGTTAAAGACATGCTAAAATAAGTGCTGTTACCCCCTCAAAAGTGTTAAAGTTTTTGGATGGCATAATTAGCACCAATAAAAAAAGTTTTAATTTATTTATTGTTTTTTTATTTATACAGGGTCAGCATGAAGCAAGAGAGAGTTGCCGCACACTACAGCATTTATAGCCTGAGCTAGCCCAACCCAAGTTTTATGGAAGCAAATATGGACTATAATCCAAATTATAATGGATGATCAGAAATGCTTTTTCATTTTCAGAATAAAGCTGCATTTTTTGACTCATAAATAAAATGAAAAATAAATCATCCAAACTGCATTTTCATTTTCTTCTTCAAGACTGCTCATTCAATGACTTAATATCAAATTTCAATTTGAAATGTCACATTTGAAAATTTAAATACATTAGCAGTAATGCTTCTTCATTTTACAGTCATAGATGCACTATTTGACTCATAATTAAAATTAATAATACTCAATTATACTTATTAATGATTAATTAATTGAAAAAAAGCATTTTCATTTTTCTTCTTCAAGACTGCTTATTCTGTGACTTATTTAAAAAGGAAAAGAAAACAAAAGGAAGTTAAAGATTTAATTTTCAAAATTAAAATGCTTTTATTTATTTTATTTATTATTCATTTTATTTATGAGTCAAAAAAGGCAGCCTTATTCTGAAAATGAAAACACATTTCTGTTAATTCATTCTAATTTGGATTATAGTCCATATTTGCTTCCATATAGTTTGGCCTTTAAAAACATAAAAAACAATACTTCATAAAAAATGAACTAACAAACTCAACAACTGCAGACAGAACAATACAAAACAAATACATACAACACAAACAATAAATCATTATTGCACAAAATGACTGACTGATTGTTCACATGGATGCAAATACGTCGATATGTGAGCAGATTTAGTCTAGCCTTATAAATCACGATGTGCCAATGACCAAATGCACTCATTTATGAAGAAAAAGAAAACCGTGACAAGTGACCGTGACATCTCATCAGCTACGACTTTTGAACAGGTCAAAGGTTTGTTTAGGAAAATTAAGAGTTTGATTTTCAGCAGAGGACAGCAACAACCTTCAGACTAGATGTGAAATCATTCCTGTGTCACTTGAACTACAACAAAAATCTCTGAAATGATGAATATTTGTCTTTTTCTGCTTTTAAAAACTACATCATTTTGTGAATTAATTGACCACTGCAATCACCAAAATGTCCAAACTTCCTCTCCGGGAGGCTCCTGCTCTCTGCTTCTTCCTCCTCTCTTCAGCGAG
Source organism: Cetoscarus ocellatus (assembly GCA_037902135.1). NCBI lineage: Eukaryota > Metazoa > Chordata > Actinopteri > Labriformes > Labridae > Cetoscarus > Cetoscarus ocellatus. The sequence continues at coordinate 2,445,347 of JBAMNC010000694.1, read as the reverse complement.
AGTCCATCTGCATTAAAAGCCGAGCCGTCACAGCGTTAGTAATGACCAAAGTGTTTAATAACCTCGGAGCATGAATAATTGACTGCAGAGTGCCTTTGGAGTGGTGGGTGCTTCATTAAAACGTCTCCTTGGTGGCGTTTCAGAGGGGACAGCAGTTTTTAAATAGCTGAGTGAGAACGCTCAGTATTAATTTGGTGTGGACATAATGAGGGGGATTTGGAAGAAGGATGAGGAAAATGTGGAGAGGGCTTTTGGTGAAATTTGGAGTGTTTTAACACCAACCATTGCCAGAAAAACCTACATTTGTACATCTACGTGTTCAGTCGGCTGTGAAGAATCTGTTCTTTTAGACTTTCTCTACATGTTTTTAACAGAAATGAAGCTTCAGAACTACAAACAGTAAGACTTCGATGCTCAATTATTCAGGTTTCTAAGTCAAATCTGTGCTTTTACACATGTACAGGGCAAACAAACACAAGTGTAACAAAACATTACGACCGAACGGTCCTGCAGTTAGCCTTAAAGAAGACTCTGTATGTGTTAGAGTGCACGTCTTACCACATATGGACGTCTGATCTCCTCGCACATCTCCAGAGCGACCAGATCAGCAGGCTGCAGACCGACGCCGCCATCAACTAACAGGAACGTCCTCACCAGGCTGGAACAATGAAAGGACGATCAAACTCGTGTTTTTTATCTCATGGTCTGCTGGGAAATCTGTTTGTTTTGGTCAAACTGATGATTTAAAATCCTGCAGTTCTGCCTTTGGGAATAAAACCACCTGAAGTTGATTTATTGCTGAAATATACGGAGGAAAATTTTCAACTTCTTAGATGTATGTCATGAAATTATCAAGCAGTTTGAGCCTGATGTAGTCCGTAATATCACAGTTCGCCAACACACAAAAAAAGTTTAATGATAAACCAAAATGAGCAGCAGATGGCAATGCTGGAGAGGGAAATATTCTGCTTTACACTCAATTAACTGAATTTTAATTACAATCAAAATGTGCATCTTTGGACACAATGTTTTAAGACTATAAATGTAACTGTAGCTGTGATGACCCTGCATCAGTGAACATACTGAACAGCCCTGTATGTATAATATTCAATTAGCAGCACTAAATAAGCCATTGATCATAGGGCTGTCACAACACACAAAACACTTCAGTAACTTCAGCCCTTTTTTAACAAACCTAACCAACACGAAATAAAAAAGTCCAGTTCCTGAGAAGTTCCAAAAAGATTCAAAAACATGAGTACCCACTTACTGAATATATAAAAAAAAACGTTATTATTAAAACATGTCAATAATCAATACAGGGTATTATAGCCACCTATTGTTGAGGAGTGTGAATAGATGGCACTCCACTGCATAAAATTTCCCCCTCAAAATAGGCCCCAGACAAAGCTCACAACCCACTTTTGGGTCACAACTAGGGCTGAACAATATATCGTTATCGTATCGATATCGAGATATGAACATTCAAGATATTGATATCAAAAAGCAACGATATAAACAATATAGATTTCCCCCGCGCTAAAACTGCACTTTCCACATTCTTTTGTATTATGATGTTTTTATTTTTCTGAAAAATGCTTGGTTTTCACCAAACCCATAGTCGTATCGTATCGTATCGTATCGTATCGTATCGTATCGTATCGTATCGATATCGAAGTATCTGGCATGAATATCGAGATATGAAATTTTGTCAATATCGTTCGGCCCTAGTCACAACCCACCAGTTGAGAATCACTGCTCTAGGGCCATGGATCTGCGGCACACTTAAGCCTGATTGCGGCCCCTGTTGGGAGCACTCTGCTGGCCCGCACTCATCTTGTCCCCACCAATCGGGCTGCAGCACGCAAACAGACCAAGTGACTTTTCACAGAGTCGGCATAACAAAGACATCAGTGAGACATCATTTTTTTTGTCATTTTCACAATCAGAATCTGAATCAATGCTCTTATACACAGTACAGAATCAGGAATATCAAACAAAGACATTAGAATAGATAAGAGCTTAAAAATGAAGTAAAAAAAATAAGTAAGCAGGTTGCCAGGTATGAAGGAAATTAAACTGAATAAGTAAAGTGAAGTACAGTTGTATTTTGGAGTATAAGGTGGATGAGTAGTCGAGTTACAATCTACTTTAACAGCTGTATGCAGGAAAATAACAGAGAGAGGCTTGCCCTGATCTCCTCTTGTTAATTCACAGAAACTCATTGATTTCTTTTATTAAATAAGAGCCTTTAAAGCTTTCACATTCATAACTATCTACAGCTGATGCTGTCAGAGTTGTTTGTTTCTCTCATTTTGGATCACTGCATTTTTACGCATCAACAATTATCCTCATCCACAAATCAGCTTATGTGAAACTGAATATTGAGTGACACACATCTCAAAACAGTTTAAATATTTATGTGAATTAAGAAATGCATAAAGCTAAAATATATCAACAGACGATTAGAATTATTAAACTGCAGCAGAGTGGAGAATGATGGGTAAACTAAGACTGAAATAAGTTTGAGGAAAACACTTTTAATTGCTCAAATATGGAATCAGATCTGTTTTTATAATAAAACTCAGACACCCACAGTGTTTTCACTGTGACCCTTCATGCATGGATCGCATTTGTTCTGTTAGTTCACAGACTCGTGGCTGAAGCTTCTCACTTTTTCCTGGTGTAAAGGTATGGCTCCACCATGTCCACAAAGTCTCTGGGTGCCTTGTGTCCGTAGCCCGGCATGTCCACGATGGTGAAAGCTTTACCCACTCTGAAGAAGTTCATCTTCTTGGTGTGACCCTGAAGAAAAGGGACAGGGATTGAAGCCAAAAAAATAATTTGACTGGACATTTTTAAAAGGCAAAAGAAGTTACAGCTAATTCTCTTCATATATTTTAGCAATTGTTATTCATTTTTCCAGACTAGGAAATATAAATGATCCCGATTGAAGTCTCCTGTTGAACATGTTTGTGGCTTCTTTTAGCAAACTGAAGCACTTGGCTAGTCAATCTTTATTAGAACTGTCACTTTTAATATTTTATTTCCATAAATCCCCCAGCAAACAAAAATGACATATTCATAAATCATAACTTCATCATTAATCTGAATCAGTACAAACAAGCTGAGCTACAAATGTCTTAAAAGCTTAATGCAGTAGAATTTTCTCCTTTAGCTCATCCTGAGTATGAGCTGAACTCTTTACCAACTCCATTAGGAAATACAGCAAAGCAAACAAGTGCTGCATTATTAAGCTAATATAACAAACCCGAAACATATCTGGGTCCTTGTTTCTTTTCCATTTTCAGGTAGTAAGAATTATGGCAAACTCACGGATTATCAGTCTCTCATATTCCACTCGATCATCATAAATACAGCCCCGTAAACAAAGGGGGAGTCCGGACATGATGCAGCGATGCATCATAATGTTCGCTATCAAAACACCCAAAACTTGATGACTTCAGCCTCAGAGCTGATGCAAAGTGTTTCTTGTGCAGAGATGGAGGGATACATTTACCAGACATCATGTGAGAAAAATTACCTTAAGCTCATAGATATGCCACTATTACAGTGACACTTCAGGACATATTTGAAATTGAAAGCTATCTATAAAGAGGCAATTTCCTTTCACAAATGCGTTAGACAATGACCAAAAATAGTATAACAACTATTAAAATGACGGAAATCTACCTGGGCAACAGCAATTTTTAATCCCTGTTCTTATTAATCATGATAAAAGAAGTTAACTTTAAACATATCCAGAATAAAGATATGTTAATTATCAATATATATTAAATGCCAAATTACAAATAACAGTAACTTTTTTTGTCTCAGTGTTAGAACGTGCTTTAGAGCGCCTTCTGCTTTGATTCAGTTTGAAGTGTTAAAATTTGTTTTACAGGCATTATTGTGCAGCTCACTATGAGATAAACTGAGCTTATACTTCTTGTGGATTTGACCAAACCCCAATTTCCACATAGTAAGCACTGAGCACTCCACAGTGGAAACAACATCAATTTCTGGTTCTCCCGTGATCTTTAAGATTTCTTGTTTCAAGCTTCCAGGCTTACGCTCAACTGCACAGTGCTACAAATACGCTCACAGTTGGCAAAGATGGGCACAGTTGGTCGGAGCAAAGTGGCTGCAGAGACAAGACACTGCAAAGGTGGATTATGTGGAACTTTGTTGTGTTTTTGCTTTATTTCAGATTAATATCTTGTTTTACCATGTCACAAAACATATCCAGATTTCATTTTTGGTTCATTTTTCCATCACAAGGCTGATGAGTGTTAAGACACTGCATGGTATTGTGTTTGCTGAGTCTGAAGCCACCAACATGCAGAAAACCAAACAATTTGAAGAGGATTCAACCTCTAAACACTAGTTCAGGATACTCACTGGAGTTTTGGAGACTCTGACTTCAACTTCAGGTGTCAGAGCAAACAGAGCTTTGATGAGGGAGGACTTTCCCACGTTGCTTCTGCCGATAAAACACACCTGGAAGTACAAAAAAAAAATGCTATGGACTTATTTTGGTCTGTAACAGCAGCTGACACCCTCTTTTCCTTTGAGAACCCCCAACTCAATTTAGGAGCGTCCTTCCCAGGACCCCAGTTTTTTTTTTTGCAATAAGAACAATAAACAAGGCAGGATACAGAGATCACACAAACCAACTGTTTATAAAATAAGGCATGTTGAAATTTATAGATTTGGTCAAATGTAAAACCGCACTAGAAATGTATAAAGCACAAAATAATCTACTGCCAAATACAATTCGGGAAATGTTTACAGCAAGGGAGGGAGGTTATAATCTAAGGGGAAACCTAAATTTTATAAAACAAAAGGTCTGAACAACAATGAATAGTATCTGCATGTCGAGCTGTGGGTTACTTTATGAAACAAATTGGATATGGAGATAAAACAAAGTACAAACATAAATCTGTTCAAAAAGAGGTCCAAAAAACTGTTTATAAACAAGTATATGGAAGAGGAAGTGTGTTATCTATGAGAGTGATGGGGGAAATAAATAAATAAATCATAAAAATCACTATGTTGAAATTGATTATTATTTGCTATATTGAGGATAGATATTAGATATAGATATCATATTTATATGGATATTTATGTTATATGTATATACATGTAAGTGCGTATGTGTATGAGTGCATAGGTACAAATTATATTTATATAGATGTTTATGTAGTATATGTATATTATGTCTATATTGATACTGTATATTATGTCTATATTGATACTGTATATTATGTCTATATAGATACTTATGTTATATGTATATATATTTTTATTATAAATTGTAGATTTTGTAGTGCATATGTGTATAAACATATTTATATGGATTATATGTTTTGTAGTGTACATATGTATAATATATTTGCATAGATGTTAAAGCAGAATATATTTTTGTATGAGCCATGAGAAACAGTAATAAGGGGTAGGAATTCAAAAAGTATTTACTTCTTCCTACTCCTTTTTGAACTCCTTTATGTCTTTTTCCTTTGCATTTTTTATTTTTATTTCTTTGTATACATGTTCAAAATAAATTCAAATTCAAAACCTATCATACAAGGCAAAACCCTAACAAGCATCCAGCTCTTTAAATTTTAAAGCTCTTCTCTTTTTGTTTCCACAGTCCCAACGACCGCGTAGTCCCACAGGATGCAGCGTCAGCCTCCATCCATCTCCCTGACAGAAGACAGATGGATGGAGGCTGACGCTGCCAGAAAGCTGAGGACACATCACCGAGCGGCGGAGCGGAGAGGTGGAGTGGTAACCGAGCCGGCATGCCAAAGAGATGGAGGTGTCTCCTCAGCACAATGTTCCACTCTGAGCCCTGAGCCGGACAGTCCTGTCTTTAAAGTTATAAATCTGCCCATTTATTAACACCTGTCATCCTCTGCTTCATTATGTATGAGGCTGCTGCAGGACGGGGAGACGCTGGGCCTCGTTTTTCAAAGACTGAGGGTCGATGTGTTTTATTATTCGGGGGGGGGGGGGGGGGGGGGGGGGGGGAGGCAACACCTTACTGAACTCTCTTTATTTTAGTCCTCATTTTTAAACAGAAAGTTATTCCCTTCCCAAACAGTCCATCTAGTTCTGAATGGAGACCCAGATCCTGCTACTTCCTACGGTGGTACACGTTGGTACCACTGGCAATGCAAGATGACCCTGACTATGTCCACATGTAGGCGAGTAAATTCACTGACATTTTCATCAACAAATAAAAGCTAGACGAAAATGTTTGACAGAGACTTAATCCAATCAGACCTAATTTCATCATGTAGAAAGTAGAGACAAGTTAGGAATATATCCAATCACAGCTACTTTGGTTGTGTGGAAAGGTTGGATGAGTTAAGAGGGACATCCAATCACTGCCTTAGCTTGGTGGTGGTGGGATAAGTTGGGGAGCGATCCAATCAGAGCTACTCTCTCTCTGGATTGATATATTCATGTAGAGCAGGTTCACTGTTTGTTGTCAATTCTGGTATTGTAACTTAGATGCTCTGCCAGGTAGCCTAAATAAAGGTGACTGCATTTCACACAAACGTTACATTTGTTTCTGTTCATTTATACATTCAAAGTTTACTAGCATTCAATGAAGGGTTATTAGATGTTTCATTTTGCACAAGTATAAAACATGATTTCAGAAATTCAAGGAAACATAAAAAATGCCTTACCCTTTACACTTCATATTTTAGTCGACTAAATTTACAGTCGATTTCATCGACTAAAAAGTTGTGAAATTTCATCAACTAAAACTAGACTAAATGAAAATACTTTAGATGACAAAATTACTACTAAAACTAAAAGATATTTTAGGGACAAGACTATAATGAAAACTGAATTAAAAAGTGCTGTCAAAATTAACACTACCCTCACCTCTGGTGGTCTCAGGTCGGGTGCGTGGTCCATCCTCTCTGCAGAGATGTAATAATCGATCTTATGAGACGGTGAAGAATAAAACAGTCTCTCTGCTTTCAGCATGTCCTCCATGCTGGGGTGAAAGAGCTGGAACGGTGTCCTGTCCACAGAGCTGGAAGAACCAAAGTCCATCAGAAAACAATAAAACTAAGCACGGGCTTAAACGAGGGTCTGGTGAAATCCCTCTAATGCAGTACCTGTCCAGGTAAGACTCCAGGTCTTCAAACGGGTAGACCAAGCTTCTGACTTTCTTTGGAGGAAGGGATGAGGCTTTTTGAAGAGATGCAAACTTATGGACCCCCCGCAGGTAAGAACTGCAGACCTGAACCCCCGGATGGAGCCAGAGAGGCAGCCGATGACAAAACATCTTCACCTGAAGGTCTCAGACCGCCTGCAAATGACAGACCATTTGTACATTTTTATTTTAGTGCAGCCTCTTGGCAGTGTTCATTTCACAGCACTTTTTAATTTAGTTTCAGTCTTTTGCCTAAATTGTCCTTTAATTTTAGTCATAATTTTGTCATCTAAATTGTTTTGATTTTACTCTAGTTTTAGTTGATGAAATTTCACAACATTTTAGTAGATGAAATCTACAGTAAATTTAGTCGACCAAAATATGAAGTGTAAAGTATAAGGCATTTTTTTTATGTTTCCTTGAATTTCTGAAGTCATGTTTTACACTTGGATAAAATGAAACACGAGGTCTCTTTGGATTAAGTCTCGCAACTGTTATGCTTTAACCTCGAGTATTCTTACAGCAAGTTTCATCACACACATTAACTTACCATCATATACTAACCACAATCCAAATGAAGTTTGGACGTTTCGTAAATAATTCATTTCGTAGAGAATACAATGATTTGCAAACACTTTCCGACCTATATTCTATCAAAAGCACGACAAAGAAAATATATTACATTTCTAAATCATTAAACTTCATTGTCTTTTGCAAATATTCACTCATTTTTAATTCAAAGGTACAGGGTTAGGGTTGTTATCATTGTTTTCTGTTTTATTTACGTTTCACCCAACGTCCCAACTTCATTGGCTTATGGGTTTGTAGAGCTAATGCTAAAGCATTTCGAGTTATTTAACTGAAACATAATAACGTCTCTAATAACACAATCACGCTGCTGCTGTTGCTTTACACACTGAGCTCAGAAATATGAAATAATTTACTGTGATCAGACTGAATCGTCGCAGCATGTTAGCAAAACTTTAGCCTGAGATGAAAAACACGATAAAAACCAAGGCTGACCTTCAGTGACGCGGTAACAATGAAGACTCACCTGAATTACGATGTTGTCATGATTTATTTAGAGGAAAATATGGAGTAAATTCGCTACAATGTAGAGTTTTTTCTGCTGAAGTTCACGAAAATGCTCCACAGTCCTCCATGTTTGTGCAGCGTTAATGTGGTCTGACTGGAAACATGTTCGGCTCCCCGAAGGTTCCGCATTTTCGTCGACGCAAAACACAGTATTTGCATTTTCACAAAATAAAATAGAACTAAATCAAAATGGGCCGAATAAATAAATGTATTTCACGATCTTTTTTCTTCCTTTCACTGGACTTACTTTATGTGAGCGCAACAAGAGCAAATAAACAAAGATATTATGGTACAGTAGGCAAATAATAAAGCAGTGACGCATCCTGCAAATTTGCAAGGACATATATTTTTGGTTTTGATTGAGTGAAACCTGGGAACAACAGCTTGGATGAAAAAAAAAAAAAATCCTTCATTTTATACTAAAATTAAGCAAAAATCTCAAGCTACACGGTTATTTTATTATCACCCCCCTCCCAAAAAAAACTTATCTTGCACATTTTTGATTTCCAATGCCTTTCACAAAATATGGCAAAAATATTATCATTAATTTAACATTAATTGATGAAGTTGTTTAAATGTACATTTAAAGTAATCGTTAAAAATATTCAGTAATTGTTTGTGCTTTGCAAATAAATAGATAAATAAAAAGTACCAACCTTACTTCAAACTTTCCTATCAGATTTACCTTATACACTTAATTTGATCTGTAATTCAAAGTTAATTACTAAGCATGCTACCAATGGTTGAATAAAATTTCAATCACACCGCCACAAATGAATTAAAAATTATAAAAGCATGCAGTCACTTTTTTTTTTAAACAAACCACTGCAATTTCACTAATTTCACTACTCTGCAGTTGCACACCATGTGAAAGCATGTGATATGATGACCAGATGGTAGTTCGAATTGATTTACAAGTTTTATAAAATAATAGATAGATAGATAGATAGATAGATAGCTACACTCTTACAGTAATGACATGTTAATTGTTCCCTTTCCTCCCTAAAACTGTTTAACAGATCCTTATAAGAACAACTGTGCTTGGAGGCTCTCTCTTTGGTTATTGCCCAGATATAATATTTCCATTACATCTTTTTTAATTGAGCAATGAATTTTATTTTTCTGCAAATGTTATATTTATGAATCCACAGTGATAAATCAGAGATAATGTGATTTTTTAAACCAATTTTTCTTCATGAAATGTGTAGCAGTGCTGTCCTTATACCTCCATTTTGATCCTAAAAGAAAGTGACAACTTCCTGTCAGCCTACAGGCCAATCAAATGAGCTGAATTTCTTCTTCTCTTGTTTTCTTAATGGCTGTGTCAGATTAGGAGCAGACAAAGGTCAAAGAGAGACCAGATAGTGACCTTTTAGTTCTCAAACAAACAATGTAATAAGGCCCGTCGTAACATTAATTCTGGAAGTTAAATATAAAACTATGTTGAACTAAGAAACTATATAATCAACAATCTGAACTGTAATGGGACTCTGGAGGTCAGAGTGAGGACGCTGAGATGAAATCTTTGTCCCTGTTGTATTTCACATCATATTAAAGCTTTATGAATGACCCTGAGCCACATTCTTCTCCCTGATATACAGCCGCAGAAACATACAGAAACACTCCTGCATCTCTGCTCCTGTCCTCAGGGGGAAGGTGCAGCTCCAGCTGTCAGACATGTCCTCCATCACCCTCTTAGGTGGGGATTATTGAGGATTACCATCCTGACGGTTATGTGGACCAGCCAAAGAAACGTCTTCATAAATTGTGTTATAGGAGGTGGCAGTGATCGGAGCGACTCTAGCCTGCTCTCCCCCGCTCTGCATTCTTCTGCAGCGGCGCTCCCTCAAGGAAATCGACTTTCATCAATGTGCTTTATAAAGAGAGGCTTTGGGACTTCCCAGATTCAGGAACAGGAGGTTAGACTCTCAGAGAATTCCCAACATTAAAACACACAAAGGACAATAGTAGTTTTATTTTTAAAGTTTATGCTGTAAAAAGTTCATCACATGACTCAGACTCAGCTTTACTGTCAAACCATGTTACCCAGGTCTCAGCAGCGTGAAAAAACTTTAAATAGCCTAATAAAATAAACTAAGATACAGTATAAAATACAGTAAAATAAATTTTTGAGCGTAAAATACAGTGGTGCAAGGAATACAGCAGCAGCAGCTTAAGGTCCATATGGTGGAAAACATTTTTTTTTACTCTTTATGAAGAGAGTAAACAACCACGGACAGTAAAGCAAAAGAATCAAATATTTACAATTCGGCAAACATATAGTATAAAAAAATCAAAATTAATGGCAACATCTTCACCCACATAAAGAGGAAACCTGAAAAAAAGTGTCTTTCTATAAATACATCAAAACACATTATCTGTTATCCTTTCACACACATCTTATTTACTTGGGTATGCCTATTAACATGAACAAAGTAAACCAACAAAAATACAGATCATATTATTTTTTTTCCTTTTTGTTTTCCTTTTCTTTTCTTTCCCCTTTCTCTCCCTTCTACCCCCTTTTCTCTCTTCCCTTCTTTCTTTTCCCTCTTTCCCCCCTTTCTTCCACTTTTTTGTTCCCATCTCTTTTTTAGAGAAGTAGTGATTTTTAAAAGTTGGCAAAAATAAAATAATAAAAATAAAAGGGTGACAGGGCCTCCAATTAATGTTTATTGGTTTTACATTAAAAACTATAAGTGCTCAGAGAGAACAAACCTCCACCAAGGCATTTCCAACGCTGTCTGGGAGTTATTAGTGAAAATGTGATCTCACACTGTTCAGAAATCATTAAAAAAATCCTGCATATGGGTTTGAAGTCACCTCTTCCTACTGCCATAAAAAAAGAAACATTCCCCAAAAGTGTCATGAAAATCTATTTAGAACTTATTTAATCATTAGCATAAAGGGGAAAGCTGCCCTTTGCCACACCAGTAACAAACTCTAGACAAAAAATCCTGGATCCCCATCTTGATTCAGAGCACCACAAAACCTACTCACATCTTTCTGGTCACATGTCCAACATTCCCTCAAAATGTCATGGAAATGGGTTGAGAAATTTCCGAGTTGTTAGTAAAATTGTGGAAAAGTGGAAACTCTCACACTGTTTAGAAATCATTAAAATACATTCCTGGATCTGCATCTTGAAAACTGAAAACTCTATTAAAATTTGTCAATAATTTTTGAGTCAGTCACCTGATTATCAGCATCTGGAATAACTGATGCTCAAAACAAGAGTCAACAGCAACAGAAAAAAAGCTTTTGGTATGGTAGGGAGAATTGGTACATTTTTTTCCCACATACTCAGCAACGAAAGAGGAGTAGGGCCACTGAAACAAATTATTAAAGGTGGACTTTTTTTTTTGAAGTCCGGGAAAAAAAGTCATGCCTCTGACTGAGAAGCTACTGTAGAGTGTTACAAAGTGTTGAACTTTAACTCTAAAGGTAGACGATAATGACACTTTATTAATGTTGATATACCAGCTCTCTGAAAATAGTTAATCTCTTTGTGATGTTGACTCAACACTCATCTAGTTTTTAACTTTTGTTTGCTATTTTTATGTACGCATAATTTTTATTTTGCCCCAGAGATGATGTCCTTTTATCACAATCCCATTGCTGGCACCTACTGATGTATTGAACTGAGTCCAACCAGTACATGCACATATTTATGATATATAATATTTTGTTATGGACGTTCTAGATTATATTTTCCACAGTAAGATGTGTTCTGTGTAACATGCACAAAGGGATCTATTTGTTGTGCCCAAAGTTTACTTGTTGTTTGTATGTTGTATTGTATTGTTTGTTAAAAATTGAAAAGTTAATAAAAAATATTGTATTAAAAAAAGTTTAAGATTTATTTTTAACGAGAAACATATTCAACTAATAAATAATCCACCAATCACAAATTTACTTACTTTTTGAGCTCGGTTTATTTTTTAATTTTGGAAATAGTGAGCCACAGTAATTGAGGAGGGGGCTGCATGTGGGCCATGGATTTCAAGCTGCCACCATCACCTGGTGACAAAATCACCTTTGGAAAAACAATGAGTACTCCATGTGGTTAAAAAGAGGTCCAAAGAAGAGCCAGCTCCCGTCCTTCTCATAAAAGATCCAGGAAATAGATCCGACTTGTGGATGTGAGGGTCTCCTCTCGTATCTGTGCCCCTCTGCCTGTCGACCCTCTTTCGTCCACATGGTGGCGCTGCAGACCACTGAACGCTCACACCCTCACATCATCCACATCCTCCTTCTCCACCTTGTGCCAGTTGCCTCTCTGCTCCATCTGGGCTTTATGACCTGATGTGATTCATGGCATGTTCACTGAACAAATTAATTCACACATTTCCAATTACAGCCCTCATATTCTCTCTGTCGTCTTCGCAGGCCAGTCTCTCTTTCTAACAAGTCGCACCGTTACATCTGTTCCGCTCTCATTCATCACACGTTGAAGAGAAAGGAGACTTCATCTGCATCAAGTGCCTTATTAAAACAGAAAATTAATTGATTTATTCTCAGACTGTCTTCTTTCCTTTATTGCCTCTGTGTCTGGTGCATCATTAAATGAGTAACACGTGTGTTCAGCGTTAATTAGCTGAAGTAGGAAGAAAAGGGGGGGAGCAGTTCTGTGCTGATTGGATTACTTAGCAAATATACATTTCAATTTCTCACCCTGATACAAAACCAGAGGGGTCAAGATCAAGGACAGATGATAACCTGCTAGTGTATGGCTGTTTTTGGCACCACTAGTTGATTTTTAGCACCACAACTCCGACCTTAACCTGATCTTCACTTTTATTTTAATTTTGTAAGTCATTAGGTTTGATTGAATCCACTGGAAATCCACAAACTATCAGCACAGTACGAATCAGGACAGACGAGGTGACAACAGCTCTCAGGCCTGAGAGGGTGACCTTGTGTACAAGAGGATGAATATGGACCATCAGTACAAACACAAAAGTGACAACTGTGGTGATGTTTAGCAGAGTAGCATGTGTTGATCCAGGGGCTGCACCTTCAGGGTCGCAATTCAAGCTGCATTGTCTCCAATAGCACCACCTAGTGCCAGGGTCATCAACTACATTCAGGTTACCCATGGCCAAATCAAACAGGATGAAAAACTCTTTTATCTCACAAGCCACAACCTAGCTGAATGCAAAAATGAATCAGCCTGACTGATTTCATTTGTGTCACTGTTGGCACTTTTAAACTCTTGGTTAACGTGCTCCTGTGTTTTTGTTGTTGTGAATGACTTGGTGTGACTGTGTATTAATGTATTTTTTACCTGGCTGCAAAGCAAATTTCCCTGAGGGGACAACAAAAGTGAAAGTTGAAAGTTACACTTGTACAAGGTCGTATGTAGTGCACACAGGCTGAAGGACACATAGCTGTTAGCTGCATCGTAAAGTACAGCAAAACACAGAGAATTTCCAAACCCCCTGGAATGTTCTTGCCCAATTGTACATTCAAGTCAACATAGTTTTAGGGCTCATTTTTACATAAAGCTCACACAATTATGCAAAATAACTGTACACACCAACGGCAGTGTACCTTACAGGTGGTATAAGCTCGTTCTCCTTAAAGGGGCAGAGCTGCTGGGAGCCCTTTCAGCCACTTGACTGATTATTAAGTACCTGATAACCAAACTTCAAAAATACTGAACTATCCCTTTAAGTCAGTTCCTTGCTCCTTTTGAAATAAAAGTTTCAACTGAACCAAAAGCAAATCACCCCCAGCTTTGACAGTATGGACTTTAAAGTCTGTTTTAAAATGCAAACCACATGTGATTTTACAGTTTTTTAACTTTTTAAAGTCACACATTAGTTGTATTTTAAAAAAAGAATCTCTAGACAGCCCTCATATAAGGGTCACTTCGAGTTTTTTGAGGGGTTGCTAGAGGACAATGGCTCTATAACATGAGAGCTAATAAAGAAACGTGTGAGCTTTGTCCATAGGGGGAGATATCCAGAAGCTGGTACACAGCAGTACATGTACCACCGAAAGCCTCGTAATTAACCCACTTACAGGTTCAAACTACTCAAAAACGATGTTTGCTTGACAGTACACTGTAAAAAGGATGTTTTAAACAGTAACTTACTGGCAACAAGATGCCAGTAAGTTACTGTAAATGTCTTTACAGTAGCATTACTCTATTTAAAGTTACAGCATATTCACTGTATTTGCTATAAATGTTTTACTACTGTACTTTTATTCAAAGTATCATTACTGTCTTTCAATTTACAGAATAATTACTGTATTTTCAAAAACTCCTTACTGTTTTTTCATTTATAGTATCATTGCTTTATTTTATTTTACAACTTTTTAATGCAATTTAAATTACACTGAACTTGCTGTATTTTAGTTTATGTTACTATATCTCTAACTATTTGACTGATCATTCATTAACAAAATATAATTTTGTATAAACAAACAAACAAAACCACAAAAAAAAAACAAATCACATCCATCAATTTTTAATCCAATAAAATACATTTACTTAAACTCAAAAATGTGAAACATTTACGAAAAGAAACCTTGCCTGCCATTGGTCAGTTTTCCTGGGCAAAATACAATTTTCTCTTGATCCATTGCCCTTCTCAGTAATTAACTGTCTAGACAATTTACAGTATGCAACTGTAGATTGATTTTAGAGTAAAATTATTTTAATTTTAAAGAATAAGTATGATTTTCTTCAATAGTTTACCATTTACGGTAATTTAGTGCATAGATTTTTACAGTAGGTAGCTGTAGATATTACAGTAAAATATTGTTAAATTTACTAAACCTTACAAAATTCTTTACAGTGTTTAACTTTTCCTTGACAAAGCCAGCATGATTGGAACTTTAGTGTGTTGGGACATAGAGGTGTTGTATCCCTCCACCATCAGCTGGAAACAACGAACACCAACTTTACTAAAACTATTTTAGCGAAGGCCCACGTCAGGCAGAATGTAGTGAAATAGGAGATTTAGCCATTGCTTTTGGTTTTTTACACATGAAATAATTACAGGAGTGGCCCATCTTCTGATCTTGGGATCACATGATTATCACATGATAGATTGATATATATATATATATATATATGTTTTTATCAATTGAGTGCTACCTGACCCTAAACAGCTAATGATAGTCACTGGCGAAAAGATATGCAGCCTTTTGTAGCATCACAAAATGGTTCTTCTTCATCGAGGAAAAGTTGAATGCAGTAAAAAATCTTACTTTAGCGTATTGTCCTGAACTACCCCTTTAAATAGAACAGAATACATCCCTCTTGTTAGGCTGGTAGCTGTATTACTTATAATTTCAACATGTCACAGGTAGATGGAACCAGAGTGAATCATCACCCTGAACCTCTCGTACTCTGCCTATTAGACATCTGTTTTTACACGTCTGCCATTCACAAGGCTTTAGCACAACAGAGCCCTGAACACAACCTGTAAACCTGCACAGCAGCTTTTAAGAGTCACTTGTATGAGGAACGGGACAGTGAAGGATATACAGCAGCAGGGAGGAGAGATAAATGATGGAGGGAGCAGAGGGGAGGCGGAGGGACGGATGGCTGGAGAGCGGAGGGAGTGGATGACGGGAGGGGTGACCGTGGTCGCTGTCATGACTCCATCGGCCCATCCTTCAGCGTGAGCCTGGGGATCAAACGGCAGACCAATCAATCGTCCACCAAGCAGACCTCCATGGAGCGGGCAGTGATGGCATTTACCTCCTCAGGGTGCTTATCAATAAAATAAAAAAGGTTTCATGAAGAATTGATCGCCCCAAAACATACTGCACGCCCACAACATCATGTGACCATCAGGTTTAATATTTGGATCTTTTATTGAAGTCTTTGACTGTGACTGATGTTAGACAGACAGCTGCTGACCTCTAAAGTCACAGATCTGAAATATAAGCAGAGCGGATCCTAATATTAGCCACAGTTTCAGGGTTAAATTTCTACTTTTGTGTTTTAGCTGCTTTATTGTGCACAGAGCAGGAGGAGCAGCAGGGCAGGGCGTAAACTTTACAAACCAAACCATGCCCTTACTTAAAGTGGTGTTAGACCTTGATGTTCGGGTTAAACATTTCATAAATTTAAGGATTCCTCACAGAATGAAGTGTACTGATGTATTTCCATATGTGTACTTTATCTATAAGTTCTTTAATGGTCCTAACAATATGGATCATCTGCAGAGGTCTCCCTTCTCTGAAACAACCAGGCAGGCCTGTTGATGAAAGCAAAGAGCTTGTTGCCCCCAGTGTTAATTTTGACAGCACTTTTTAATTTGGTTTTAGTTATAGTCTTTTACCAAAAATATCTTTTAGTTTTAGTAGTAATTCAGTCATCTGAATTGTTTTAATTTTAGTCTAGTTTTAGTCAATGAAATCTACTGTAAATTTAGTCGACTAAAATATGAAGTGTAAAGGGTAAGGCATTTTTTATGTTTCCTTGAATTTCTGAAGTCATGTTTTACACTTGGATAAAATGAAACATGTAATAATCCTTTACTGAATGCTGGTAAAATTTGAATGTATAAATGAACAGAAACAAATTGAACTTTTGTGTGAAATGCGATCACCTTTATTTAGGCTGCCTGGCAGAGCATCTCAGTTACAATACCAGAATTGACAACAAACAGTGAACCTGCTCTACATGAATATATCAATTCATAAAGAGAGTAGCTCTGATTGGATCGCTCACCAACTATCCCACCACCATCAAACTAAGGCAGCTGTGATTGGATGTCCCTCTTCACTCATCCAACCTTTCCACACAACCAAAGTAGCTGTGATTGGATATATTCCTAACTTGTCTCTACTTTCTACATGACCACATTGGGTCTGATTGGATTAAGTCCCTGTCAAACATTTTCGTCTAGTTTTTATTTGCTGATGAAAATGTCAGTTAATTTAGTTTTAGTTTTTGTCCATGTGCACTTGTTTTTATTAGTTACTGTCTAGTTTTCATCACAGGAAAAAAGGTTGTTGATGAAAACAATGACGAAAATAATTAGTCAACAAAGTTAACACTGGGGAAAGCAGGTAGACTTGTTCAGAATTACGATAGGCATACACCACTCCTCTCATTCAGCATGATATTTCTCTCAGAATGAGCTCTTAGGAATCAGAATCTTCCAACTGACATGTTTACATGTCATGTTTTATTCTGATCAAGCATTTATTCCAATAATTTGTTGTCCATGTGAACCTGGCTGAATCTGGGTAACTCTAGAGGTTTAATTCTTGGTGTGTAGCATGAAGAAACAGGAGAAGGTGCTATAAGGTGACACACCACCATCTGCTGATGATTCAGTCGATAGATTTCTTTCCAGAAGTTGTATATTAGAAGAAGGGCAGCAATCCCATTAAATGTCACAATCGCACTATAACTGTAGCTCTACTTGACTTTGCCTGTAAATATTTTGACAGGGAAAGTCTTCCAAAATAAAGAATGTAAATCTCAAAGTTTGAAAAGCACTCATGTAGTTTGATGGAGGAGTTTGGTGTTGCTCCAGACTATATAAAATATTTAAGAACAGTCAAAGTTTTATCATCTGTAAAGCCAAAAGTGATTCCAGACATAAATCTGACCTGAATGCAGCTCTCCAACAGAGAACATTTGCAGGACTTGTAGATCACTTGGACTCGTTTCTGACAAAATAATGAGATGAGAAGGTCCAGCTGCAGTGCTGACCAGCCACCCACGTTCACCCACGTTTTCACACTGATGCTGCTTTAATCTGACAATGAATTATCACACAGCCTGACCTCGCCGACCTTTCCAGATCCATTAAACCTCTCATTTGCATGTTAACCAGTGAAGTTCTCCCAGCCGGCCCTGCCATACCCCCCGCGGCGATGTAACAAGGGCCACAGAGGGACGTGCGCCGGCAGAATGGCAAAGCCCCCGTTGTTTTGCAGCTTTTGTGTGTCTGCGAGGATGAAGCACGCAGGAGTTTATCAAGTCAAGAGGTCAAATCGTCAATACGCCTCATATGAACACACACGGCTGTCGCACACACACAGCCTAAATGGCAAAAAGACAACGAGATTAACCTCGAGCTGGGTTTTCTCTGTTTGCCTGTCTGGCCCGGGCTGAGAGCTTTTTCATGCCGAACACCTGTGGCAAACACACTCCATCTTTCTGTGGTCAGTGTGTGGAGAAGTGCCGCTGCTCCTGGAAGCAAATGCTGTATCGTTTAATCATGTCTGAACCTGCTCCCTCCAGCGTTTCCAGTCTCATTACTCTCTCTGTCGCCGGTAAGTAAACAGAACAATTGGAGGAACAGCTGCCTGTGCTCCGGTGGAAAAAGAGATAGAAGGCACGGATCCACATGAGGATGGGCATGAGTACTAAAACTCTGAAAGCATTCAGGAGGATTTGGAAAGACACTTTGACATTTTGATGCTTCTTTTATGAGTTGTAGTGTGGCTACCAGTGGAAACCAGGACGATGGAAAAATTATCATGGCAAGCATGCAAACTTAGCTGTGGTGATGCCAAAATCACTTGATCCTGGATCATGATTTCTTTGAGGCCTAACACTGGCTTTTTACTTTTACAGATAGTGTTTACACAATAAAAATGATGAAGGAACATTCATTTGTGATGATTACCTGACACATTTTTTTTCTTTCTTGCCTTGCCTCACTCCTGAGTCCATGACAAGCAGATAGACTCCATTCTTTCAACTGTGCACACAGTAAAAAGGAAGAGACAAGCAAAACTCAACCCCGCCAATTAGCTTAGCTCAAACACTGTGAGTCAATGGGAAGTGTCTGCGTCTGCCTACAGTCATCAGATAAACTCTTCCGCTACTCTAAACAGTCCTGTGTGCTCCCTTCTCCCCTTAATGGGCCCAGTCTGCTCTAGTTGGGTGATTGGTCTGCTCTCTGGTAGTTCAGTGCCATTTTTCAATGACCCTGCTTTCTTTCTTAAGTGTTAAGGCCCTGGTGGTAGTTTTGCTTTGTACCGTGTTCTTTATATTTGTTTGGCTGTGTTGAGTGGGTGCTCCTGTGCCCTCGGTGTGACTGAGAGTGTGCGTCAAAGTGCGTGTTTAATTAGCTGTGCCACCCCTGCCTCCTTTTGGACTGAGTTCATCACCCCAACACCTGTGATTAGCTGTGGAGGAGGGAAGGCCCAGTTTAAACAGCTTGCTAATGCCACCACCGTGAGGAGGGAATCCCCTGCTCGACCAAGCAAAAACCAGCCACGTCAGCCAAACTGTTTGATAGATTTTCGTGTTGTTATCTTTTGTTTCGGTACAGTTAAGTAGAGACCTCTCGGGTGTCTCGAGGTAATTTAAGTTGTACATTGCTGTGAATGTTATTTTTGTAATTGAATCATAATCAGCTTTATTGGCCAAGTACGTTTGCAACATACAAGGAATTTGGTTTCGGCAGCTGGTGTCACTCATGCAATAAGCAGAAGCAATCTAAACATAAATAACAGAAAAAAATGTATACACCTAATAGAAAAATATATACACCTGTGCAGAAAACTAAATATATACCCAATTGGTACAAATACACAATGTAGTGCAAATTGAATGAGTTACCAGTTAAAGTGAATATATGACCATTTGAAAGTGCAGCAGGTTCATCGTTCGGTTATTTAAGAGAGTTATGGCAGTAGGAAAGAAACTGTTTTTGAGTCTTGAGGTACTTGTGCGCAGGGCTCTGTAGCGCCTGCCAGAGGGGAGGAGGAAGAACAGGTTGTGACCAGGGCAAGTGGGGTCTCTGATGATGTTCCCAGCCCTCTTGCGGTTCTGGAGGAGTACAGTTCCTGGATGGAGGGCAGGGGGGGCTCCAGTGATTTTTTTGGCAGTCCTAACTGTGCACTGCAGTCTGTTTCTGTCCTGACGTGTGGCTGCTCTGAACCACACTGTGACGGAGGTGGAAAGGACAGCTTTGATGACAGCAGTGTAGAACTGGAAAAAGACCAACCAGTCGGTTTAAACTGCAGACTGACTCCAGTGGCTCCGGGGATTCGGGGATATTCATGTTATGTCTTGGTCACCCCGAGATGGGGCATAACACAAGTCTTTGAGAACTTCATTCCTGGGGGTGCCATCATTTGGATCGAGCGGTTCACTTCTCTGGGCGCCCTGATGTGCTGCAGAACTGTATATTTTTAATAAGTATGTATAGTTTATATCCCTTAGTTTGAAGGGATATTTCAATATTAAGTATCAGGGAACAGTCCTAATCAATGACTGTTGAATAAAGCCAATCTCAGCATCTTATGTGTGCACTTTTTGCAGCATTTTCCTCCTCGCTTCAAAGGTGTAGTGGTTTAATTAGTTACCATGTCAACAGGTGACTATTAGCCAACTTGATCAGCTGATAAAAAAAAAAAAAATGAGTCCTCATGAATGTCTCTTTTTTCAGGTTTAGAAACAAGACAACGGCTCTCTTGGATCCTGGTAAATGTGAGTTATACTCTCTTTTACCCCTTTCAGACTGACCGAAAAATCTGTTTAAACCCGGTAATAATAGGCTCCTGTCGGTAGTTTAAAAGTGTCTCATCAGCATTTTGACCCAGGTCAACTGACCCTGCAAGCGACACGGGTTTTTATCGGCTCACCTCCAATCGGCTCCAGTGGGAACATCACACCCAGGTCAACCCACTAAGACACTGGCGTAATGTGCCCACGGCATAACATCGTGCCCGTCCCCTCCGTCTATAACTTACAGGAGTCTTTGCCATCTCAGCAACAAATTCCATCTGCCTTTGTACCAGTCTGCACTGAGTCTGTACATTTTTAAAGAGGGACAAACATACAAAGTACAGAAAACAGCTGACCAACGTATCCACGGCTTGCATGCTCCTATCCATTCTTTCATCGCGCTGCCGATGACATCAGCGCGACACACCAGAGGAAATAAAACAGCCACACAGCCCGTCTGTTGCCGATTAGACCAGGGTGTGCTTCCAGGGGGAAAGGAGTCACTTGCCGATTGTTAGCAGGTTAACCTGAATTGAAAAAACCTGCGTTGACCCGCTAATTTTAGTGTGAAAGCGGTATTTGTCACCGCCTCCCCCACCCCCACCCTGTTCTTTTGTGAAGGCTAGTGCACAAATTAATTGTACAACATAAAAACAAAAAGTTTGGAGACCACTGATCAAGAAAACTATAATTTCATAGCTTAGAATTGAGTTTCAGTTGTTAAAAGTCCCTGTGATTACACTTGAGGTGATTCATCTGGGTCTAACCTGCATATCAACAATGCTCAGTTATCCATCTCAGCCCTGAAACATCTAATACGAGCTGTGATAAAGCATAAATCAGGAGCCTCAGAGTTCTCTTCGTGAGCTGTCAGACGTGTCTCTTTGTCTAAATCTACACATCTCCGTACAAACAGCATAAATATTTTGTCAGGTGGTGTTTGCAGGATATTAAAGCGAAATTGTCCTGTGCTCACTGATATCGATTTTGCCTTAACGGCCAACAAGCAAGGGCTCCTCTGGCATTGATATGTGGAGGAGAGGGGGGTGAATGAGGAGTAATGACCTTGAGTCAGGAAGCAATCTGGTCAAATAAAGAGCCGGGAAGGAAATGAAGGGAAACAAACCACTAAAGGAGTCAGAGAGCAGAGCCTCAGAGGTGACACCGTCAGCTCTACAGAAACACAACAATAGGAAAAAAACAGGGAGAGGGAATTCAGAGCCTGATGTTTGAAGCAATCTCTCCTCCCTCAGATTGATATTGATTTTATAGCAGTCCTGCATTCAGGAAAGACGCTTAAATACCTGTTCATGCCTGAATGATGTTGGAGTATGGTTACATGTTGGTGCATTCACACGAGATTGAAAATGTTCGTCAGGTTACCGAGTTTGACGGAGAGCCAGGACAAACTTAAGCAAAGAAGTAGTTAAACAAGTGTCTTCAAAACCACAGAAGTGACGCATTTGTTCAAAAAAACCTCAAAAAGAAGCTTAAAACCAAACGTTAGCTGTAAAATACCATCCCTTTCATGATGCTAGCTATTGTATATGTTCTCACAGAAGATCCCAATCCAGAATCACAAAACGATTCGAGATTTGAAAGCAGTAAAGTCATTGGATTGACTCAGCAAACTTGGCGATTACTTGTACAAATAAAAGCCTGAATCAGATCCTGCCCTTTGACTGCTGGGGTGCAAATCTGGCCATAAACTTCCAAGCCTGTCTCCAGCCTTAAGTGGATAAAAACGTGTTTCTGAAACTGTTGGTCCATCTGGCAGCCCCTCTGACTGAGCATACTGGCCCCTTGAACCTTCATAAGACCTCAGAGATGAAGATAACCACCCGCTATGATTGCCAAAGCTCAATTCAGCCTCCAACTTTACTCCAGTTGGAAAGTAATTTCTTTAGCACTCCACCTATACGAGCATCATGTGAAGTTAGAAGAAGGCTGAACTCTCGAGCACATCCTTAAAGCCGAGACATTTCATAAAAGCTCAAACTTCTCCTCTTCAGTAATTGCCCTCCTTTGGTTGACCCATGCTCTGATTCCCATCGCGTTTTAGCTCGTCTTCTTACTTCAGAGCTTGTTGTTGCTGCAGTCTGTTTCAGGTCAGGAGGAAGAGGACTCCAGCTGATGTTTACATGCTTTAACAATAAATGATTCCTACAACAACAAGCTCAAACTTGATCCTCTCTCCTACTGGGTCGTATGGAAAAAGCATGCGAGACCAATTACAAACCACAGGATGCCATTTCTCCAGGAACAACACAGCAGCAGCTCCACTTAAATAAAAATACTAAACTGAAAGCAGAAGAAAACAGTGTTTCCAATCAGAGTTTAGACCTAAATGAACTAAACCTTGGACTTACTTTTTTACAACAATGTTTGCATTGACAAATCCTCAAGACACAGGATTAGTCACGTTCATTAACAAAAGTACAAATAAACAGTGATTGTCAATAATACACTCGGTCCAAAGGATAGTTGGGGGTTACATTTCACCCAAGATTAAATAATTTGTAGTTGTCAGTGTCTTTACTATTTGCTTTAATAACCAGCCAAAGAAACAAGATAGAAATGTTATTTTGTTGATTATTTCTCCCCTTTTACAATACCTATTGGTATTATATTTTATATTTGGGAAGCCTGATTAGTCACCTTTACAACAAGGTACAACTTGTAAGGTTCCAAAATTCAAGGAAGGAGCAACACAGCTAGAGCTATGGGTAGCACCCCTCCAAAAGTGTGCCAAAATCCCCTCTTCCCCTGGAGGAAAGCCTAAAGTTCCTCAGTGAAGAATGGGTAAGGAACCGGTCTACCTGGGATGCTCTTCTAAGTCTTTTTTGGTCCTAAGTTTGGAAGTGGTACCATGGCTGATACATTTTCACATCATATATTACAGGAAGAGCCAGACAGATAAATTAAACGGGGCAAGATGTTCATTTTGACCTCATTATTCTGTTCTGTCATCTGTCAATATCTTTCCTTATACTGTTGTCAATCTGTCTATAGGTACTTCAGTAGAGCTTTGACATTTTAACTTGGATTTTAATTTTATTAACTTCATGCCCATGAGGGCAAATTAAGGATTCTTAAGTCAGCATGTGTTGCAAAAGCAGGCCATTAATGCCTTTAAATAAATGACAACATCATGAGCGAAGAGACTTGTTATGTGTTTTTGTTCATTGATTTCTATCCTGTTAATGAATTGTCTTGCTTGATCATTTGAGCTATTGTTTCTGTGTAAGTACATAGCAAACAAGGTGAGATTAATGCCCATTTCACAATGGAAGAATTTTGTTCACCTGAATTTTACATGTGTGTCATATCTGGCGTGTGCCACCACAGCTTTCACACCAAACACTTCAAACACATCTCCCTGCTTTCACTGCTCTATCTCTCCACATATATCAGTCTAATAATGAGCTTGTATTGAAAGTTTAGAGGGAACCACAATAAATCTCCCAATGAAGAACCTTATTCATGAATAACTGACCTGAAACCTGCAGAATAAGCAATCTGACTAACAAGGGGAGTTCCTCCACTGCGCTTTAACTCTCAGAAGTACCTACACAGTTTCATTCTTTCTGTGACATATTCTACCGCTGTGGACACACATACCAGCTGGGTTAAGGCAAATGTGGCTCTTCGTTTAGAATTATCTACCTGTTTTGGCCGATAAATGCACAGCTCATGGACAATTGCGAACCTCCCATTCACGGGATTTTCGGCACAGGAGCCTCCAATCTGAAAGCTCTGATATGACAACATGAACGCCGAAATGAAAACAGGCATGCACAGTCACTGTCATGCCAGTAAAAGGCATTCAGTGTGAAATGGCATCACCCCAAGTCTTGTCGATCAGTCAGTTTCCACAGCCGTCTCCAATGTGCAGGTTTACAGTAAATATGGAGTGTGTCTATTTTCAGCCGTAGCTGCTTCAACCCGGTGTTAATTTCCACCAAGCACCATGATCCAAAATGGAAAAACAAGCACTCAGAATGTCCAGGATTTCCAAAGACAGCAAAAATATTGGCAATGGTATCAGTGTGGACGCAATTCAGTGTCAGACATGTTAGATAACCTGTTTACATGTTGCTCTTCCTGTTATTTTGTGATCTCACATTTGCTTTGTGATCATGTAGTCTAGTTTTTCAAGGTAATTAGGGCTTGAGTCCACTGCGCAGTGCTTTGACTACGTAAAGGTGTAGTCACCTTTACTACACCTTTACTGTCTTCCCCTGAAGTTCAGGTGAGACAGCAGCCCTGTACCAAAGCTTGAACTTTCTATCTCATTTAGTGTTTTCTTTCAAGTGGAAATGAGGTGTGAAGGAAATTCTGCACTCCTACATGCCAACTTTGTAAAGTAACCTTGAGATTTCTGAGGTCATGTTTCAGGAATTAGCCTGCTCCCTACCTCACGAAGACCCCTGTTCCACAGCCAGCACCTCGATTTCCCGGCTCTATCTCCTCCCATTGTCCTTCCCACTCACAATCCCCAGCCCTTTCTCGCTCTCATTCCACAGAGATGATTTATTTTGTTTCTCTTCTCTCCTTCTCCAGTCCTCAGTCGACCTCGGGGTCAGCGCCGAGCTCCATCACTCTGTCTGCTCCTTAATCCCCACACACAGGAGACGCCCGTGCCAATACGGGAGAATAACAGATTAAAAAAATGCATCCCGAGCCCCGGTATCTCCCCGTTTGCTCCCACTGTCTCTGCCTCCCCCTCACCCCTCACAACAGATAAGTGGAAAAATAAACCGAGGAAGCTAAGCCCAAGTTGAGGAGGGGGAGTCATCGAGGCAGGCATGACGGAGAAGCTTCCAGCGCCGCGGTTAATGAAGGTGATGCAGCAAGGCAAGGAGAGGCAGCAGCGTCCTGAGTTATAACTCTGGAGCCTTGGGAGGTGTCGTGGCTGCAGGCGGGGAAGGTTTCCACTTGGCTGCGGTCATCTGAGGAAGATACATGGTCGACCCCAGACAAAAATAAAAGTAGCAGAACATAAAAATAATGAAACCTGAGGCTCCACTTTTACATCCCTAAAAATAATGGTGCTCTCTTCCATAGGAGGTCATTGTCTTCTCTGGCTCGGAGGTGAATTAGGAAAGGGAGAGGAATTATGGCTAAGAAAGGCAATCTTTTAGATAAACTGGAGATACTTGTGCCCCGGTGGAAAGATAAGCAATCAGAGAAGATTAATGATGTGACTGGGGAGTTTGATCCTGTATCAAACTTTAACAAGCCCAAGAAATCAATATCATTTGCCTTATTGCTCGATGATTCCCTCATCAGTGCCTCACATCAGCTTCTGTGTGCCTTGCAGTCAGCACGCATCAACTAATTTACTCAAAGAAATGTGATTATGGATTAAAGTATTTAACTGTGAGCCTATCCATCCAACCTAAGCCCGAAATATTAAAGAAGGAAGTTGGACTCTTTGTCGAAAAGTCAGTCGACTTCAGAGTTCACATTCAAGAATCTGAGAACAGCGACCCGATCGCTGATCCGAGACCAGCTCCACCATGAACCCACGCTGGTATTTGCATTGCTTCACAAGCCAACGGTGACCTTCAGCCAGAGCGCTTAACAAAGCAGTTGCAGCTCTTTTATTCTGATCAGAGGCTCCTGTCCACCGTGTGTGAGGGATGGGCACAAGGAGGAGGGAGGAAAAAGAGGAGGAGGGGGAGGCAGAGGTGGGTCAGCAACAAGACAGATAATGGCTGTGTCCTTTTCTCACAGCTCACCTCGTAAAAAAAGAGAGCCAGGAGGAAGCTGGGAGGGAACAAGCCTGTCCATGCAAGTCTGCATAAGATGAGTCAATAGTCTCTGTACATTAATCCCATGAGCCTTCAGACCTTTAAAGAGGGATTTTATAATTAAATATTGGATCCTGGGTCATGTTCTCACCAACGGTTTGCTCTCTCCGGTCCAATTGATTGAGCAATTAGCTGAATTGTTGCATCACTTTTTAAATGTGTTCAGGGACATTTGTCTAAAGATCAAACTGCATGATGTGGAGGAAAGTGTTCTTGATACCAGCTCAGCTGTGGCTGCTCCAAAAACACTTTTGAAAGTCAAAACAACAGGAAATGGTCTGGAAGGAGAAAATATCTAACTAGAAAGCACTAGCACTAACGTTGCCATCATAATATGATTGCTTGACCCTGAAAACCCACACCTAGTACTCAGAATTATGTTTATCATTATTATTAGTTAGACAGTTATAAACGATTGCTCATCAGTGGCTGTTATCTGGATCACCGCCAAAATCTAATCATTTTTAAGCTGGACCATTACCAACATTTCCTGAAAATTTCAGCAAAATCTCTCCATTAGTTTTTGTGTAGTCTTGCTAACAAACAAACAAACAAAGAAACACACATACACCAGCAAAAACATAACCTCCTTGGTGGAGGTAATGAGTGGCAATTCTCTGGATGAAAATGGCTTGTTGATGCCAGAGGTCAGAGGAGAATGACTAGAGTGGTTCAAAATGTCAGAAATGCAACCATGACTCAAGTAAGCACTCATCACAACCAAAAAGCAAAGGCTGAGGACAAGTGCATAGGGAATGACGTGCTAAATGTTGAAACAGATGGTCTACCATCCACTTTCAGATGGTAGGGTCATCCATCCTGCCTTATATCAACTGTTCAGGCTGCTGCTGGTGGTGGTGTGATGGTGTGGGGGATATTTTCTTGACACACTTTGGGCCCCTTAGTCCCACCTGAGCATGGTTCAAACCCCACAGTCTACCTGAGTATTGTTGCTGACCATGTCCATCCCTTTATGACCACAGCGGACCATCTTCTGATGGAGACTTCAGCAGCTCCATGTCTCAGAGCTCAGATCATTACGCAGCAACTGTGTGAAACCATTATGTAAATATGGGCTAACATCTCCGAGTGGCGTTTCAGCACCTTGTTGAATCAATGGTATAAAGGATGAAGGCAGTTCTTAAGGCAAAAGGAGGTCCAACCCAGTACTAACAAGGTGTACCTAATAAGGTGTCACTAATGGAGGTGTATTTAAGGTGAAATGTCACAGGTACGTTGATATAGCATCATGAGACAGTGCTGTGAGCGAGGCTGTTGGCATGTGGTTTTTGAAAATTAAACCCGGAGAGATGAAGTGCCAAGAGAAGGAAAAAAGTTACTGAAGTTCTGAAAGTTTGAAATTCTTTCACTGAACATCTTTTTAGGTCAGGCCACCCTTTCATTCAGGAGCTGGTTTGGGTCATACAAAAGCTCATTAGCTGAGTTTCAGTGAAGAGATTCTGCTTTTTCAAACTCAAGATAGAAGAATAAAGAGAAAATAATAAAAATGAGAAAGTTCCTGTGTGTGCTCACAGCTTCAGACTCATTGTTCCCTCTTACACACCTCTATGACTCTGAGACAGGAGGGTGCAGGGTGAAGGGAGGAGGGGTCCACACTGTCCTCTATAGCACCATCACCCTTCCTCCTCCTCCTCCTCCTCTCTGCTCTCCCTCCATAAAGAACATCTCGAGCTGGGACCCCAGGACTCCCCTCTCTCTGGGTCATGCTGTAGCCCTTTGTGACTCGCTGGACTCTGACAGCACAGCCCGCACTCACAATGTGTTTATTGGACACGGCTGCATGTGGCGCTCTAACCCCCACCGAGTCCCCCCAAGGCCCCCCGAGCTCCGTCTGCGCGGTGCCGATGGCAGGTGGGGCCCCGGGGCCGACGGTGAGGTCATCTTTACAGCTCAGTGAGGAGGAAGAGAGGGAGCATACGGGTCAAAGCGAGCGGCTAAAAGACATCTTCTGTGTTTGAGTAAAGCAGAGTGAGGGGAGGTGATCAGCTGGAGAGAAGAGGATTAGTTGGAGAGGTTTGTTAAAGAGATGGAGAGGTGAGGGAAGGTAAACATGGAAAAAGGCAGGAGCCGATCAGAGGGAGTCGGCTGCTGCTGCTGCTGAACATTTTCACAACAAAGTAACACTCACTAAAAACAAAGTAACACTCACTAAAAACAAAGTAACACTCACTAAAAATTAAATACAAGGAAAGAGCTGCTTCTACTGCTGTCTCTGAGTTTAGCCCTTGAGACGGCTCTGAGTATGCCCAAATATTTCATTTTGATTTAATGCTGAATAAATGTACCTACACACCCTGATGGGATGGTGGAAATGGGAAATTTGGAATTTCCCATTGGAAGTATACTCCTCTACAATGGAGGATTAGGGCCACGTAAAAAAAAAAAAAAGTTAAATTGCAAGAATAATCTCATAAAGTTACAAGAATAAAGTCCTAAATCTATTTAAATTAAGTTAGAAATCAAACTTTATTCTGAGAGGTTGCTCCAGAAGAGCAGACATCCGCCTACGCAAAGAGGATGGAATGAGAGTGTCGTCTTGATTAAGGTATGCTTATACTGATGTAAAGTTTTGACAAATAGCCCTCTTAATGACTTTATTCTCACAAGTTTATGAGATTATTCTCATAACTTTATGAAATTATTCTTGTAAATTTTCAACTTTATTCTTGTAACTTTTCGACCTTATTCTCGTAACTTAATGAGATTTTTCTTGTAACTTTTCGAAGTTATTCTCATAAATTTACGACTTTATTCTCGTAACTTTACTTTCTTTTTTTTTAACGTACTTTTTTTTTTTTTTCAACGTGGCCCTAATCCTCCGTCGTACTCCTCAAAAAATGTTTGGAAACATTTTTTCAGCTGATTATTTCCCCCTTTAATAACACCAACTGGTATTGTATTTTATGTTATTATAAAGCCTGATTAGTAACCTTTACAAAAAGGTACAACTTGTAAGGATGGTGCATTACTGAAATGAGTGACACAGCTAAATGTGTGAGTAGCACTCAAAAAAAGAAAGTGGCAAATACCCCTGTAACTAGGATCTGGTGTTTTGGTATGCAGAGTGGCAGCACTATTTGATGTCAGCCCTTGTACCATTTCCAGACTTAGGAGGACTTAGAAGTTTCGTTGAACTGGTGAAGTCAAAGACAAACCGTGAAGTGGGCATCCCAGGAAGACTTTTAGCTGTGTTTTTCACTCTGCAAATGCGTGATCTGCACATGTTGTACCTCGTAGTAAAGGTGACTAATCAGACTTTCCAAGGACATAAAATACAACACCAGTTGGAGTTCTTAAAGGGGGGGAAATAATTGACTGCAAAAACATTTCCAAACTTTTTTGTGGAGTATAGTTCCAATTCGAATCAACTTTCCAACAAGGTACAACTTAAGTAAGAATCGTGCACTCTTGGAATGAGTAACACACCTAAATGTGTGCTTGGCACCCCCCAAAGGAGTGCCAGAATCCCCCCTTTCCCCTGGAAGAAAGCCTACGGTTCCTCAGTGAAGCAAAGGTGAGGAAAAGGTCTTCTTGGGGTGTTGTCCTCTTGGGATGCCCACTTCACAGTCTGACTTTGACTTCACCAGATCCACAGAATTTGCTGCTACCAGGGCTGACACCAAATAATGCTGCCACTCTGCATATCGGAGCACCGGTTTCTGGTTGCAGGGGATTTTGGCACATTTATTGAGGGTTGTCACCCACGTTTACCTGTGTTGCTCATTCCTCATCAGTTGGTATTATTAAAGGGGAGAAATAATTGACAATGTTTTTAAACTTTTTCCAGTCAGATTAAATAAATATCATGCTTGTTAACATAGCTATTGAGTCAGAGAGGACACTTATGGAAAGTTTAAAAAGAAAATCCTTTACCTCCTGGTGCTGCCTGTGCTGAGGCACAAAAGCCTGAAAGCAGATAATTAATGGATGGATGTTCTTACAGATAAAAAAGCCTGTAGTTTACAACACTTGGCCAAAACATAACTGATGTGAGAGTTTTTAGAAAGCACCTTTTATGTACTTTGAGCATGAAACTGGACAAAATGGAGGCCTTAAATCTGTTGTCAAAGGATTTTCTTCCCTCAACACAGTCATGGGTACATTTTTGTTTGATGTTCATACTAAATATGAGAAATGCATATTTTGGAGCAATTTTTCATCAGTCAGTTGTCTCCACAGTCATGCAGGTGGTGAGATTTAACAAAGGAAATGGTCACAAAAAGACCTGAGAGGCACACAGACGATCCACAGGGAGATGATATTCACTCAGCTTCTCACCGTTGAATCTGTTTTTGTTCGAACCCGTGTTTGTGCATCTCTCTTCCCCCCCCGAGCCTGAAACTCGTTCTCCCTGAGCCTCCGGCGCGCTGCCCACCGTCTTGTTAGAGCGGTGATTGATTGAGCAGGTCTGGCTGTCCTGAGCCCCCTGCTCAGTTCATTTGTTATACATTTATAGTTCATAATCCATCTGCTCTCACCTCTTCACATTCCCGGTCATTTTTCATCCTCCTTTTGTATCACGAGGGTCATTTTTCTGTTTGGATGTGATGGATTGTTTAGTGTCTGCTGTCTGTAATTGGCCCAGATAGTGGGAAGACTCACATGTGTTTATCATTAGAGGCTGAGAGTGTGTGCCGATCTCTTCATCATCGCTCACAATACACGTCGAAACCCTCCAATTATTGTAGTAAATTGATTTATTAAGCAATTCCTGGACCTGTTCGGGAGCTCCAAGGTGCTTCATTGTGCTTCTTTTAATCAAGCTTTTCAAATAAGAGTCATTTACACAACTTTGCTCCTGTATTTGTGCTCCAAAGTGAAGCCCATGTTTCTCCATGAGGGCACTAGGTGGCAGTAGAGCACCGTGCATGAGCGAGCTGCAGCTGAGTCATTGAGAGTTTACCATCTGTTGCTCTGCAAGAGCTCCCAAGAGATGCCAGACACAGGAGGTAGACCTAGAGCTGATCCTCATCCCAGTTTTTATTATTGTTTTATTATTTATCTCCTCCTCTTCTCTCTCTGGTCACTTTTTCTAAATTACTGTTTGAATTACACGCAGCCCTGAGGCAGGCGGAGGTTTAACAGCCTGTTCGACCTCTGGCGAAAAAAAAAAAAAAAAGTGGGTTGAAATAACATCCACTTGAATTATAAAAGAGAAACCCTTCATCAGGCCTAATTGATTTTAATGATAGCTCAGCAGCATTTTGGATGGAGAGAAATCCAATTCAACAGATTATGAGCCAAAGGCAACCGACCGCCTGCAAATAAGATATTTTTTAGGGGCGCAGCTTTATTTCTCACCTTTAACATTTCACTTCAGAGAGGGTTCAAGAGCAGTGCTGATGTGCTTTGAATATGATGGACATGTAGAGTCTCACATCAGTTTGTGCTGGCCTGCCAAAAATTTGGAAGGATTTGGGATTATTGTTGACGTGCTTAATGAGTTTGATTTTTCAGATTACTGTTGACTGAGGCAGAGGTCCCCAAGCACCAGGGCGTAGAACATTTGGTACTGGAACGCAGAGACACGAGAATAATTCATTAATATATCATTTGTTAAATTACAGAGATCCAAGGGTCCTATTAACTTGACTGGGCAGACTTTTACACACTGGCCATCTGACTCTGCCACAACTGTAAGGAACAAAAAAAAAAAAAAAGAACTTTTGCAAAGTGGTTAAACCTTGTGCTTATGCACTCTTTCCACTATGTTCTGGATATTGTTAAAAATATATTTGACCCTGCACAATTTGTGTGATTGGTGAAAAGTGACAACAAACAAGAAGCTTAATTCCCAATGTGGAAGGGTTCAGTTCAGAGGTAAGAATTAAATATGCATCAATATTCAGTAGAAACATCAGATCAGCTCAGTCTGATGACCACTGAGTGAAACACGGTTTGGTGTGGCAAGAGTTTGAATCACTTACTTATTTTATTTATTTCCTTCATTTTTTTAAATTTATTTTTTCCTTCATAAGGATCTTGATATGTCTTAAAGATTCTGCATGTTGCAACCTGCTTTCTTATTTTTCTTCACATTATCTTTTATGCTCTTATCTATTTTAATGTCTTTATTTGATATTCCCACTGCTATACTGTGTATAAGAGCAACTGAAACAACCAAATTTCCCCTTGGTGATTAATGAAGAATTTCTGAGTCGGATTCTGAATCACTCCTGGCCCACTGGCCCTGGTGCTTGATTACCAGGCTCCAGGACTCAATTTAAAAACTCATATCTAAGTGGGAGTATTTGTCCAATTTCTAGTCCAAAAATCTCAATAGATTTACTCTAAGACACAATTCCCTGACATGTCTGGATTAATGTCTTATTTGCAGATATCAGACTAAATATAAGGCTTGAGCTGCTTGTAATAAGTAAAATGATCTGCCAGTGAGACCAGCCAAATTATCCTGGAGGGTTTCTTAAAATTAAATGCTCAATCCAGAGAAGTTATTAAAGCTGACTTTAAGACCCTCCATCAGGAAAACTTTGTTTCACTGGCAGATTTTTTCTTATCATTACAAGCAGTTAGATACCTTATTTTTTTCTTCTTTTTCCTTGTAGTAAGATATTTATCTGGACCTGTCAAGGTAATATGAATTAAAATAAGTGCTTTAGATATTTTTGAGCTGAATTAGACAAACACACTGGACAAGATTTGAGTTGTTGCAGTGCAGCCTTACAAATCCATCGCGGCCTCAACTTTGAACAATCATCATTGCTCTCTTGCTCTCTCCCAGCCTTTTACTTCAACATTACACTTCAGCCTGACTTCCTTCTATTTATGAGAGAATGTACTGCACAAATAGCACTCATTAGCAGCTAATATCACCCACAAAGTCTGCCACTCTTAGTACTGGAACAAGAGATTCCAGTTTCTCATTATGGCTCAAATTAGCCAAATTCAACAATAGTAATCTGATGAGGCGTTCGCTGACAATATCATGCAGAGTGTGGCCAACACTGGCAATGC
The DNA here is from genome assembly GCA_037902135.1 of Cetoscarus ocellatus. NCBI lineage: Eukaryota > Metazoa > Chordata > Actinopteri > Labriformes > Labridae > Cetoscarus > Cetoscarus ocellatus. The sequence goes on along the minus strand of JBAMNC010000694.1, from coordinate 2,411,821 downwards.
TAACACAGCAAGCCTCCAGTTCTCTTGCAGATTATCGACTGGTCTGTGCAGAATATAGGCACACATTGCTCCAATCATTACAGAAGTGCCCCCTTACAGCCTAAATGCAGTTTTATATTCTCGTCATGGCTCAGGCAAAGCCAGGTTAGCTGTTACTGGGTCATAGTGCAACAAAAGGAAAAAAAAACAGGAACAAAGAATACAAGCTACAGCCCCAACTAGAGGTGAGAGGCTGTATTACACAACATTTTAAAGGCTTTGGTCCGTGTGACTAAGAAAATCAGGAGATAAATGCAACAATGCTGCAAAGTCATCCTGAACCTTTATACACAACACTGACATTATCAGCATATTTTTTGGTCATGCAAAGACAAAAATACTCCAAAAATGTTCAGAACCCATCCAACAAGTAGGATCTACATACAATTTAAGTTTTTGGAGGTTCAACAGAGTCACAGTGTTGTCAGAGCAAAGTCAGGGAGGTTTTTATAAATGATGATGTAGGGGCTGGTAGAGGAGGCTCTGATCCCTCTCTGTGCAGATGGGTTCAGATCTTAGAGCTGCTGAGGCCCTTGGTGGCTCACTCACCATTTCAGTCCCCCCCCCCCGCTCAGGAGGACACGGTGTCCAGGGAGGAGATGAAGATCAGCTTGGCCATGAACACGGACAGCCATGTTGGAATAAATCTGAGCTGTAGCTGTGAGCATTATCTGCTGAGCTCTGTGCAGGAACACTGAGCTTCAGATCAGGACGGATGAGACCAAGCAGACAGGGGAGGAGAGGAGAGAGGAAAGAGGGAGAGGGCAGAAAGTTTAAGGACTGAATTTCAGTCAAAAGATCCCTCAGCGTTTTACTTACTTCTTAAAGCAAATGAGATCAGAAATTTAATGTTTGTAAAGAGTGCAGACTGAGAGAAAGGACAAAAGGTACACAACTACTCATAAGACCTCTAGAGGGTTTCTTTTCTTATGTTTCACCAAAAATCAAAACCAGTCATGAAATCCTTCCTCATGTCAGCTATAGAAATGATACCACACCCGACCAACTTAATCCTTCCATGTTATACCTCAGTCTTGTGTCAAGTAACAAGACTAACCAGAACAATCACCTTTACAGCTCTTTAATCTTCCAACAAACTGACAATGAGACTCTCTAGCCACTTCATTAGGTACACCTTGCCAGTACCAGGCTGGACCCCCTTAATTCTCTGTGTTATAGGTGCTGAAACATCCCTCAGAGATGTTGCTTCATATCTCCATGTCAGCACACATCTGCTACATACATCAATACAAATACTTTCTGAGGCTGTATCACATAAAGGATGCAAACATCACACCTTCATTGAATTCAAGTCAAGTCTTTTGGGAGAATGCGGAGCTGTTTATTGTTTTTCTCGATTTGCTCTCCAGCATGCATCGTACAGTCAGAAACTAAAACAAACCCCACACATTTAACACATAATATTCATAATAATTCTTAATGTCATCTTCGGATGTGCCAATAGGTAATCAAACAGGCTGTTCAGTGTGTTTAACATAAGCATTAAGCAATAAAGGGTTTCAGACGATAAAATATGTAAATAAATGTTTAAAGACAACCTTTATTTAATGTTAAGCAAACAGATCATCAGAAAACAGAAAACTGTCTGATTTTGATGGTTTTATCCTGAAATGTAAATGAATAATGAGGCTACAGTTTTACACAGAGGTCCAGCACGAATTATCGATTGTGTCTGATGTTGTGGGAATGCTTTATTGGAATATAACTGAATATTATGTGTTTGGTAACAAAATAAGAAGAATGTACTAAAATGATCCAACCAGAGTTTGAACCAAACATGGAAATTCATCATCTAAAAAAAAAAGATTAACTGGTGGATGCACAATGATTTAAAATGAAGGCACGCATGCACAGGGAGAGGAAACTCCACACAGAAAAACCCTAACCAACAAGGGGTTCGAAACAGAATCCTTTTTGTCTTTTGGCACACAAACTTGTGTATTTTCTTCCATATAGAGCTGAAATATCTGTAATTTAATGGGTAAAGGAATTTAATAGTTTTAGTTCCTCCCATTATTATTGCTCTAATACATGTTAAAGCTTTTTTTCATAGATATGAATGTGGTGTGACCTGGGATTTTGGGTTGATTGTACGTGTGCCAGAGAAGGAAAGTTTGGACGCCCCTGGTCTAGACTGACATCATTCTCTTTTAGGAAAAATAAGTAAAATGTAATATGTTTAATCTCAAGTGGATTATTAGTTTACACTCATCAGCTGAACATATTAAAATGAATAACTGCTGCATAATAAAACCATGTTTGTAGGATTAAGACATGAATTATTGCTTTGCCATGGCAAACTATGATGTTCCACATTAATAAAAGTGTAATTTATGGGGTTAAAACAGATTTTCCTTTTAGTTTTATTGAAAGTAAAGTTCTGTTTTCTTAGGCTCCATCTCAGCTCTGTGGTAGACAGGGTCCATAGAAACTCCAAAAGTCCTTTTTATGCTTTTGTGTACAAAAATAAACCGATTCTCTCCTCACCAAATAAAGCGTGTTATTCATTAGGACACATTTTTGCACTCTGAGCAACATCCAAACGGTTTCGCAGATTGACAAGTTGGGAAGCCACAAACAGCGTGACGGAAAGAGAGCGACAGAACGTGAGCCAAAGGTGGATGGAGAAACTGATGGAGACAGATGTGTCGGGGAGTGAGACAGTGAGGCTGGAGATGCAGAAATGAAAGACTGATTGGTTAAATGAAAAGGACCGAGCGGCGTCCTGATCCAAGATCTGCGGTCGAGGACGCCGGTCCAGGCTCAGCGGCCTGTGGATGTGAACGAGCCACAGGCGTGAAGATGTGCTGCGAGCTTTGGCTCTCTGTGTCTCTTCTCTGTTATGAAAAGGGGAGTGTTGGCTCACGTCAGCACGGCCACACTCCTCACAGCCCAGAACAACCTCTGGCTCCTGGGACTGCTTACTCATCTCCATTTGGCAGCGTTGCACTCGCAAGAAATCCGCCAACCCTTACACCTCTAACACTCCCAAACAGGCTGGAAAAAATGAGAGTCAAAACCACTCTCTCAGAGTTAAAATCTCCTCTCAGAGACGTTGAACTCGTATCCAAATGTATTTGTCATTTCTCCTCTTCCTGCCCAGTCCAACATCACAGCAGAGCGGCAGTCTGAAGATGATTATATGACATTAGTGTGGAGATTGCGGCCATGAAATATAAAAATGGATTGCAACAGTAATGAGGTCTGAAGGTTTTTCTTCTGCAAACGCTTTACGAAGAAGATTGGTCCAAATTTAAAATCATTACATGGGAGGCTCACCTCTTTTTCTCAGCCTGCTGGAACTTTAATGTGGCCGGATGATGGACATCATGTCCGCAAAAATCATTTCTGAGGAAACGAGCTGCAACATCCTCTGTTCAAAAAAAATGAACCCAGTGTGTGAGTGCTCAAACTGCAGTTCCTCCAGCATCCACTGGGGGGTGACTGCCAAAGACCTAGAAGACACATACACACCAATATAAAAATGTCTTTTTTACAGAAGAAAAATGTTTGTTGCCTCTCTAATGTGAGTAATTTTACCCAAGAAGCTCATGTTTTAATCCTTGACTGTTTGGGGATTAAATGTCAGGTGCTGACCCAAGTTTCTTGAAGTTATTTCAGAGGAACAATCATTGCAAATGGTTTATTGGAAGAGGGAAATCCAACACAAATAAGATGGCTTCAAGTCACTTTCTGACAAGCTCTTGTTTGGCTGTACTTTGACAATGTAAAACTAATCCAGTTTGGGTTGTTGGGTTGGAACTTCCAGCTCTTTCATCAGCTTTCTTTAAGTTACTCGAGTCCTTAAAAATAACAAAAAGTAGAAGTGCTTAGGCAGACTTCTCACACTGGAAACAGCCAAAGAAAAACAAAGAAGCTGTCAGTACCTCTGACGGTGAGATAACGAGTCAGCAAAAAAAAAAAACCTGGGAGGGAAATTTAGAAATGACATGCAGGAAAGGGGCCACTGGCTGGACCTAAGCCCACTCTCAAGACAGCAGTCATATCTGTGAGGCTGTCTGCACCCACAATTAAGTGGTCTGTTTGACACAAAATTAAATTTATGATGTGTTTATATGGTGAGGGTGTTGTTTAGGCAACTCTGCAGGGTTAAGGGGCCCACAAATTCTGGTGGCGCTCCAAGCACTGATTTTCTGTAAACCAGGGGTATCCAACTTAAAGTCACTCAGGTCCAGTTAGTAATATTTCCTCCATGTAAAAGGTTTGAACCGAAGTCCAGTATGTTTCTCATAACCTTCCCCTACATCCAGAAGCTTCAGACCTGCTGCTCCTGCAGACTGGAATCTGCTACAAGAAAAACTGGGTCTTGGAGAGCTGGTCTCTTTAAATCTTTTTAAATGCAGATTAAAGGCTCTGGAGGAAGATGAAGCAGGCTGTAGATGCTTTGACTGACGATTTTCTGCTCTGTGACTCTGATTTGATTGGTTGATATGTCTGTCTCTGTCTCTGGAATTGTTTTATGTCTGTAACTTGTAAATGTGCTGCTGCCGGTCTTGGCCAGGACAATCTGTAAATAAGATTTTTAATCTCAATGAGGCTCTTCTAGTTAAATAAGTTTCATTTCTTCTCTCTCGCACAAACATAGCTACACGTATTGTGAAATTTAAGGGACTTGGGTTTGATTTGGAGTCAGATGGACACAGTGATTCATTAATCTGAAGTTCAGCAGGTGGTTGTAATCTGGTGTAATCCGGTGATTTGATGGTTTTGTTTTATCTCATGACACTGCTGTCAGTGCTCAGTGAAAACAGCCACACCATGCTCGTAAAAGACCACAAAAGATCCAGATCTACATCTAATACGCTCAGATCTCATTCCCTCCCTCACTCTTCAGCTCTGGTTTGTTTTAAGACCGAGGGCGGGACTGCCGTGCCTGTAAAAACAATGGACACTGCCGGTCAATAACCAAGAGGGTGTGGATACTATGGGCAGCACAAAGCCTTCAGTTCTGTGTGACACCATGTGAACAAGAATCAAAATCCCTTCTGTCATTCATCAGCCTCTCAGCGGTCTGCCGTCTCCATGACTCCTCCACCGCCAACCAGAGGACTGAGTCTTTGTTCTTCAGGACGACCATCTCACTGCGGGCCAGAACTTCACATCCTGCTGGGATTCATCATTACTCATGCACTTAATATACTCTAAAACATCATTCTCCTCTTTGGTTTGTAATTCCACAGGCCTGTACCATCACAGGTAAAATGTTTCAGCGCTGAAATGTGGTGTGTTCAAAGTGCACAGCGTTCCTGGAACTTTTTTTTTCCTCCAGGTTCGGCAGAGTCTCTGTTGGCTAAATGTAAGCCGTCGTGCTGTGCGGCGCAGCCACTCATGAGTGAATGACAGCTTCTTGACAGCTTCATTAAGACCACAGATGGCGGGGGAAGCAGAGAACAAATGTAACGCTGGCGAAATGTGAGGGAGGCCGCGGGACCTTTTCACAGCTTGTGTGGCTGGCTCATGTCCAAAGCAGTCTGTCTGGGCAACCCGTCCCGTCTTTTTTGAAAGCTGGTTTCAGCTGGGATCACAGAGCCCCTGCAGGTGAGGTCCAGTGTCATGGTGGTAAGTTCTCTGTTGTTGGTGGGTCAAGTCCAAGAGCTGCATCCTACTCTGGAGGGAAGATCTGGAAAATAAGTTCAAGAGTTTTAGCTCAGTTTTGGTCCTTTGAGCTCTTTAGCTGGGACAATTCTTGGTTTATGTCTTTAAAGTGGCCCTGAAGGTCTACTGAAGACATATTTTACTAAACACAAAATATTTAGTGAAATGTCTCATATGATGTAAGTTAACCCTCAAAGTCCTATCAAAAAAAAAAAAAAAAAAACGAAACTCTCACAAGATTAAAAAAAATGGAAACATAAAAAAATACATTCATCAGTCATCAAGAATTCAACCCCTACTCCATTTTTATTCGCTCCAGTTCTACTTAGATTTAAAAAAAATATGATTTCATAAGATTAACCCTTCATATGGAAGTTTTAGAACAATCAAACTATTCAGTTTGATTAACGTACAATATTGATGCACCTTCTCATCACTGCATGGGTACATTTAATATCAAGGGTTTCATTTTCGCAAGAGTTAAATGCTGTTTTTCTTATTTTACATCTGTTCCTCGAAAAAATGTACTGTAACACTGAAAGAAACAAGTCCATTTTTGTTAAGTACAGAGCTTGTGCTCTTGACCGTACAAAAAAGTATTTCTCCTTTAAATAACACAAAAATGTTTTTTTTTTCTTACAAAAAATACTGAAAGTGGTGTCTTTTTTGGTCAAAACAGTGGGGACATGTCAGCAATTACTGACATAATTTATTTCATATTTTATTTCCTTTTTGTACATTTTTCTTTTGCGCTGCGTCAGCTCAAAAAGCCCCACCTGGCACATTGTGTCCCAAAAGTGGAAACTTTACAAAATGCCCTTAAATTTGGTATATTTGAACATTTTTTCCACTGTTATTGCAACAGATATTTTCACCAAATTATTTCCTTTTCTTCAAACAAATTGAATTGTATACATACATATATTCTCAACCCTTTAAATGCCTTTGTCTACATTGAAAACTTACCACATCTCATCTCACATGCAGCTGCTTCAATTTTCCACTGCCAACCGAATGCCTGTTGGGTTACAGCCAATTACAAGCCAACATCCAGCCAATAGGAGTGCCCAATTTTCACCATAAACACCCATTTGATGCTTCCCTCACAAGAACACATAGGCTTTTTCTTGTTGGAGAAGCATTGGCATTAACCAGTCATGGACCAGTCAGGACTCAGTCATGGAAAGTGGGGAAAATTTAAGTGGCTTCGTCTGAATATCCTGTTTGACCTGGTAATGCAGAGGAGTGCCCGAAGAGGAACTGGAAATTATTACAGGGAGGGACTGCTTGCCCAGATAAGAAGAAGAAATGGATATATTTTTTTTAAAATTTCAGTTACTGTTTGTTTTTGTGTTTTTTTTAAATACTTTCATTTCATAAAATGCCTTTGTGTTCATCAGAGGATGTATACCTGATGTCACTGACAGGCCCGAGACTTCACAGTTACAGTGAAAGTGGCAGGAATCAGAGGGAAGCACATCTGACTTTCAGGGCCACCGTAGTTTACAGATGGAAAACCAGAAGTTAGCAAGCTGGCAACATTCAAGTGTATGAATGAAAGGATGGACATGTGTGGTCCTATAAAGACTTACGCTGTGGAAAAACCATCGAGTCTGCTCAGTAAAATCATCAGCCGTGTTCTCCCTGCAGAGAACATTTGTCCAAATGAATGGAAACATGAATCTGTCCACAAGTGTTTATAAAGCTCACATGCTCCATCCGGTATTTTTTAACTATTTGACACATGCTGTCAAAAGAATAACTCTGTCATTTAGTCATTAAGCATTCATTCCTGTGTTAGTGGAAGCTCTGTGGAGGCTTTTATGAAAACTAACCACAGAGAAGGAACAAAACTGACAAATATAGAACATAATGAGATCCCTGTGGGAGCCCACAGGGCAGGCCGGTCGTTTGGAAACAGAATTAGTTATGTTGGATGGACTGTGGATAAAGCACATTGTCACTGGGAACATGTTTATTGGCAGTGAAATGATTAAATCTGATGATTTATGGGAGTGTTAGAACTGAGCTGTGAGCCAACAGACATTAAAGTGAGTGACAGAACGTCTCTTTTGGGCTTAATTTTCCTCCACGTATTGTAAATATGAAAAGGGCAAATGACCTCTGTGGCCAGAAGTTATCAATGCAAATGATGAGAACAGCTTTGAAAACAGACAAATCCCAAAGATAGAGGAAACTTCAGTCGAGGGAACTGGTTTTAGAGTAAAGGACTGGATCTGTTTTGGAGTTGGCGAGAGTTGAGTCCTTCAAATCATCACCTGTTCAGGCTGAGGCCAGGTTTGTGCTTCTGCATGATGAATGAGATATGAACGAGGAAACACTCTTCTGAATTATCCACAAGTTAATTTTATGTGTTGGGTTGACTTTGGCAGCCATTCCAAAACATTTAAGTACTCAAAATCAGGCCTGTGAGGCACTCCAAGAAGTGCAGGACAATCACAGGGCTTGTTATCTGTATCGTCTTGACGTGCTGCTGCATTTTAGGGGATTTTCACATCAGGCTAGGAGCATGACCCTCTGCTTTGGTTTGAGGTATGCTGACCTGGAGCTTAGGTTATGGCATGGCCTTGACACATATAACTCAGTCTTTAGACTGATATTTAAAAAAATCAACATATATACTTCATTGATCTGAAGGTTAGTTTAAAAAGGTTGGAGTTAAGAAACATTAGGATTGGGGCCTGGGATGGATTTAGGACACTTTAGCTAGGGTTAGGGTGAGGATAGGATAAGAAATACTCTCTCAGTGACTCCCCCTACTATGGCCATTGCCATGCTAGTTTGGGATAGGGAGTCAAAGACATTGCACAGGCTGCATATATCTGTGCGTATATCAGGGTGTCAAAATTATTTTCTTCAAGGCCCACATAATGAAAAATACAAGTTGGATAGGGTGACTTTGTCATACTTTGCCTTTAATGCATGAAATTTATTAATTTTGTGGTCAGTTTGCACCGAATTGAACTGCAAACCCTGATTTTGTTTGTGTTTCCATCGTCACCTGTGCCTTCACTTGAGGGCGGGGATATGAGCTGGGAGGAGGGGTTCGCACCAGCTACATAAATGTTTAACAAAACAGCAGCGCAACACCAACAAGCTTTGTTTCGTGCAGACATTCTTCAGAGCAACAGCAATCACAATGTAAACATAGCAAGGTATGCATTTTGTTTCGGCTGCTGTCACATGGGAATAGACGATTTTTGTGACAAACCAACAGAATGCAGTACTTTTAGCTTCACACTTTAGGGTCAGCTTGGTACGCTCTGGCGCCCCTCAGAGGGGTGCCAAACAGTGGGATGACCTGGGTCAGTTATTTGTGTACCTTTCTCCTTATTTGCCAGTGAAAACACCCTTAATTGTGAACCTACTGAGCCAAACTGAACCGTACTGCTCGGTAGAAATGCAACTTAGGTCAGAATGGGGGTGGAAGCAAAATACTGTTTTCAACAGGAAGGGAAGACGCTGACATCTCATCCTCACATTCAGACTCAAAACAAGAGCAAACTGCATGAAGCTGCTAATGTTTGAAAAATGTGAAGGTCTGAACATGGATAGCACTTTATGCTTGCACATTGGACCTAAAGACATACAGGCAGAGCCCAGTTTCTCCTATTTTCCAACATAATTACTCTTTTAAATCCCTTTGATTCAGTAAAGCAAAGACTTTACGTTCTGACGTGGGACAAATCAAAGTTTGGTCTTTTGAAATTGCTAAGGCCGATTACTAATGACTTGTGTGCTGAAGCTGGCCCTCAGGCCATAGTTTGGACACCTTCCACCAGCAGGTATGATAATTTTACCAACTGATGGTCCTCCTAGTCAGTTTAAAACATCAACAAATGTATGTTCATTCAGAAAATGTGGAAAAATCAGCATGACAACATTAAAAATAGTTATATTTTTTTAAGACAATGATCTTTAACTGGCTGTAATTTTTTTCCGTGAAACTCCCTTGAAAGCATTTTTAAATAAATATGATTTTTTGGGGTAAATATCCTCTGGTAAAATGAAAACTCTCTAATACTTGCACAAGAATAGTAGCTGGAGCTGGCTTGAATTCTATGTTTAACTTATTAAATTAAGTATTGCTAATTGTGTTTGAGTTTACATTTAATTGTTGATGCCAACAGTAAATTTGTCCCCTCAAATGGCCTAATGGGCAGACGATCTAAAGAAACACCAGCTGTGGTTCTTGCTTGCGCCTGCATACAGGGCCACACACAGAAGCAGCTGGGCCCCTAGCAAGGCCTAGTTAATGGGCCCCCAATGTAATTTGATGATATAAAGGCACAAGTGCAAGATCTGTAGCGTTAGAGCTTGTTTCCTTAACACGGCTCCAATCAGTTGGGAAAAACAAGATACTAAGGAATAAAAAGTATAAAAATTCTCTCCTTAAAACAATGAGCCCGCCAGCATCAATATTACAAAATAAAAAGGCTTGAACCAATTTGCTAAGAGGGGGCTTCCATTAACAAGTTATGGTAATTAATTACATCAAAATAAAAACTAAAAACAGTTGATATCTGAACCCTTTCTCAAATATAGGATGTACTGTATCATTGCCTGTCCTTTGAGGCCCCTTTAAGAAGCTGGGCTGCAGAAATCTTTCCCCTTCATAGAGGCATAAAAACATTCACTGCAAAGATTAAAACATAGAAGCAAAGATGTTGAGAGTTTAGTAAGTGTTTTATTAAGATTTCCAAGATGATTGCACTTGAAGCCACAGAGGAGCAGATTCTACAGAGATTAAAAAAAGGAGTTGGCACAGAAGCGAAGGGTTTAACTCCTTATTTCAGCCTCAGGAGAGAAAACTGAAAGTACTGAACAAGAGTGACTGTGGTTCACACTCTGCTGAAGAACGTTTAACACCTGAAGGGAACGTCGGCACACACGTATCTGCAAAAACAGAGAGACAAACACACACCTAGAACCTGTGACAGGAGGGTTATCAAACATTGGAGCGGATGAATAAACTCATGTTGTTATGGAGACGAACTCGGATCAAAGTCTCCACAGGGCAGAAGATAGAGCCACCAAAGGATGCGTCTAGACATTCTGCTCCCACCTACACAGCATATGGTGCAGACTGATAACTGAGGCACAAACTAATAAGTCCTGGAACAAGTTAATGAGGGAGGAATCACCAGACATGCTAATGAATGTGTCCAGCAGCAGAGAGCCAGAGAAGTTTAAACTTTTACATCCAGATTATCTCCTTTGAAGTAATCCAAGACGACGCGCAGCAGACTCCCTGAGGCTGAAAAGAATCTATTTTCATATTTGCTGGTCAATATATTTTTGTTCCATACATGCGGCGGCACTGTGGAAATGTGGTGAGCCTGGCAGGACCTGGGGCCAAAGGCCTGTCCACTGAGTGTCTCATAAAAAGTAAACCGCAGTGAATATTACAGCCGGCCTTGAACTGACACCAAGCCCGAGCCATTAGTGGTCAAAATGGGCCGCGGAGTAAGAATCCAACTGTGCAGGCTCTCCATTCTCTGGGATAATTTAGATTTTCCCCACATTACATGGCTGGAGCCTCCAATTAGAGACGGATTGAAGAAAACATGATCCAAAAAGCAAACATGAGGATGGAGTGGAATGTTTTCTCACTTTCACCGTGTTTTCACTTTATTTCTAAAATTTGAGGGAGCTCATTACTACCTGCAAATGAAGACATGATGCACTTCAGACTTTGACATTACATTTCTTAAGTCTCATGTTAGCAGACAGTGTGAAGTCTGTTAGCTTTACTAGCCCCATGTGAGAAGGTTCAAATCATTTCAAACATTTTCTTTTAACTTGACAATGAGTTCACTGCTCCCGAGTGGCCTCCACAGTCAGGACATGCATGCACAAAAAGTGTCAGATTTATAACAGAGTGCGCACACACGTTCTATGCCAGTTTCCATTTATAAATAACAATCAACTCTGAAGTTGTTGCACATGAGAGAACACTTTGCCCCGCCCATATGGTGCCTATAAAAGGTCAGGTGAACGCCCTTGGAGAATATTCAGTGATAACAATTTCATGCTGGACCAAGAGAGAAAAAGAGCGAAAAAAGGAAATTTTACTCAATGTGAGGTCAGCAGATGTAGGTGGGCTCAGTTCGGGCATCACTAATACCAGAAAGGCAAAAAAGTGAAGCACATGGCTGATGCTGTAAATAAGGCTGCCTCAGAGGGTCGGACTGTGGCTGAAGTAAAAAAGAGATGGTCCGACATAAAAGTGGAGGCGAAAAGGTGAATTGCTCTCCATAGGAAGAGTGTCTGAAAGACAGGTGGGGGAAAGAGCACACCGGAGCCCCCCCACCCCTAGAGGAAAAGCTGTTGGTCAGGTGACGGAGGCGCCGGAGTCTTCCATGCGCCACGTCCTCCAGCACTCCCAGATAAGCCACTGTGCGTCTTTTTGAGTGCGTGCCTTTTTCTATCCAACCATCACTTCATTTCCTGAACAGCTACAGGTGTTGTCGCCTAACTGATCAGCAGTTTTATGCAACGATCCTGTTGTTTCAATTGCAATTATTATTAATATAAAATTTTATTTGTATGGAACATTTTGAGAACACGGGTACTGTTTGCCTTATTGTTTATGTGAATGGATTTCGTAAAAACATGTAAGGTTTGTTTCACAATGACATAACTGATTCAATAATATAGGTGTGTGTGGGCACGCGCACATGTTCGTGAACTCCCTGTGGCATCAATATTAATTTTTCCTCTTTCTTTGTTTTTGCAAATATATCATTCATACATGATATGTGTTGTGAGATGTGTAATATTCAAATATTTCACACCAATGGACTTATTTCACAGCTGTCTTTAATTCTATCATCCTACTGTTGAAGTCGCAGTTTCCCGGTTCTACAGATTTTGTATGAACAGCAGGGTCAGAGCTGCCGCCGACGTGCGCACATTCTCCTGTCAAGTTTATTTTTTTTATAAATCCCAAAAGTTGCTTACATGTAGCGTTCTTTTGTGCGTACGCAGCGTTTATAAATGAGGCCTCAGATCTCAATCCAACAGAGCATTTTTTGGGATGTGGTGGAGCAGGAGCTTCTCATAAATGATGTGCAGCAGCTGTGTGATGCAGTCATGGAGATATGGAGCAACATCTCTGAGGGATGTTTCAGTACCTTGGTGAATCTGTCATGGATTGAGGCAGATTTGAAGGCAGATTGGGCCAAACCTGTTACTGGCACGAAGTCCCTAATAAAATGGCAGACTGGCAGCTCTAAACCTTATGCATTTAAATCTTTAAGCAGGTCCTTGCCCTTAATGCTTTCAGTGTTCCTCTACTTTCAGAGAAAACGCTGCATTTACAGAAACACAAAGCATCTTGGATGTCCTTGTGCATTTCCTGATGCGTTCCCTCATTTCACAGTCGACCCACCACGCCGTCCTTCGCGCACCCTCGGACATCCACTATCATCCTCCCTCCTGTTCCTCCTCCTCCTCCTCCCTACCTGTCGGACCGGAGCTCATTGTTTTTGCCCCGCTGATTAACCTCTCCGCGCCGCAAGGAACGTCTCACATTGGGCTCCGGGAGGATACGGGCTGTGCCAGCACCAAAACACGGCCAGCTTTTTCTAATGAGTTCCAGCCGCTAGGGGCTCTGCGTGAGCGAGACGGCCTGCTGTGATTGGCACCTTCTGAAGAGGACAGTGTGTCTGTGAGGAGAAATGAAAGCAGAGTTAAACTGAAGGAACACCGAGTCCATCCTGCAGCGATAAACATAAACAGAGAGAGGTCACATTTGACTGGGTGAGAGTAATGAGAGGTTTGATGAGCAAATGTTTCAGGGATCAAAGCTGCATCACATGTAGACTCTCTGAAGGGTTATGTAGGTTCACCTGCCTATCTGTGATATGATAGGGAAGCAGGAATGGGAATCGAAAACCAATTCTAGTTGTATATCAATAAGAACTAAGTCAAAGAATCAGTATTATTTGTCTTCAAGCATAAGAACTTCCTCATTAAGTCTCTTCAGTTTCTGTCCCATGTCTTTCAAATTCAGCAGCTCACACTCAGTGTTAATTTTGTTGACTAATTATTTTCGTCATAGTTTTTGTCAACAACCTTTTTTTTCCCTGACGAAAACCAGACTAAAACTAATAAAAACAAGTGCACATGGACAAAAACTAAAACTAAATTAACTGACATTTTCATCAACAAATAAAAACTAGATTAAAATGTCTAACAGAGACATAATCCAATCAGACCTAATTTGGTCATGTAGAAAGTAGAGACAAGTTAGGAATATATCCAATCATAGCTACTTTGGTTGTGTGGAAAGGTTGGATGAGTTAAGAGGGACATCCAATCACAGCTGCCTTAGCTTGGTGGTGGTGGGATAAGTTGGAAAGCGATCCAATCAGAGCTACTCTCTTTATGAATTGATATATTCATGTAGAGCAGGTTCACTGTTTGTTGTCAGTTCTGGTATTGTAACTGAGATGCTCTGCCAGGTAGCCTAAATAAAGGTGACTGCATTTCACACAAAAGTTCATTTTGTTTCTGTTCATTTATACATTCAAACCTTACTAGCATTCAATAAAGGGTTATTAGATGTTTAATTTTATCCAAGTGTAAAAGATGACTTCAGAAATTCAAGGAAACATAAAAAAAATCCCTTACCCTTTACACTTCATATTTTAGTTGACTAAATTTACAGTAGATTTTGTTGACTAAAATGTTGTGAAATTTCATCAACTAACTAAAATTAAAACAATTTAGATGACTGAATTATGATTAAAAGTAAAAGATATTTTAGGCAAAAGACTAAAAGTAAAACTAAATCAAAAAGTGCTGTCAAAATTAACACTGGTCACACTTTCACCTGAGGCATTCTGCAAACACAATAACAAAGAAGAATTCAAGAGAATTTGGGTTCTTTTTGATGCCAGTATCAGCATTTACTGGTTGTCAAAGTACATTTTAATGACATTTTCATTTCTATTTGGGAAAACGTCAAAAAGAGAGTTTAACAGAGTTGAGTACAGCCAATTGCAGCTCTATTTTCAGGGAACAAATATCTATTTTTTTTAGGCTGTCAACGCATACTTTGTCAGGTTCCCTTCATGAACATGCATTTGTTGCTGTTTTAAACCGACAAAAGGGCAGCATGTGGTCCACCCCTGATGTAAACAATTGATCACACCAGGTTAGTGGAACCAAAGTCAGACTGCATGATTTATGCGCGATTATGGCCCATCCAACAGTCTTAGGTTTTTAGGACCCGTTTGCTGTCAAAATCGGTGGTTCCGTCTTGTGTAGGATGGCCAACAACAATGGATCAGTCTGAGATGCCTCATGACTCTACGACAGAAAGTCAAGCATGTTTGATTTTTGTCCTGCCTCCTAGGATTTGCTCCCCCCACGTCAGACATTGACCAATGAGAGCAAAGAGAGCTCTGCATGTGCGACGATCAGGGATGTAAACAAACCGAGGTTGATGCCTTGACAGCTACAAGACAGAGAAAAAGTTTGCAAAGCTCTGATAAAGCACAGCCCTACTCTTATGATGTGATGAAGAGGAGCTCCTATAGACTGTGAACAGAGAAATGTTGCAGAGTAACATAGAGAGAGAGAGACTGCTGCATGTATCAGTAAACTAACATCTCATTCAACATCACGTTTGTAGGTACAAACTAAAGTCCTGTTCTGTAAATACAGTTTGTTTGTTTGTAGCCCCTCCTCCTTCCACCGGCATCACATCAGTTGTTACATGCAGTCAGTCTCCATCGTGTAGGCTGTCATGGTCGTTGGGCAAGTCACTGTGCGAAAAATTATGGCTCTGTGGTCGCCTAGTCTGACATTCTGACTCAAAAAAAACATGTAGTCTGACCTCAGCATAAGTCAAACTACTTTTGGACAGATATGCAATTTCACAGTATGCAAAATTGCTACAAGATTAGATTTTTTTTTTACTAAACTGAATGATTCAATGTGTATATCTCTACACATTAAGTTCAATGTTCACATTACCACAAATAAATTCTATATTTAAAAAAAAAAAATAACAGAAATTCTTGATATTTGCAGTCTGGACGGGCCTTTAATTGTATTGCCACCATGACCTACACAGATTGTTTATGGCAACAACAAACCATAACCTCTTGAGACTGGGAGCTGGAGTTCCAGTAAGCAGAGTGGCAGGATTATTTGGTTCAGCCTTGGTACCTTTTGCAAACTTAGGACCATGAGACTGGGGAAGTCAAAGACAGATCACAAAGTGGGCATCCCAGGAGATAAAACCCAAGAAGACTAGTTCCTCCCCTCCAATGAGGAACTGCAGTCTTTCTTCAGGGGAAGACAGGATTTTGGTGCATTTTTTGGTTGGCGCTACCCACACGTTTAGCTGTGTTGCTCATTCCATTAATACACAACCCTTACAAGTTGTTCTTTGCTGTAAAGGTGACTAATCAGGCTTCCCGATGATATAAAATAAACTACTTTTTGAAGAGTAAAGATACCCTTTTACTTTTTACAGCAGAAGTGTAGTGATTTAGGTTAAAGAGTCAGAACACCTTACCCTGTCAGATGTAAACAGAATTTCGGTAAAAATGACATGATAGAAAAATCAGTCAAGCTAATAAACAGCTCAATTTTGTGCAGGAACATCACGGCTCTTCACAAAGTTCAATCTGACCCTCAGAGACAGGCTCTTGATATGAAGAGAGTTCATGAAGTGTAAGCAGAAGTTCACAGCTTTACTTCAGAGAATAAATTGAACATAATAGGTGCCGTGCCAGAAATAACTCTGCAGATGAGTGCTCATCCCTGCGTGAGTCACAGAGACTCTGCAAACTTCACCACACAGACACAACGCTGGGAACTGACAGTACTTTCATCGATAAAGCTCAGAGCGTAAGAGCAAACAGAGCCTGAAGTGCAGATGTATTGATAAGAGGGGTGCATGTGAACAACATCTCTGTTCTCATAAAACGGATGGAAAATAACACAGTTTGTTATTTGTGGGAATAAAAAAAGATTTCGCTCTGCAGTACATGTCTTTAAATTCTCTAATATGAAGAATGACAGGCAGATTTGGATATGAAAGTGCTTGTTTGCAAAACTTTTTCATTTTTAATGCACAAAATAGGTAATGTTTTGAATAAGAAAGGTCTGGAAGATCAGGATGATTGCTTCAAGAAAGTAAGGCACACTCTGGGTCTGTTAGTCCCCTAAGACGAAACCATGAAAGGCTCCTTCTTTTGTTAGTTTTGAGATTATTTTGCTAGATCCTCTAAGGTGTAAGTGACCCTATCTGCTCAGTAAAACATCAAAACCACTCTGAATCCAATGTCAGCTGTGATAGGCTCGTGAGACTTGGATATAAAGTCCTGCCTCCAATAGAGCGCCTCCTCCGTATAAAGGCCTGGTACTCCCTGTGAGTCCATAAATAAAGGCCCTGGTCTGTATTTGAGGATTTACAGTAGGACACTGAGCCATACAGAGGGGGTTTGTGTCAAGGCCTGCCTGCCTCTCTCTGGGTTCTTCCTCACCCTGATCAGGTGCATGTTGGAGGGCAGAGGGGTGTAACAACAGCACGTCTGCTTTGTTTTGGGAAATGAGCCCCAGGACCTCATCGATAGCCCCCCGCACAGCAGCTCCCAGGTTAGACTCGTCTGCTGCTGCCTGCTCACCCTGACAGGACCTCCCCAGCAGGACTGATGCTGCACATAATGGGAAATCAATTCTATTTTTGTTGCCTGGGTAGGTGGGCTTAAGGAATAATTACTCAGTCAAGGAGTGGGAGACGGGGGAGAGAGAGGGAGTCTGTCCTCACAGCTTATCCACCGTGGTGCTCCTGCTCCCTCGCTGATGTGAAACCAATACCATTATCCAGTTAAATCCTCCATGGACCGCTCGGCTCTGTAAGAAAAACAGCTGTGTGAGGCTCCGCCATCGACGTGTGGAGCTCCTTAATGAGATTCCTCGGGGTGCTTTCTCCTATTGCTGGGATTTCATGATTCTTTTAGCGTGGACTTTTTTCTGTCTGGGTTCTGGGTCTTCAGGGAGGAAACAAATGATTACACACTTAAACACCCTGATGCTCTCACCCGGACACTTCATTTGTATCAGTCAGGAGCCAGAACCCCTCCTACAGGGAGACAGGAGTGGAATATAGGGCTGTGGGATGATGGGCCTGTTCACGAGGGCTAGCCTGTCTTGTCTACTTCTTAGCTACATTAGCTTGATGTGACCTTTTCATATATGCACAAAAACATCTGATCATCAAATGCTACTGCGTGATTGAGTTAAGTTTAATCAAACTATAGGAACTTTGCAGTGCCGTTGGATCCCTTTTTCACTATGATTCACTATGGGTAAACAAGCAGATCCACCTTGCAAATCCTTGATCTAGAACAAAAAGCTGTACAAGCATGATCAATCAGCATCCTTTATAGACGAAGAGGCGGGAGCTACAAGCCTGTTTACAGCAAGGATGACTGCAAGCCTGTCAACAATGGCTGCTTGTCGTTAACCTAGAGATTAGCATGGATGCTGCCTGCTTTGGTGGTGGTTTTTTCAGATTTGATCACATTTCTTGCTGAAAATTTTCTCCATTCAAAGGATAGGTTTTGCTCCTGGGCAGCACGGTTGTGCAGCAGTAGCGATGGGC
Organism: Cetoscarus ocellatus; assembly: GCA_037902135.1. NCBI lineage: Eukaryota > Metazoa > Chordata > Actinopteri > Labriformes > Labridae > Cetoscarus > Cetoscarus ocellatus. The sequence goes on along the minus strand of JBAMNC010000694.1, from coordinate 2,393,496 downwards.
AATACTGCACTTTTTATCAGTAAGACAACACTACTTTTTGCTGTAATATTTTCAATAGCAATACCAATTATCACCTACAATGAATAAATTATATTTAAGAATGTGGCGTCTTTCATCAACCAAAAGCACAAAAAAAATATGTACTCTAGACATTAGATAATCAGATCTTGCTGTTTGATGAGTCGGATTGGTTGCCACATTTAAATGATATGGAAAGTGGTGCTGCCTTACCATAGAGAGAGAAAGACTAAAAACAGTGTGTTGAACTTCAACGATATACATTTTGTGAGTGGACTCATTTTAGGAGAGTATAAGATACCAAAACGGGAGTTATAAAATTACCGATACTCTATATCGATACTACCATCCTTACACAGCAGGTAGTTTGCATGCCTCATTGCATGAAGGTTGCTGGTTCAAACCCAGTGTCAGTCAGGGCCTTTCTATGTGGAGTTTGCACATTCTCTCTGTGCATGTGTAAATTCTTTCTGGGCACTCTGGCTTCCTCCCACAGACCAAAAACATCCTAATTAGGTTGATTAATGACTCTAAATTGCCCTTAGGTATGATTGTGTGAATAGCTGTCTGTCTCTCTATGTGGCCCTGAGATTGGCTGGCAGCCAGGGTGGACCCTACCCAAATACCAGCTGGGATACCCCTTAAAGCCTGTTGTAGCATATATACTTTTATGATGCCTCTATGTAATCAATATGATCAACAAATTACTAAAAAAAAACATCTGAATACAATCAGATAAATAATAAAAATGTCCTCAAGTGGATTATCAGTTGACAAAAACACCTACTGTACCTCAAATGAGACACAAAAAATATTTATGTTTAATTTTATGAAAATTTTGATTTTTTTGGATTTCAGTAGTAAGTGAAATAAACATTTCAGCTCCAAAAAATTAGAATTTTCTGGCTATAATTTCTGTTTTCAGGCTTTAAAGGGTTAAACCTCAGCAGTGGCACCCAGCCTTGTCCTCTGACTGGCCAGTCCGTAATAACTTTGATTGACAGAAGGATCATCCAATCACCTTCCAAAAATCTTCTTTAATGTCTCTGACATCCCCAAATACCTTCTTAGGCCTGTTGCCAAGATGAAGTTGTGAAAATTATCCTGATATACTAAACCAGAGGTCACCAACCACTGGGTTCGTGGACCTGTACCACACTGTAGATCATTTAGCACCACATAAATATGATTAATTTAATTTCCCTTTTTTTAAATTGTTGGGTTGGTCCTAAGGGCCAAACTAAGTTGAGAAAGAAAAGATTTGGGTTTCCTGCACCTTAAGCTTGGACCAACATTCAGACTGATTTCAGAAGTTTAGTTACCATGAATGTTTTAAAATCCTTGGTGGAAAAATCTTGAATTCAGACTTTCAGTATGCAGCTGATTTTAATTAATGATTTACCACTTATCTTATTATTTACTGAGCATGTTTCTCTTGGGACTAACCTAGGTAGATAAAAGTTAAATAATTAAAAACATAGAACAATGATCCTTTGCAAACACATACAAAAATATGTTGCCTTTTTGTATGCATTTGTTCTTTTTTTTCTGTCTTTAATTGTTTAGTTTATTAGTTGATATTTAAATCTAACTGTCTGTAATCTCCTTTTCTCATACTTTGATTTCAGACCCTGAATAAAACTCCTCATTTCCTCCCTTTACCTCTTTCCCTCTGCTCTCCCACTCCTCCCCTTCCTTCATATAGCCTGCATCACAGCAGGTCAGCGCATCTTTTGAGAAAAGAGTAAAAAACACAATGCAGGTTGAAAATAACTGAACTTGGGGTTGAAAATCTGGATGCATCCCTCCCCAACCCAATTAACACCGAGTCAATAGAGAGCAAATTAAAAAGGCCCCGGGCGGTGGACCTTGCCAGAAAACGCCAAACGGAATCAAGACGGTCAAGGCCGGGACAAAGGCGCAACACCCTCTCTGGATCCGTCCAATCATCCTGAGCTCCCCCCTGATTGAAGCTTGGGGAGATTATTTAGGACCTTCTCTTTCATGGGGAGGGAAAACGGGGGGAGAGGGTATCCATTCAAGCGGGGCAAAGGGCTGGGAAAAATGGCCGACTCCGGGTTGGGAGCCATTGAGGCTGCTCAGTGAGGTGTGAAAGACCCACCTCCCAAAGACAACATCCAGAGTGGGAAAAAAAATCTCAATGAAAATGAAAAACTACTGTGGTTAAGACAAACATTAGAAAAAACAGGCTGTCTCAACGTGTTCTCACCCCTAACATAATAATACAGCCGCTTTTACAGACACCCTTGACCTTTGGATACAACTACTGAACCCAAAATCAATTATTTCAGATATAAACCTGTGCAGTTTTCCACTAAACACATGTCTGGTGGGGATGTTTCAATATTTTAACAAAGCTGTAACCAGAGGGGTATCAGCAAGGACAACCATGAGGCTTCTGTGTGCTCTGAATCCAGTCGTCACTTGATTCTCTGTTTTTAAGGCCATGAGATGACTCATTGGACAGGATGATTGACAATCAACTACAGCTTTATTCCCGTTCATGCTGCCATTTCAAGCTGCCATATTTAACCCCCTGTGCCATTTCAACGCAGGACAGTTCTGGACTGTAACAAATACAAAGCAGCTTCATTGGGGCACTTGTCTGTTCATGCACTATGAAAATACCTTGGTAACTGTAGTAGATAGAACATATAACCCGTTACATGGGGTCTCCTAAACAGACATGCTGTAACCAGGTGGCAACCTTTGGGCTATAAGGCCCTGTTTACACGACAATGTTGTCATCAGAAACAGAGAGGTTTTTCCTTTGCATTTTCAAAAGCGCTCCGCGTAGTTAGTGATGTAAGTTTGTAGTGAAACAGCGGTGTTAGAACATGCATTTATGTTGCATGGTTCTTGTATTGTCTGGGTTCTTATGACATATGAAAAGGGCCTTTGAGTCAGAGGCCTAAAGTCACTTGACACCAGAAGCGCCAGTTGCTCTCCTCTTAACTTTTCTTGCTAGTGTCTTTTATGCCTTTTGTGTCTTTCTGTATGAAGTGCCTTGATTTGAAATGAGCTTTTTGTTTTTGTTTCTTTGTGCTGTAGCTCTTGTGCTTTGTCCTCTGTATGTTCTTCACTGTTTGTCAAAGCACTTTGTAAACCTCTGTTTTTAAAAGTGTTATACCTATAAAGTCATTATTATTAAACATTTTCCGGTGAATACAAACTTTTCACAAACAACAATTGCGAGTGGACACGCGAAGACGCAGGAGTTTCTTGTCTGGATAACAAACCGAGTATAGTTATCAGCACACATGTTGCTTGGTAGACGCCAGAGTTGCTGTTGTTGTTTCTAAATGCGTGCGCAACCTTCATCTGAAAGAGTACTGCGCATGTACCACGCATCATCATTTTCCCTGAAAATGCTGATTCCTGTTTACACGAAGATGGATACCAAAGCATTTTCAAAAATTTTCACTCTGGACCCTGGTTTATAACCTCTTTAATGGCTGTGATTTCTGTTCAGCTCCTCTCCTAATTAGTTTGTCATAATTTACAGATTAGGCTGTATAGAAGTACATCCGTCTAACTTGATGCTTCGCTTTTACTCTCGTCACCATGGCGTCTGGTTCTGTCCTCGGACCTTCTTGGTGATGTTATGCTGCTGCAGGTTCAGGATTTTCTGCTGTTCCTGAACCTAGTCAGCTTGCTCCCTGATTTGCTTTGTTCTCTACCATTGGACAGAAGACATGCACAGCTGTTCTTGTGCACTCCACTCACATCAGGATTACTAATTGTAAATGTCCGTGTTTGATACTCATGATCTTAGTTTATGCTCCTCTTCAGAGAACATAAACTGACTCATAACACCCCCTGACACCACAGGATAATTAGGTAGGATCACCATTAGGACTACCAGATAATTTAGCCTTTGTTGACTTTGGTTGGGAGCAGGGATCTGAGCCAAAACCTTGGCTGATTATCGTGTAGTGTGTACCTCACTTAAGCTACTGCATTTGACTGGGGCAAGTGTGATAGGTTGCATTTCCAGGATAACAACGGTAACATTTGTGATTTGTAAGATTTGGAAGTCTTGACCAAGGTCCTTTTTCTTTGCCCTGCATTCAGTGTTGAGATTTCTTACAGTCATAAGAAATATGTTTACTGTTTGCGTTAGCCTATTTAGGCTCCAGATGAGAGGGATTTAATTAGAGGTTACTTTGTGATGGAAAATATGCTCGCCTGAGTCATCCTGATGCTGGAAATCCCATTCATCTGTTCCTGTGTGCTCATTATGCTGACAATTATTCAGAAATACCACATGCCACATGAGCCTGCAGCCAGCCAGGTTTCTGTTTAATGGATTCTTGACCTTTATATCAAGAGTTATACAAGAAGGCTCTTGGTCTCAGCGGCTCTGTGAATATCTCACCATTCTCCCTTCCTGCCCTTATAATTAGGTCCCCTCGCCCGTCTAACCACCTACACTGTGTGGCTCCCCCTCGTCCAATTTAGTCACAGCATGTCAGATTGGGGGTTAGAAATCCCCCACCCCTTCCATAGGACCTTCAGCAGATGATCCGCCCTCATTTTAGCCACAGAGCCCTGTGGAGACACCTTTCAGTGGGCAAAGCTCTCTCCTGGCAAGATGTGAAGCAGCGAGGGAGCTAAACTAATTACAGCTGGTCCCGTCTCCCTCGCCCGTCTAAGCTGGGGGCTTACCCAGCACAAAGGGGCCTTTAGCTGAGAGCCTATCCTCTTTTAGCTCCAGCGTTTGGAAGTGCTGGGGCCTACAAAGGGACTTCCATTAGTGTAATTAGAGGCAAAATGAAGAGCAGGTTTGTTCTGTGTCTGTACTAAGTTGTTTGTCGTGTTTTTCGTCATGGAGGCACCTCTGGATTCTTCCTGCCTTTGTGGAGCGCTTTGGGTGATAATGAAACACACCCAAGGCTGCAGCTATCTGATGAGGGCTCTCTAAGGGTTTGTTTTCCTTTTGTGTTGATGCAAGAAGAAAATAAGTTAACCTTATTCCCATGGCAAAAAGCCATGGGTGATTTGTAAGGGAAGATTATATCTTAGAAAATGTCCAGCACCCCAACAACAGGTTATTTTCCCACAGGGAGGAATTTAAGTTTAATAAATAAAATAAGTTTTTACTACTTCACTTGTGGCCTCTCAGCCTTGTTGATTCATAGTTTCAGATATTAAAGTTTGTTTTCTCACCGCTGAGATAAGACACTACTGAGTCAGTGTCTGCTGGAGCTCTTTTTTCTTAAGGCTGCCTCCATCACTACAGTAACATGTTTCCTTTTTTGCAGCTGGTACTATCAGGGCAAACAAAGTCATCTCCGTCTCTGTGGTTTGTCATTAAAGACAAGGAGATAGAGATGTGACGTTTGTGAACGAGTCCAGTCTTCTGAACAACTCTTTTAAGTGATTGAATAGACCACCTTGTGGAATGTTTACAATGAAAACACCTCAGCCAAATGAAAATATAATCAATTAATCAGAATAATTCACACCAATAGAGTATACAGAGCTGGCTCTACCAATGTGGTGCCATAGGCGAGATATCTAGTAGCACTTACTTAGTGTTGAGTCAGTGAAATAAAAATTTCATTTTCTGAAGCAGTTAATCGGCACATAAATTGGTAGATTTATGCTGCAATACCTGAATTTCCCTCTGGGGATCAATAAAGGATTATCTTATCTTATCTTTTCTTAGATTACATGTTTAAGCACAGCATGAAAGTACACTTCGCAAAGAAATTGAATAGCATAGTTTTACCATTTTCTTTCATTTAAAAAAATAACATGTCACCCAATTTACTTGTTTGTATTATCATTTGTAGTAATATTAATTGGGCATTTGAATCAATGTGAACTTTTCCATTTTAAGAGATAATAGTAATAACAAGCTTTACCGAAGGTGAATTTTTTCCCAATATTGTGGCGCCCCCTGGAGGCCACAGCACCCTCAGCATTTGCCTATAGTGCCTAATGGGCCAGCCGCCTCTGAGAGTATATATTGGTAGGATGTGTAAGTCTGAATTATTCTGATCCAAATCTTATCTTTTAACTGCTCCCAGTGATTGTTTGGTTGATCAAAACGAGTTTCCCCTGGTTTAATTCTAAAACATAAATAAATATAACAACAAGACGGAAAGGAACAGCTCCTCAAGATCCGGCTCCCTTCAAGAGCCATAATCCCATCTCTACATAGCAACCTAAGTGGCACCATCTTTGTTCATGCTCAACACTAGATACAACTGAAGAGTTTCAGGCATGACCCAGTCAAGATAGAAGAAGAGTAAACTTCTTTTTTTTCATTCAGAGAAGATTAAACTACCTATAAAATCAAAAACCTGCATGACTTTAGCATAGGAGCATAGGTTGTGAAGAACTAAAATGTATCGGATGCCAGTGCTAGTAATGCTAAACAACCACAAAGTTTTGCAGGAGGAACATAAACTCCCAGCGCATCTGCACAGTGCACTAAATTAAGCATAACATGTCTTACCCTCTGACTACAGATGGGAATTAATAATTCTGGTAACTCCACAACAGACTCGTAGCATACCTTCAGGACAGAAAATGATCTAAACTGGGAGAATTACAACAATTTTACATGACCAATTCTTGGCACTAAGAGTGAACAAATGGTTGTTATTCTTAATATTTTACACAACATCCATTGTGTTTTCCCTTACCAAATCTGCTGGGGTATGGATGGTTGTTAGGTACAAATTTTTAGTATAGCTAATGACATGTATGGTCTTAATAAACCTGCAAAGTTATCATTTGATTAATTACATTTATGCTAATAAATCTCCTCTGAAATAATACTGATGGCTAAACGGTACTGCGCAAAGGTTTTTCAGGCTAGGATTGATTAGCAGTTATCAGTTAGGGTAACGATGGATGTGCCCTACTGAGTATTTTGCTTTTTTCAAGCCTAAACTAGCTCACCTTTCTCCACAGCATAATGCAGGTGTTTAAATCATTAACCAAACTGGAGGAACCCAACATTATTTTTAAGAAACCAACGTTATCCTCTCCCAGGAGGCCTGACCTGAGCTGAGTGATGTTTTCCCATGCCTGCTCCCAAGCATTGACCTTGGACCGGAGAGGTGTGGATGGATGGCGGCGTTGGTGTTGCCGCTCATGACCTGCAGGTGTGAAAAGACGCTCTCTGAAGGGGCGTTTGGGACACTCCCTGTTGCTGGTATCGTGTTGCTGATGGGAGGTGCTGCTGTCAAACATGTTTACATCCAGTTAAGACTCAGTGACCTGTTTCTGCTAAACAGGGTTTACACTGAGGGGCTGCAGCTGTGGGGGGATTTTTGGAAATACCCACAGAATTAATGAAATTATAGACAGTTAAAGCAAAGGCAAGAGCTGAAAATACAAGAGTCTGAGGATGGTTAAAAAAAACTTCTTTCTCTGTAATAAGATGTAATTTCTTAGCTCAGTGCCTTGGTCCAAAGTATGAAACTGCCATTAGACTTACACCAGTTAGACAACAAAGTGTGTGCAAAAAGAAAATCACACCCTAAAGTACAACAACTGTTCACTTTAGTAGGTACACCATTAGGAAAGATTCTCCATATCTCCATGAAAGCATCACAGTTGCTGCAGATTTGTCAGCTGAACATCCATGATGAGAATCTCCTGTTTCACCACATCCCAAAGGTGCTCTATTGGATTGAGATCTGGTGACTGTGGATGTCACTGGAGTGCAGTGAACTTATTGTCCAGATGATCATCAGAAGATGGTTCATTGTGGTCATAAAGGGATGGACATGGTCAGCAACAATACTCAGGTAGACTGTGGGGTTAAGCCATGCTCAGGTGGGACTAAGGGGCCAAAAGTGTGTCAAGGAAATTCCCCTGCTGAAATAGATGAATGCCCCACTGTGTTAATCAGATGAATAAGCTCTGCTGATTGAGAAAAGCCAAAGAAAACCGAGAAAATCCCTCCAGTTTATCTTCAAAATCCTTATTTCCTTACTCCTAAATCATGTCAACTCGGGCAACAAAGAAGAATGACTGCCATCACAAAATGACTCAAAATAAAACTTAACATTGAAAATTATTTTGTAAAAAATAACAAAGCACAGGTCGGACTATATTACATTTCTTGCACCACGTGGGGGCCTTAAAATGGAGGATATTGGGCCATGTTAGTTTGAGTCCCTTCCTTACAGACTGAACTATGACAGCAGCCAACTTTTCCATCATTAAGCAAAACTGCACTCAAAATACCAGCAACACCCATCAGGGAAATGAGGCAGCAGTGGCACTAAACTGGGAGGAAATCAGTTTTATGGAGAAGTCTGTAATAACATTTAGGGTCAAATTAATTTATTCAAATTTCAGAGGTTTAATTCTTTCCAATTTGACTCAGAATTAGCCCTCTAAAGCAATATTACAGAGGTGCCATTAACCATGAATCCAGAAGTGTTTAATAAAGTCTCATAAACACCTCACTTAAAACATCATCCAGCTCCGACTTAATGACTCAGCCTGTCACTTTTTAATAATGCAGAGCTCTTAAAGTGCATCATTGAAAACTTCATTCTCAGGTTTTTACGCCCCAGTTAGCATCGCCCTGGCAGCGAGGACGCGTCTGTGAGTCACAGCAGCAGTTATTCCCGGACACATCTCTGTAACATACATGAGGCACACACACATGCAGAGGCATTAATCATTGAGACTTCCTGTCTGTGGACTGTGAACAGACAGGAGGACGGGGTCTCCAGACGGGGTCAAGGGGAGGAGAGGTTGGCAACAGGGCACAGAGGAGGGAGAGAGAGAGAAAGAGAGGAGATGGATGGAGGCTGGATCGTGTTTGTTTAAAACACCAGGACGTACACGTGTGAGTTTGAAAGTTCCTGATTGCACTATTTGGACCCTATCATCTGCCACGCAAAGTGTTTTTGGCATGAAGGTGTTTTCCCTAATTTCCACCACAAGTGTCATTTATATGCCCCACACTCATGCTGTTTAAATTTCAAGTGATCATGCTTGACCATTTGAGCCCCACATGTTTTTCTAAAATGAGGACTGGTCAGGCGGAAGCATAAAACCTTCTTATACCTGACCGACAGTGTGTGGTCGGAGTGTTCCTGCTATTTTGAGGACGCGTAAGAGAGACTGGCACACTGGAATAGAAATCTCTCTAAGTTAGCAGACAGGCTGAAAACCAACATTGAATGCCTGTGACCTTCGATCCCTCAGGCAGCCCTGCATTATAAAGCAGCATCATTCTGTGAAGGATATCACCACATGGGCTCAGGAACACTTCAGAAAACCATTGTCAGTTAACACAGTTCACCTCGACATCTACAAGGTCAAGGTCAAACTCTACCATGCAAAGGCAAAGCCAAATATCAACAACACCCAGAAACAACCGCTGCCTTCTCTGGGCCCCAACTCATCTGAGGCAAAGTGGAAAAGTCTGCTGTGGTCTGAGTCCACATTTCAGACTGTTTTTGGACATCATGGACGTGGTACCCTCCGGGCTAAAGAGGAAAAGGACCATCCAGACTGTTATGAGGGCAAAGGTCAAAAGCCAGCATCTGTGATAGTATGGGGGTGTGTTAGTGCCCATGGCATGGGTAACTTGCACATCTGTGAGGGCGTCATTAATGCTGAAAGATACATACAGGTTTTGGGGCAACATGCTGCCATCCATCTTTTTCAGGGACATCCCTGCTTATTTCAGAAAGACAATGAAGACACATTCTGCTTGTGTTACAACAGCGTGGTTTCAGAGTAAAAGATGTAGGTACTGGATTGGCCTGCAGTCCACGCCTGTCTCCCACTGAAGCTCAACATATGCTAATGGGAACCTCAGACTATTTCTGAAGTTATACATCAAGCAAGAATGTGAATGAATTCCACCTACGAAGCTTCAACAGTTAGTGTCCTCAGTTCAACGCTTATCAAGGGTTGTTAAAAGACAATGTGATACATCACAGTGTCCCTGCCCCAGCTTTTTTGTAACATGATGCAGGAATCAAATTCAAAATAAGTTTAAACAAACAATTTAAACAAACAAAACATTGAAGGTTATCAGTTTGAACATTAAATATCTTGTCTTTGTAATGAATTCATTGGTCTCCAGAAAGCAGAAAAACAATCTTTCATTTATGATCACTTTTTACAGTCTTTATTGGAATTCACTGCTTGTATATATATATATTTATTTTACATGCTATTTTCCGACCCTCTTGAGAGCTGACCAGCACCCCCCATTTACTCCACGTTCACACTGATGTTGGAGGTCATTCGCCTGTTTTGGCTCATCACAGTCATGCACATTTACACGCCACTGATGTAACAGTCGGAGCAATTTAATGTTAATTGTCTTGCAAAAGGACTCTTCAACTAAGGAAGAGCTAGTGATTGGATGACAAACTCTACCACTGATCCACCTCCACCAAATGCCCCATGGACTGCTGAAAATCGCAGCACTTAAGGTGATAGGGATCATTTTCTGCACTCCATCTTGTGTGACTTTGCTTCATTCAAAGACACTCCAATGATGACACTGGAATAAGAAACAAAAATGTCAGGTGAACCATCAGTCCACTGCTGCAGCTGACCTTTGATTTTACAAATATTTGGTGATTCATTCACATTTAACGCTGTTAGCAGCTCCCAACAGGCCACCCCAACCTAACAAGCATTTGAATATTTTACCAACATGGAAATGATGCTCTGTGGATGTGACTCCAGACTGTTTTCTCTGTTTCAGTGTTTTTATGTTCGCCTGTCTGTAAATAAACCAGAGGACAGGAATGCAAAGCTGTTTCCATCACAACGGGGACCAAACTTAAGTCAGTCAAGCGTGTGCTTGAGCCACAATTACAGCAGCAGTTAGAGCATCAAAAGGCTTTTCTGGGACTGTCACTGTCACCCTGACAGGCAGGAGAGGAGCTGCTGCTGCTTCCATCTTCACTGTTCTTTGAGAAAAGGTTAAAAAGCTGTTTTCAATTTAACAGCTCTGCTCCTGTCTAATTGCCTTTCTTCTTACAGCAGCATTAGTGTCTTTCATGTGGCACACGCGGCCTCAACACAAGCAATTTATCATCTTTTCTTTGTTTTGTTATTAATTAGCAGACCTTCGTTCTTTGAGGAGCATGGGCGTCTATTAATTCATCCATGACATTAATTCTTTTACTCGTCTGTGCCCTCACAGCCAGTCCTCTTCATTAGTCACTCCTCACTTTGAGTAGCAGTTAATGCTAAAGAGAGAAGAGGGAAGTTTCGCTATCTCTGCTGAAAGATGTTTTGCCAGCTGATTTGATCCAGAAAATAAAGCAGCTATCAAATCAACTGTCATCGCCTTCATTAAAACTTTGCAGCAGCAGCTCTCTGTCACTCTGAATATTTCATGTTTCGTGTGATTTCAGCTGCAGCCTCATGTCGTATCTTCTGTGATGGTTTGGAGGCCCGGTGCTGATTCCAATAACTGATGTAAAATAGAGCCGAACGTAACAAAAGAAGCATTTGACTTGTCACCTCAGGGCCCCCGCAGGACGACAGGTAATTTCGCAGAGTATTTGCCAGATAAAGCGGTTGTTGTTTTAACGGGCCACATTATCAACAGACGCCTCGGTGCTGCAATCTCTTCCCAGTGCAAATTACACCATCCTATCTGTGTGCATCTGTATTCATCTGAGTGTTGGGAATTCAGCAGTGATAAAAGTTTGTAGATACTGTCCCTGCCTGGAGGAAATCATCCAACTTGTTTGCATGTTAAAATGAAATTGAAATCGAATCAAAGCAAAACTCTTTGTGGATCAAAACGGTGTTAACATGTTTTCCAATGTACCAGATTTTTGGTGTTAAAGGTAGCAAATAATTCGACCTTACTAGATAGAGGCATGCAGACGTTTTTTTACTGTCCAAAACAAACTAGAAAGAAAATCAAACCAAGATGTGACAAGCCTGGCCTGCAACAAGAGGGAACCTTTTTACAAGCCTTATTCTCTGAGGCAGCTTCAGTCATTTTATTAATTAATCATTAAGACTTGACAGGGACTCGCAGCTGCCCTACAAAAATGACCTGAGACGTACTCAAACATGTCACAGGGCTTAAGTTCAACTACCCTTAACTACTCAGATAATCAGGAAAAATTTCTGCATGTATGCTGCAAGGTCAAATATCAACACTGAATGCCTGTGACCTTTGATCCCTCAGACAGCACTGCATTGTAAACCAGCATCATTCTGTAAAGGATATCACCACATGGGCTCAGGAACACTTCAGAAAACCATTGTCAGTTAACACAGTTCACCTCGACATCTACAAGGTCAAGGTCAAACTCTACCATGCAAAGGCAAAGCCAAATATCAACAACACCCAGAAACAACCGCTGCCTTCTCTGGGCCCCAACTCATCTGAGGCAAAGTGGAAAAGTCTGCTGTGGTCTGAGTCCACATTTCAGACTGTTTTTGGACATCATGGACATGGTGTCCATGAGTGTTCAAGGATCATCCAGACTGTTATCAGAGCAAAGGTCAAAAGACAGCATCTGTGATAGTATGGGGGTGTGTTAGTGTCCATGGCATGGGTAACTTGCACATCCACAAAGGCACCATTGATGCTGAAAGGTATATATGGGTTTTGGAGCAACATGCTGCCATCCAAATGACGTCTTTTAATACTGAGACACATTCTGCTTATGTTACAACAGCGTGGCTTCATAGTAAAAGGGTGTGGGTACTAGACTGACCTGCTGCAGTCCACACCTGTTTCCCACTGAAAATGTGAGGAGAAATATGAAGAGCAAAATACAACAACAGTTACCCTGGACTGTTGAACAGCTGAAGTCGAACATTAAGCAAGAGTGAGAGAGAATTCAGCTACAAATCAACACTCAGTGTCCTCAGTTCACAAACACTTGTTGAATGTTGTTAAAAGGAAATGTGATGTTACACAGTGGTAAACCTGCCCCTGTCCCAGCTTTTTTGGAATATGTTGCAGGCACTAAATTCAAAATGTGTGAATACTTGAAAAAATACAATGAAGTTTATCAGTTCAGACATTAAATATTTTGGTTTTCTGTTTTCATTTATGTTTCATCCCAGCTTCATTGGAATTGGAGCTTTTATTTCTTTCAAACAAAGCACCACTCTGACACTCAGGATGGTGACACATGGTGTCCTCTCTCTCTTTTAGCTCACACTCTGTTAACTTCACCCCGTCATTATAACGAGCCTGTCAGAGCCCACAGCCCGCCTGACATCCTCCGTCACCTGCTGTTCACGTTTGTCACTGCTTGCAGCCTCCTCCCATCATCCCGTTAAGTCTGAGCTCTATTTGGGCCTGAGGAAGGAAGTGATGACTGAAGGAACTGAAGGCGGATGAGGAGTAGATGACGAAAAGGTCCCGGGACACTCTTTGAATCAGCCCTCTTCCTCAGGGGAATGAATTTCTCAGAGACTCAGCTCTGCACCTCTGGAGGCCCCACGGGCTGGGGCGCTGACGGACGTCCAGGTGGTCGTCCGTGAAGGAGGAAGGGCCCTGCAGCAGATGTACGAAGGACCCTGAAGGCTTCAGGGTTGGTGTGAGACACAACGCAGCTGAAAGGGGCAACTGGGGCTGTCATCGTGGCCATTATGGCCAAATATGGACCTCATCGCCTCATACTGATTACAATGAGAGTCTGAGCTCCACAGAAACACTACTGATGAGACTGTCCTTATGGCAAAGCCATCTTTGCTGTCAGGATACATACCACTGATTAATAAAGTCTAATAATAGATCTAGAAATGATTCACAGAATGTCCTTAGGCTTTTAGACTGAATAGTATCGAAAGTTTAGTGCTTGCAAAAGTATTATCCATGAAATCTATAAAACACGAACTATGATGAAAAATACGATCTATAACAAAAAAGATGAACTGCGGTGGAAAGTCTGCGAAATTACAGCAAAACACATTGAAATTACTGCAAAAGATGGTGAACCACGATAAAAGAACAAAAAGAAAACAAGTTTTGTTCTGAATCCTCCCACTCTGCTGTAAAGCTCAGCTCACTTTCCGACCCAATCCAGTCTTTACCCTGGATTAGGCTCCGCTTCTCAGCTTTGAGAATCTGTTGGAATTATTTTGATAGTGTGGATACTCGAGAAGTTACGCTAGTTTGAATCCTGCATGTCTTTTTCTGTCACCAGCAAAAGCTTTGTGATATAAGGGATATTGATGGTCTGTAGAACAAGCTGAGCAAAACCTGGGAATTTTATAAAATCCCCCGGACAAAATTTTACCACCAAAAAGGAGGACATGTCCGAGCAAAGGAGGACGTATGGTCACCCTGGTGTGGTACATCTTTAAATGATCAGCATATCCAGTCACCTGACATTTTAATGGGAACAGAATTGTACAAAGCAATTGCTGAGAGAACAAAAAGCTAACCAGTCCATCCCATGGCTGCAACTCAGTGCATTTAGGCATGAAAACATAATCAAGATGACCTGCTGAGGTTCAAATCAAGCATCAAAATGGAAAAGAAAGGTGATTTAATGACTCCTAACACACCTCACACCACGGGTTAATAATGTCAGATCATCTGTAGGACCTACAGATAATCCGGCCTTTGCTGAGTTCGACTGGAAGGCGGGATCCAAGTGTACCCCGCTCAGCCTCTGCTACTGCTGTTTATGTCTGCCTTGATTCATTTTATTTTGCTGGTTGTCTCTGAACTCAAAGTCCTCATTTCAGAATGATAAATCACATTAACACATCATCAAACTGTTGTACCCAAACAATAATGTCAGAATAGTCCATAAAAATCAATAAAAACAGCTGTCCTTTTGTATTTCTTTAACCTCCACAGCCTGACAGGACCGACTCTCCGCTCGCTTCATCTTTCAGCAAAGAAATTTCATTATTGTCTGAGTCCATTAGCCCTGACTTCCACTGATGTTTGGCATCCATTTGTACCCTGAATAATGTCATTTCTTAACAAGCATGCTGGGAAGCATAAGAAGAAAATGTACAACGATAAGTTAATTAAATTTGAAACATTCCAGATCGTAATCGCCGACTTGAGAGGTAGCAGAACGGAGGGAGAAGCTAAACAGTGATTTTCAGCCCCGTGCCCACTTCAATGGAAAGAGAGAGACGCTTGTATTTCATTTAGCGGCGAGGTCCATCTTCCCGAGGTTCAAAGGAAAAAGCGGAGGCATTTTAAATTAGACATGGGCCCTCGGTACTTCTTGACTAGTTTTATCAGTAATTACATTACTCATCTCCAAATCACACCCTCATCATGCTTAATCGAGCAAAAATTGGACACATAAGAAAAAATAATTAAGGCACCCTTTTTCATCAAAGAAGCTCATTTATAAATACACCAGACATGTACCAGTATTTTTTTTTCACGCTGAGAACACTAAGCTCTGCTCATTTCATGTAATTTCACTTTCTTCTGCTGCTTCCAAGGACACTCGCTCATTATTCAGAACTTTTGTGAAGATGTAAGAGGCTTTCTGGTGGCCACCCACAGGTACTGTCCGCTTTTTTAATAACCCCAATTAAATATTCAAGACGAAAGTTTCTTTTAATGCAGTTCTCTGATGTTACACTGTCCAACCTGCAATTAATTCATCCATGATGATAATTTTGAGCACTTTGAAAACCCAAGAACAAAAAACGTGTTCTGCCTGATTCAGACAGACCTAAGAGGGGTTTAATAGTTTTAATGACTGAGTAATTGTTGAAGAGTCTGATGAATAAAAAGTGATGAAATTCTGGTGAGGTCATCTCTTCCAGGAACAGGGATAAATGTCCAGCTTTCAGGTTTAGTTTCAGAAGAGGTTGAATGTGACGCAGAGAGGGGTAGGAAACCTGTTTTAGACATTTTGCATGAGGCAGCAGGTGACTTTCCTGACACATGCATCCTTTGCATCAGTTTGCCACTTCAGCCGTTCACACCCTCAAAAATAAAAGGCCTCAAGCTCCTGAATGTACGCAGCAGTAGGAGAAGGTGGACTGAGAACATGGAAATTAGCCTTGTCCTCGCACTGACTGTGCTGGTTGAATGGCAGCTGATTAGTGAGCGGGAAAAATGAACCTCCTGCAAACTGTCAATCCTGAGATAATTGGCCAGAAAGTCTTTGGCCAAAACATCTGACCAAAATGTTGTTTCTTCAGTGCTGAGAGTGTGCAGATATTCAACACTTTTACTAAACATGGTGTCATTTCTCAAAAAGCTTTTGCTCTAATTGATCACAGAAACTCTAATTGGATGGAAAGTTTTGGGAGCGAACAAATTTTAAAAAGTTGCATGTATGAAAACTGTGGTCCATGATCAACACATGAAGAAGAGATTTCAATACCTCATTCTGCAACATAATATACCCCTGACATTAGGGCTGGGAAATTAATCAAAACCGACATTTAGACCCTCTAATCAAAGTCATTTTACTCATGTTGATTATTTTGATTATTTTCCCTGTGTAAGTCACGTGACCACACCCCCTCCATACAGTCTGCGTTCACTTTCAGTGCGGCCAAGAGCGAAGGACGCACTGCCAATATGGAGGAGACAAGCGCCAATCTATCAGAGGACCTTGTAGCCAAGAAAAATGTCGTCTCCATTGTTTGGGCACATTTTGGATTCTGTGCAGAGGACATCGAGCAGAAAGATGTTAAGTGTAAATACTGCAGGACGACCATTTCGACGACTGTCGGTAGCACCACCAACTTGTTCCAGCAAAGCATAAAATAATCGTTCATTAATTGTAATCGAGGTAACAGCTTCAATTAACTGTGATACTGAGGTTAAGTAATATCACCCAGCCCTACCTGACATCACCTGTTTTTGAATTTTGACATGTTTTTAAAAGAATGGTTGCTAATGAACAGCTAGAAAGGACAATAAAATGGCTGTGGGACTGACTGCAATCATTCCAGATTACTTTCAATAAATGATACTATTTATGAGAGCTAAAGCCGTGGGCACCAACTTGATCAGGCCATTGGGTGAGGGGATTGGTCACCAGCAAGAGGTTACACACTCGCTGCAAACTCCTCTCCACGTTTCACAATCTTCTTTATTTCCCATAAAACAGAGACATTGATCACCTCCCACGTTGGCGAGTGCATTTTACAAACTATTACACAAATTTAAGTACAAAAAAATAATTTGGGGGCAGCCCGGTGGTGCAGCAGGTAGCGCACATGCCTCCCAGCAAGAAGGTTGCTGGTTCAAACCATGTGTCAGCAAGGGCCCTTCTTTGTTGAGTTTGCATGTTCTCTCTGTGCATACACTGTTCTCTCCAGCACTCTGGCTTCTTCCCACCAACCAAAAACATGCTTGATAGGGTGATTGGTGGAAGCTAATAGAGACACAAATAAATAAAATAGTAAAAAAGGAGGAGGCTCATGCTTTTAAACTGACTGGCTTACTATTAATGCTTAAAATAAATGTAATTATTACTTGAATTTAGGGTGGACCATATCTGTGGGTCCCAGACTTCGGGATCCAGAGATTCTTAATTCTTTATTTGCCCCCAAGGGTGGCCTCGCCTGTGAACAAGTCATCAGATCTGCATTAAATGTCCTCTGTTATTCTAATTTAATTTGAACTTGAGCATTAATCCCTTCCGCCATTTTTGCCTTCATCACACATGTGAACACACACAACAAACACTTTAACTTTAATGACTGTCTGGAGTTGCTGTTTAATTTAAACTTTGGTTAATGGATGTTGATTTTCCGCAGAGACTTTGGAGCTCAGATTGGGTTTTCACCAGGGGAGGTTAAATGCGTTTGTTTAAAGGTACAGGATTCAGCACTTTGTCCTGTAACAGTGAAAAGTATGCATTTGCAATTGTTCCTTTACAGATGTTTTATCTTCATCCGTTTGCATAGTCTTCCCCTGATGTTACATCAAACTACTGCAGTGATGATCCCAGGAGCTCACAGGATCATTGGAACAATGTTCTACTTGTTCTCCTGTGAACTGGTGTGAGACATCGCCAGGCTTGGACATTGTCCGCTTGCAGCCACTGGAACTTAACAAGCTCCATCACACACTCATCTGTCCCTCAACCACAGCTGCCAAGACCTCGTGATCTCCCGGCCCTGAGTCCCAGCGACCGCAGCAGCCTGTGTGTACGAGTGTGTGGGGTGAGGAGGTGAACTACCGGAGACCTCTGTCTCCTCCTGCACCTGTGGCCTTCAGAGAATCCTGGGAGAGACCATTACATGATCACGGCTGACAGAGCAGAACCCCGGGCTTCCTCCGAGGCTGACCACTGTTCCTGATGTGAGGATGAGTGAGCTTTAAAGTTCGGAGAGAGAGCCAGGAGTCTCGCACGCCATGCTGTCAGCCTCACACTCCCAGATAAGAGAGGACAAGATGAATCTGTGGACTGATGCTGACAGAGAGACTTCTACTAAAGACAGAAGAGAGGGCGGAAGGATGGTCAGCCATGATGTGGCTCCATGATAGGAATCCTTTTTGGTGACCAATTCAGTTGAATATATTACTGCGAGATTATTTTAAAGCTCTTCTATCATGCAAATGCACTTTTCAAAAGTTTTCATCGTCAGTTTGAACCTGAGATAGTCCAGGATATCATGGTATGCCAACACAAAAAAACAGTTTGAGACACCAAAATTACCTGCAAGTGGTGATGCTAGAGATGGAAATATTCCCTTTAAAATCAATTAGCTGTATCTTAATTACAACCTCAAGTGCATCTTAGGAACACAAGGTTTCAAGAATATAATGTAATTAACCCTGCACCAGTGGATACATACTGAACTGCCCTGCAGTAATAATATTCTATTAGTAGCACTAAATAAGCATCATGAGGCAGTCACAATACACAAAACACTTCAGTAACTTCAGCTTTTTAAACAGACTCAGAGCTTTCATGCACAAACATGAAATAGAAAAGTTTATCTACTGAAAAGTTGTTTCATTAAGACTTAAAATACTTAGCTTTAGCTGAAGACCCACTCAGTGAATATATAACAAACACTGTATAACATGCCAATTAGCATTACAGGGTATTATCGCCAACTGTTGTTAAGGAGTGTGAATAGACGGCACTCCACTGCATAAAACTCCCCTTCAAAATAAAAGCACAGGATTTGGTTCCTAACAGGTTGCAACCCACCAGTTGAGAATCACTGGCCTAAAGCATGAGGCGGATCTTCAGAGTTCTGTGAGACATCTACAGCATGCTGGCTTGCAGAAGCATCAGCCTTTTTTATGAATAATACAAACCAAAATGGGTGAGCTAACATCAAGAAAAAGGAAATTAAAAACTGTGCAATTGTCCCAACAACGTGGAATATAATCATGTGCAATTACTTGGTAAAGGTGTAAATTATTCTTATAGTGTAGTTTTTATATTTCTAACCTTCATATTTATAATAATGCACATACTGTTTTTTTTATACTTAGTCTATTTTTTATTTATCATTGCTGTCCCCTTTGCTGCTGTAACACTGCAAGTTTCCCCGTGTGGGACGAATATAGTTTTATTCTATTCTATTCTTTCATAAATAAAACCAAAAAACAAAATATGCCCCTAATAGACACATGCTGATGAAGTCATGCGCAAACCTGACCAACATTATCTCCAGTTTCATCAGGCTTGTTTACTTCTTCTGTAAATATCAAAATTTTAATGTACGACAGCCTCTAGTGGACACTTGAGGAACTGCAGTTGTTTCATTTTTTTATTGTTTTTATTTTTATGTTTTATGTATTTGTTCTTTTTAATATTGTTTTCATTCTTATTCCATTACTATTTTAATTATTCTTCAGTGTATGCATGAGTATATTGTTCCCCTGTACAGCACTTTGTTCAATGAGGTTGTTTTTAAACCGAGGTTGTGCTATAGAAATAAACTTTGACTTCACTCCTGTACTCGTTTCATTTTCCAGATTTGGTTGTTTTGTTGCTTGATTTGCTGTTATGTCCACTGGAGCTGCAGTTTAATACCTACAGACAACAATTTTGGATGATGCGGGATGCTAGTAGGTCCATGAACAATCAATCATAAATGTGCACTTGAATAAAGAGCAATAACTATAATAATAGACCGAGGTATCCAAGGATATGAGAGTTCATTGGATGGTTGTGGAATCAGTTCAGGTCACAGAAATCCTTCATTCAGTGGATGATGATACTCCATCTGGTGAGGGAATAATGTATGAATCTGAGAACAGAACATGAACTCAGCTCATCAGTGACAACCACACATACAGAACACTCCTGTGCTGTTGTTGGCTGCAAACATGTTTTCAAACCTTTGGATCGACTCTGACGTGCAGGATGTAATGTTGAGTTAACTTTTACCCTCCCCTCTAATGATTCTTTTCAAAGCTCTCATTTGCAATTTTGAACGCTGATTTGCGATGATGCTTTCAATTTCCATAATGAGTGCGGGAGCTGCATGCGCCAGAATAAGGGCTTACAGTAGTGGAAGGAGAGGGCTGTCAGAGTGGATTCATTGTCTGCTTTATGGTGAATCACCGCGGCCTGGAAATAATTCATCACAGCGCTCAAACAGCTGTGAAGTGAGAAGTCTGCTGCGGTTGTTATCCCTAAGTGCTCCTCTCTTTTTGTCTGCCCGGCTCAGCTCGCTCCGGCACTGCAGATACAAGTCCACGGCGATAAAGGTCAACCTTTTCTCTTAATTGTTCAGGCCTGAATACGCCTGCGACTGCCTGTGTGAAGGTTGTTTTAAAAGAGCAGCCTCACAGTGAAGTAAAGGAGAACGCAGCGTCTGCAGCTGCATGGGAAGTATGCATATTCATGCACTCTGCACCAAGTGTGAGTGTGATGGTGTGGTTGTTAAAACTCTCCTCTGCCCGAGCCCTGAAGGTTGGCCCAGACTTTACTGTCATTTCTCATCCTAATGGTTGCTGCCACATCCTCCTGCCAACACACGGCTGGAGAACTACCAAGAGCCAGGAGGAGAAAAGAAAACTCAACAGACGTTCAATCTGTCTCGTCCTCTCTCTGAACAAAAAGTGACTCCACAGCATTAAGAACAGGAAGGAGAAAGTGACTGCTCCCCCCTCACTGAAGAATCTCCTCATGTGCTATCGCAGATATAAGAGGGTGAATCAAAAGGCTCATTAAAGCAGATTTGATGAAGACCATTTCTATTAAATTATGCATTTTGGTATCAAGGCAGTGAGTGCTGCACCAGTGTTGTGATAGCAGCTTCCTCCTCTTTAGAGATACCTGCTGACCAATCAGCCTAATGACCACGTTTCTGGTCTGCAGGGGAAGCTGGAGAACCCAAAGAACCCACATGTGCATGGGGAGAACATGAGAACGTCACACAGAAAAGCTGATCATGCAAAACAGCTGGATTCACCAGAGCAAAAAGAAGCATCCATCTTGCAAAGTCTTGGAGTATTTTCAGCTCAGATGCAGTTTTTAGCACAAATGGACAAATATGTGTCTTTTGGAAACATTTTCAATCTTTCTAGTTTTTACAAGAAGGACAGGAGTGGATAAAAATTTGCTGTAAAGGAAAATAAAATATTAACATAAAACAATGAGTGCCACTCTTTCAAAACATCTACTTGCCATTTAGCACTGGATTGCATGACAGTGGGGGTGCATGCGCCTGTTCATTTCAGCTAGCATGTTACCAAGTCAGAGCTTTCAGACTGCCAGCACAAGCATAAATCTCTAGAATAGGAGGCTTGCCAGTGTTTTCCACAAGCCGACTGTGTTTCTCAGCCAAAACAGGCATAAAAATGAAAAATAGAGAGCTATATTTACCCTAATCCAGCAAGTGTGCATGTCCACACTGGCAGAATTTGTCACAGAAAGGACAGAAACTGTCTGATAACTGATCCCATATGTGCCTCTCAGAGTTGTCTTGATTGTTAAAATACTTTCATTCTGCAGGTTTCAGGTCAGTTATTCAGTGATTCAGGTCACTGGTGGGCTGATTTATTGTGGTTCTTCCTAATCTTTCAATAAAAACTCATTATTGGGATGATATTTATGGAAAGATGGAGCTGTGACAGCAGGGAGATGCAGCTACCATGTAGGTTGTCCTTAACGTCGGCAGTGTTTGTATTGTCTTTCGTGTTTTTAAGCAGCATCATAGTGTAGGAATGGCAGAAAGTCTGTGTTGGCGTGTAGATAATCCTGATATCAACACCTTAAAAGAACAACAGTTTAGCAACATCTGCTGCAGCACATGGAGACGACAGTAAGAATACCACCCCGTAGAGAGGTCGATGCAGAATGTAAAGTTTCAGGCCCAAATTATGGACTGCAAAAACTCAGATCTAGGCAAGTGTGATTGTCTATTTTCAAGTCAAAAATATCCAAAACACTTATTCTAATCCACATTCACTTAACCAGTCAAGATAAATGTCTTACTTTAAGGAATGAAAGGCAAAAATAAGACATTGAATTGCTTGTAATGAAGAGAAAATATCTGCCAATGAAACGAGGAAAGTTTGACTCAGTGAGGCTTTTAAATTAAGGTTTAATATCTGCTCAAGTTTAATCTGTCTTGTCTTATTGGTTGATTATTTTACTTATGATTACAACTCAGGCCTTATTTTTAGTTTTTATATCTTCAAATAAGATCTTAATCCAGACATGTTATGAAATTGTGGATTAGAATAAGTCTAATGAGATTTTTTTGTCTTCAAATTGGACAAATACTCTCACTAAGATCTGAGTTTTTGCAATTTGTTTTCCCGTCCACACAGAGACACTCAAAACAGCCCTTTCAAAATCTTCACCTTCTCCAAATCTACCTTTACAGTGACCAAAAGCTGCCATGTTCGTGTGGACAGAAAGCCAAAATGCACAGAAGAACCTCCATTTTTAAAAATATCCACCTACGGTTGGACATAGCCGAAGATTTCTTTCTTAAGTCAATTGAGTTGCTCAATGACATGACTGTTGTTCAAAACAGTGTGGTGGCCCACCCCTATGGGGGTAATAATACATCACAGTTTAACCCAAATATATCACATGAGCATGTACAAAAGTCAAAATCGTCAAAGCAGGCTGAACCAAGGACTGAGCTGAAAAAACAGATGCTTAAATAAGACACTGAACACATCACAGTCCCTTCTCCAAAAGCCTCGACTACAGGAGCCATCTTTGTGGCCACCTGCACCTCGCTGGACAATCAGTGACCCCACCTCGGCAGAACAGAAGAAAACCAGAGTAGAAGGAACTCAACAAGCAGCACATAGCCACAACATGAGGCTAACAAGCACCAAATCTTTACCAAGCTGCAGTAGATATATTTCCTCTCTAAATGTTTCTGCTGAAAGTTTGAAAAGTCAAATGCAAAGGCAGCCGTGAGGATATTTGCACTCTTACTGCCGCCTCTGTTTTCACTCTCCTGTTTCATCCTGTCAGAGTCGGTGCAGTCCCCACGCCGCTCTCTCCCAGGGGACGTAACTGCAGTGTCACTCACTTCCATCACCTTCGCCGGCTTCTATCCGTCATCTCTGCTGTCTGCCTCTGAAAAATCACCTGCAGCACAAAGAGCACATTGTGTGTGTCACAATAAGGTGTTTAAAGTGCGAGCGGCTGAGCTGGAGAAACTCTCCTCACAGTACCACAGGTGTCAGCGCTGAAAAATCATCCGGAATATTCTGTTTCACCTGGAATAACTCACCCTGCACATGGAGCTTCATGCTACGTGTTAGAGAAACCAGGCAGGAGAGTGTCATCAGCGTATCATCCAATTAAGAGAGTTTAGATTAAGAAGCTCCACATGATAATGAAGTTGTTAAAGTCTTTTGAAATTTTTCACTGTTCTTTAAGCATTTCTTTTAAGTGCATGAATAATTAAATAGCTGGTCTGAACAGCTCATTAATTGTACTAACAAGTAAATTTACTTAAATCAAATAACTGTTGCATAAACACAAATTAAACTTGCCAGCATGTTAATCAAGTTAAACTAAATTGCAGCCATTGGACTTAAGGGTTAAATAAAAATATTAATTAAAAAAACTGCCGTTAACAATCAATTTGCTCCACTCAAATCAGCCATGGTAAAGGAACCCAAACTATGAACCCCAATTCCAATAAAGTTGGGGCACTGCAAAAAGCCTAAATAAAAACATAATACAATGATTTGCCAGTCCTTCTGACTTATAATTAATTAAGCACTCTGCATCTGTAAATTTGCATATAGTACGAGGGCTGATTGATAAGTTGTGAGCCTTGTATTGAAGAAGATAAGCAGAGATGTCCTTTTTCAGCTCTACTATTCCCTGACTATTTACCCGAAGACTGGTGTCATTTGGTCAGTTTATGTCGAAGAGGTAGCAGTCTTAAGTAAACAAGGCAAGTGACTTTCACAAAATGGACAAAATACCCCTGTTCACAAGTCTGTCATTGCCATGGCTGCCATTAAAGATTGTGGCTTTGAACTGATTGAGCATCTGCCTTATTCACCTCATCTCGCTCCATCAGACTTTCATCTCTTTCCAAAATTGAAAAAGGCCATTTCCGGTACCCAATGTCGGTCAGATGATGACGTCATACATGCAGTGGAGGACTGTCTGAATGGTCAAGAAAAGGACTTCTTTAAAAGTGGCACTGAGGCCCTTAAACATCGCTGGCAAAAGTGTACAGATACTGAAGGGGATTATGTTGAAAAATAATGCAATATGTCTGCCAAAAGTCAAATATGAGGCTTACAACTTATCAATCAGCCCTTGTATATGTATATGAGATGTGTCAGAAAAGTTCCAGGACTGGTGTCACAAAAGATTTATTTAGAATCCAAACTACAAACTACAAGTTTTCCCCTTCAAAGTAATCCCCCTGGAGTCTAATGCACTTTCCCATCCTTCTCTGCCACGCTTTCATGCACTCCTGGAAGGATTCTTCCGGGATCCTCCACAGCTCCGTCACCACGGCCATTTTGATGTCGTCCACGTCTTCAAAACGGGTCCCCTTGATGACCCCCTTGAGCTTGGGGAAGAGGAAAAATTTACACGGAGCCAGGTCTGGTGAGTAGGGAGGTTGCTTTAGCACGGCGATGTTCTTCTCGGCCAGGAACTGTTGGATTCTCAGGTCATTGTGAGCAGGCGTGTTGTCATGGTGAAACAGCCACGACTTGTCCTGCCACAAGTCTCACCTCTTCTCGAGCACTGAACGAAGCAAACTTCGCAGTATCTCTTTGTAGACACGCTTGGATTACTTTGAAGGGGAAAATTCTTAGTTTGTAGTTTGGATTCTAAATGTATCTTTTGTGACACCAGTCCTAGAACTTTTCTGACACACCTCATGTGAAACTTTGTATGAAAATACAAACCTGTATGAACATAGAACTACAGCAGCTAGAACAGGCCCCATAGACGATCCTATGATCTCTGTGATTTGACTGATCAGCGGTACAGTCTAGTTCTTCAATATTGCTCACCCTTATTCTGAGGGTATCAGTGGTCATTATTTTGTAGTCATTATTTGCTGGTAGTCATTCAACACTAATGGGCAAGTGTCTGTGTACTTCACCTCTTTGTGTAGATCCTGTTACTTTGGACAAAATGTTTACTATTGCATGATGCAGGTGAGCTGCGTCAAATTTACACATTTTTTCAAAAACAATTAACCAAAAAAAACAGCTGCCACTTAGATTTCAGGACCTCTTTTTGTAAGACAAGCTCCTTTTTCTTTCACCGTATAGAGAAGCAATCAAATGGACGTCTGCTCTGTGTCTGTGTCTGCACGACATAAAGTCAATGATGATGCGATCATCTTTATGGCTGCTGCGTTTCATATCCCTGATCTGATATCTTTCAGGATTTATGCTCTCCATTCTCATCATGAAATATGATTTTTCATTCACGTGAAAGAGCCAGCTGTGGTGTCCTCCTGTACTTTAAGTGCATGGATGTGACCTCCCTAATGCTCCATAAAAGGCCTGCAGCAGCCCGTGTGCTGGGTAACCAAATGATCGAAGGGGGGGTGCTGGTTGCCCACCACGTAGAACATTTTATTTCTGCATGAGTTCCTCGATGCGTGTTGTATATCAAGAGTCGGCTGTGCAAATAAAAGATACATGGTGGATGCTGAACAATGGGTTTTTGGCAGAAAAAACTGACGAGGATAAAAGATGATGATGATGGAAGAGAGGAGTAAAACCAGACTGACTGTCTTTTTTAAAGACCCTAAAAGTCTCAATACTTGGCACAGATATATGAGAACTACATTCAATCTTGGAGCACAAATTTAGATCTTTGATGGCTTGTTAGTGCTTTTCTTTTCTTTCTTTTTTTTTTTTTTTTAATCCATTGGCTTTTACTGCCAGTCTATTGTACAGCTGCAAAGTGTGTTGGCATAAAGGTGTCTTTCCTAGTTTCCTCCTGATGCAGTTTTCTTTTATATGCCACAAACCAGTGTTAACTCTGCTAATTATTTTCATCATAGTTTTCACCAGCAGCTATTTTTCCCCTGATGGAAACTAGACAGTAACTAATAAAACCAAGTGCACATAGACAAAAACTAAACTAACTTAACTGACATTTTTGTCAACAAATACAGTCTAGACTAAAATATTTGACAGAGACTTAATCCAATGAAACTTAATTTCATTATGTAGAACGAAGGAACAAGTTAGGATTATATCAATCACAGCTACTTTGGTTGTGTGGAAAGGTTGGATGAGTTAAGAGGGACATCCAATCACAACTGCCTTAGCCTGGTGGTGGTGGGATAAGTTGTGGAGTGATCCAATCAGAGCTTCTCTCTTTATGAACTGATATATTCATGTAGAGCAGGTTCACTGTTTGTTGTCAATTCTGGTATTGTAACTGAGATGCTCTGCCAGGTAGCCTAAATAAAGGTGACTGCATTTCACACAAAAGTTCAATTAGTTTCTGTAATTTATACATTCAAACTTTACTAGCATTCAATAAAGGGTTATTAGATTTTTCATTTTATCCAAGTGTAAAACATAACTTCAGAAACTCAAGGAAACATAAAAAATGCCTCACTCTTTACACTTCATATTTTAGTCACCTAAATTTACAGTAGATTTCATCAATTAAAATGTGAATTTTCATCATGTAAAACTAGACTACAATTAAAACAATTTAGATGACTAAACTGACTAAAACTAAAATACCATCTTTAGGATGCAGAATATGGCAGCGCTGTAGACCTCCCAAAACCTGGACTAAGTTTAAAGTCTGCTGCAGTTCTGTCCTGGTATTTGGAGGACTTTTTAATGCCACTGTGACGTATGCAAGTGGAGGACAGTCAAAGTACAGTGATGGGTCAAGAATGGCCAAGGGTAGGTTTTGTTTTCGTAGTGCAACTTGAAAATACTATAAAAACATGGGATGACCTTGAGACACAGAGCCCTACATCTTAAGTCTGAAATCTAGTCACTTTACTGCCCAGTCAGTTGAGTTCTGTGCAAAGGTTGAAGACAATCCCTCAAAGAAATGTCAAGATATCAACATCACAAACAAGGGATTTGGTTTATGGCCTTAAAAATGAACAGAATTCTTCCAAAAATCAGTCTGGACATTTGTGAAAAATAAGATTTAAATATTTCAAAGTAGTCTCACTTTGTCACTTTAACAAGCAAAGCATGAACCTAAGACAAAGTGACCTTGTTTGTTCGAAATCATTTGCGTTAATTGCTGTTTAGAGTGGTCACTGACACAAAGTTTGAAGAAAATGTCCCAAAGATTTTCATGATATTGCATACATAAGCAAGAAATGATCTTAAAGCACAGAGACTAATCACATAGTTCTTGAGATACTGCATTCACAGGCCAAAACATACAATGTCTTGTAGATGTATATATTAATCCAGGTCAGTATGCAGCCATGAAGCTGATTTTTCCAGCAGTCTAAGTTGAGATTTTCCAGACAGCTCCCATGTCGTCACCCTCACAAAGTCATCTTTGTCCTCCCACAGACTGTCTCCTCGTCTCTCCTCTGATAGTTAATGCCTCATTGAAAGCCATTTGCGACCCTCTCCTTAATTGTGGCTAATAATCCAATCACACTCTCAGTATCAGTGTGCCAAGCACCATTAAGATAAAATGGGAGACATGGAGGATGGAAGGAAGGCAGACTAATGACATTCAGAAAGTGAGCATTTGGTTGTAGCCGCAGGTCCACGTTGATACTTTTAAGTTGATATCATGGAGATTTAACGACTATCAGATAGACACTAAGTCCTCTGACTCGCATTAAGTGGACAGCTTTCATTATGTGTCCTGAAAATAATTTAATTACCTCATATAGATCAACCCGTTACAGAAATCAGACACTCTGGGATGGGTCTGATCAAACTGTTAACATGACATCAAGAAAAGTGAAACTCATCTAATGGCTTGTGTTACGTCGGCCATTTTAGCTTCTCCACTGAGGAACCTTTAACATTTATGACAAGGCTTTTACAGCATCCATTTTGTGACTTCCTTTGAGGCACACGAATTTGGACACAGGCACAATATTTAAAAAAAGACATGCTGTTAGTTCTGTCATACTCCACTGTTTACTTATTCTTATTGAGGATTATATTATAATCAGGGAGGAAGAACCACAAAAGCGGCCTTAGTGCTTCGTTCTATGTGCAGTTCATAGTAGGAAATCCACTTTTAACAGCTTTTCCCCTACATTTAGTAAACACTGTTTCAAAAGTGGGGGATTTTGATGGTTAAAAGTATATTGTGAAATTTGGAAAGGAGTACGTCCATGTTTATTTGGACTAACATGGAGACTTTTCAGCCTGTTAGACAGCAGCTCTTCATCAGTACTAATGGCGAAATCAGCTGTTTTCCTAAACATGACAAATTTGAGGATATACTGGGCTTGAGTTTCATAATAAACTGCATTTTTGTGTTGGAATGTGCCATACACTGACTTGTGGCAATGTACACTCTGTTGCTGATAATCTTTGTTGATTGGTCACAAAAATGTGAAATCCCATGTGATCGTGCTAAAGTAAAAACACATGCTACGCCATGTTTTAATAAGCCATGGATTGAGAGTGATTTGTTCACTACTGTTGCTGTAAAGAATGTCTTTACAAAACAATGAAGAGTGTTTAAGAGACAGACAGAGAATATTTGTATGCATGGGGAGGAAGAGAGAGTGCAGCTTTATCAGTGACTCTGCCAGGTTAAGGAATCTGGTTAGGATGCCTCCTGGTCGCCTTCCTGTGGAGGTCTTCTAGCTGGGAGAAAGCCCCAAGGCAGACCCAGAGCCAGCTGAAGGGATTATATATGTTGTCTAATCTGGAAGCACCTTGGGATCCCCCAAGAGGGAAGTCTGGGTTGAACTGCATGGCCTGCTGCTTCTGCAACCTGACCTCAGATAGGTGGAAGAGAGAGGATGGATTGATGGATAGTCTTGTTTATTCAGCAGTACACCCTCTGTCTGGATGACGTGAATGTTGAAATATGGGCCATTGAACGTAGAAATGAGGCAGTGTAGCTAAGTCTGTAAAGCCTTAGGCAGGGGACCGGAGGATGGCTGGGTCAAGTCCTGGTTGAACCATGCCTGGAAGTTGGTTTGGTAGCTGGGGAGATGCAAGCTGATATCCTGGGACTGCCATCAGTTGCAGCAGTTGGCAATGCAGCTGGCATCTCTTGGCACCTCAGGGTGTAAGGTTTGCACCCTTGTGCCCCGAAACTTCATTGCATGTAAACACCTATGAAGTGCTCCCAAATCTAACCTGAACAGAACAAGTTCCCAACTTAAGTGGGGCACACACTACAAAATAATCAGCCCAATTTTCTTGCCCAGTGCCTACCTTCCAACTAAGTTTAGCAAAGATTCCATTATCTGGTGGTCTGTAGGATTATCTCACCAGGTTTCTCTGTATTATGAGATGTGTTAAGAGTGATGAAGATCTTCTCTGACAGCATTTGGACTGTCCTGATCAGAAATTACCGGATGTTTTAGGAGAATGCTGCACATCCTCTGAGTGTTGTCACGTGGAACAGAAACACATGTGTAAGAATGAAAGTAGAAATCCACAAACAGTCAAAAGAAGGAGCTGGTGCTCGGACATTAAACTAAGGTGTCTACACTATTCAACCTTCAGTATGTCAGAATATTTCTCATGCTGAGAAGTTTTCCACTGTTATTTTTGCATATTTCACTGTGAATGTGACACCTGCAGCAGCATGTTGGTAGAAATCGTTTTAATCAGTCTGACGTCATTATGCAGCTGGAGCTGCCTGAATGAAACTAAACAGATGTAAGGAGAAAGAAGCTGGCCTTGGAGAGTTTATTTTGGCGGAGCTTAATCAAACGTTGAAACTGAACAAATATGAGGCCATTACAAAGCTGCTTGGCACCTCGGATATTTCTGTTGCTCCTAATGATTTCACTTGATATATGCAACCGTCCCTCCAAAACAAACACAGCATTTTAATCAGGCGGGCAACAGTTGACCGTGTTTCCATAGGGAGACTTTGATGTTTGCTCTGAAACGTGCTCAGCAACTGTGTCAGAACACCAGCCATCAAACACACCCTATAATGTGCAGCGGACACACTGAAGGCTACTACCCCACATTTTTCTGAAGCCCTCTCAGGAAACATATCCAGCTGAATTTAAAAGGGGACAAGACCTCATCCCAGAAACAAATGTAATCCAAACGAAGCCCAGCCTGAATGCTAATTTGCCATCCACGGGTGAAGGCAACAAAATAATGGTGCCATGTTTGAATACATGTTTTTCTTTAACTGCAGAGGTTTCCAAGTCCTGCTCACAGGAGCACATTTCTGCTGTTTGTTCGTCAGTGTGAGCGGTGGAGCACAGCTTGTCTGAATTACTCATGAGGTGGACAAGCGTGGAGAAGGTGACCCATTTCACTGTTCTACTTCTGTGGCCTCCAGTCTCTTCTGAGTCACTCACTGAGTACTACGATGACAAAAATATGTTTGTGTCCATGATTAACTGAGAGCTGCAGCATCTCTGCCCAACAGCTTTAGAAAATAACAAGTTTAGAGAGGGAGCTCTTGAACTACTGAAGAGGAGAAGTATGAACATTTTTACCTTGATATCCATGAAACACTTGGACAAGGTGGTTTGGGGCGTGTTGGTCTATATTTTACTTTATAAGGAAGCATGTTCTTTTTTTTTTAAAGGACTAGTGGGCCCCACTGAGGGAGGTAAAGGGCAGCATGTGGCCCCTGGCCTCCTGTTGTCCACCCCTGCTTTAAACTAATCAAATATCCAGTTAAAACACTTTGGGCCAGGTATACAACGGGGTGCTTAAACTTTTAGGTGCAGGGCAGCCCAAGTTTTCACAGTCCAGGTACAGTAATGGGAAAAAAAGCAAAAATGACAGACCTTAATCCCAATTGGCATGCAGAGAAAAAACAACTTTTCATTCTCTTGATGTTCTTCATCATAATTTCTTACAAAAGGCACCTTCAGTTGTTGTTGGGTTAGTGAGAACAAGCTGGTAGAGTAAATGCATGACAGTGGCAAGAGATGGTGCGTCGCCCTACTTCATTTTACAGCTGAGCAGCAGTGCACCAGCCTAATTCACCCAAATGTCACAACATTAAAATATGGATGAGTGGATGATCATATGACACATGTATGCGCTTGACACTACCCCTCAGCTACGCCTCTGACCTCAGACGATTTCACCACGTGAGAGAAACACTCCTAAAAAAGCAGCACACATTATTTAATAATTCATCACAGTTCATTATTCATCCCCTGAAGATCTCCGTGAATGGAAACGCTTGTCTTGTAGCCCAACACGGCTGCTCTCAGGTGATTTCATGTGACGCCTCCAGCTTTTAGGAAGTGAGCTAATGACCTCTGCGCACAGGAGGAACTTTAGTTTCACCTCTACACGAGGCCAAAGATCCCAGCTGGTCCCTCTTCATCGTGTCATTATCATCTCTTTATGTATGCTTCTCTGAGGACACGCTGAGATCCACTTGATGTTTCTAACATTACAGACAGCCATCATCCAGCTTTTATACGCTCTCCATTAGGGTAAATGTTTCATTTGTCCTTGTCACTGTGACTACATCTGAGAGACTGTCATTGTGGGCGCTCCCACTTTAACTTTTGTGAATTAAAAGAGCCCGTGGGCGACTTCTGCTGCCACTCAATCATCTGTTGGTCCTCTAAAGTCAGGGGGAAACTTTGGTGGAGTTACAGTCAAACTTTTATCCTGTTCATCATCTGTCCCTTTGATTGACACTGATACATCACTACGGTTAAGGCTGTGACGGATCAGCCTGAAGCTCATATTTCCCTGAAGTAATCAACAATATTTTGGGACATGGAGGTGTTATTTTTATTCACTGCCATCCCTCCAAAGCAGGGGTTTTCAAAGATGAGGTCCCTGCTAGTAAGCAGCTACCAGGAGGTACCAAACACTAGAAACTAAAACAACAACAACAAAACACATGAATTATATTGTTTATATGAACAACGTTATAAATTAACTGGCCACTTTATTAGGTACACCTTACCACTACCACAGCCACTGCAGATTTGCTGGCTGAACATCCATAATTCAAAGCTCCCCTTCCACCACATCCCAAAAGTTCACTATTAAATAGAGATTTGGTGACTGTGGAGGCCACTAAAGTACAGTGCACTCATTGTCACTGCAACGTCATGTGCCAACAGTTACTTAAACCACCCTTCTTCTCCGGTCTGATGCTCCGTTTGAATATTAGCAGGCCTTCTTCATCATGTCTACATGCCTGAATGCACTGAGTTGCTGCCATGTGATAGACTCATCATGATTGTTATTTCAATTCTAAAGGTGATGAATGGATTCAGATCAGATTTTTGATTTATGATTTGCAATCAGCTCTTTTTGTTCAACAGGCTGCTTAAATCAAAAATTGACTACAGTTATTTGCTTGACATTGACATAAAAAATTAGACTTTTACTCCCTGAGACTTCAGAGAAATAAAATAATAATAATCTCTGTATGAGATCATAAGCTAATGTTAGTCATTAACTTAGCATCTTAAGGTTAAATCTTTGTCATTGAAAAAACAGTTTACATCCTGAGGTGATGTGGTATTTTGCAAAAACAATCTAGTATTAGTTAACACAATTAATAAAATAAGATATATGTGTGTCTGTCCATTATGTGCAGCTGTAACTGTCATAACAGTTGACTATCATTTTGAGCCTTCAGTGGTAAAAAACAGCCTCTGATTTTTGGACATTGAGTTTCATATGACCTGAGTTTTAAAGCCTCCTGTGCAGTTTGAGCAAGTAATTTAGATTAAAATAAAATATTAGAATTCAGCCCCAGGTTTAAAAATAGCAGTGAGAACTTCACTCCTCATTATTTTCATCTCTTCATCTGAAACAATCACATAATGCAGAATGAAGTCAGTCTGAGTTCATGTCTTTGATGAAAATATAAAAACTTAAACTCATCAAATGCGGAAACTGCTCAGGAAACTCAGAAACTATAGGAAGAAGGCAGCCATGCTTTACAACAGATGAAAAAAAGGAGATAACTGCTTTGCAGCCTTGAAGATTGTGTTAAATGGAGAACCGGTGTGTACGAAGCTGTTTACTGAAAACAAGATCAGAGAGGAAGGAAAGTATGCGACCTTGATGAAGATTCAGAAACAGAGAAAGAAAAGCAAAGAGAGGAGACAGGGTGCGTACACCTCATCCAAAGTAAAATTCAAGCACTTTTCAAGATGCCTTTTTAATCATTTAAAGCACCCTATGACAACAGTAAATAAAAAACAACTTTCTAAGCAATCACTACCTGTGTTTTGTGATAATCGTCCACAGGAGGATAACAAAGTACAGGAAAAAACAACAAAATTGCCATCCATCCATCAATTTTCTTCCACTCTCTCTGGCCACTTCATCCAGCTCTTCCCGTGGCATCCCGAGGTGTTCTCAGGCCAGCTGGGAGACATAGTCCCTCCAGCGTGTCCTGGGTCTTCCCTGAGGTCTCCTACCGGTTGGACATGCCCTGAACACCGTACCAGGGAGGCGTCCGGGAGGCATCCTGATTAGATGCCTGAGCCACCTCATCTGGCCCCTCTCAACAGGGAGGACTAGGCTCTGGCACCGGTACTACAGGGACGGCCCGTATTAAAGGATAAGTTCGTTTTTTTGACACCTGGACCCTATTTTTAGGATTAAATACGCTCATAGACTCACCCAGACAATTTTGGCAGAGCTCGGAGCCGTTTTCGAGCAATTTAGATCCATCCAACGGCGTTTTTCTCTCATGCCGAAGTAGCAGACGGGGCCAGAAATCGTATTTTGGGGGGCATCAATACGTGTTTCCTCTGGTCTCAAGTCCCACTCTGAGCAGCAAAGGCACTCCTCCTCTGTTGTGTTTGCCGTGCAATGTCCACAACAACACCACCAGTTAGCCCCCATTCGTGGACGTGCAGTGGTTGCTTGTTTTCTGGCCAGCTGTTCGGCTCTTTCCCTCTGCATCCTCCTTTCAAATAGCTCCTCGTCGGTATATTCTGGCTCAAAACGATACGGGCATCCATTATATTCAAAGTCGTCGTCAGACACTTCTACATCGGATAAATATTCCGCCATGTTGCACAAAAATAGCCGTGTAGCCGTGTAGCCTAGCAACAACAGCGGCTCTACTCATGTTCTTGTCTATGACGTCACCAAAAGTTACCCATCCTTGTAAAGCCCCGGATGACCATAACAACAAAGTTGAGCTAACGTGGTGATAACACTGGCCATTCATTTATAAAATATAGCTGAAATGAGTGAGTTTCGCAGCAGATAATGTCTAATTTAGGGGCTTCGATTTCTTGCCCCGTCTGTTACTACGGCATGAGGAAAAATGCCGTCGGCTGGATCTAAATTGCTCGAAAACGTGTCCGAGCTCCGCCAAAATTGTCTGGGTGAGTCTACGAGCGTATTTAATCCTAAAAATAAGGTCCAGGTGTCAAAAAACCGAACTTATCCTTTAAGGGGTATCCTTTAAGATACCCCATACTTCCGGAGCACCCCCCACAGGACTCCACAAGGGACACGGTCAAATGCCTTCTCCAATTCAACAAAGCACATGTAGACTGGTTGGGCAAACTCCCATGCACCCTCAAGGACCCTACGGAGGGTACAGAGCTGGTCCACAGTTCCACGACCAGGACTAAAACCGCATTGCTCCTCCTGAATCTGAGGTTTGACTATCTGGCGGACCCTCCTCTCCAGTACCCCTGAATAGACCTCACCAGGGAGGCTGAGGGGTGTGATCCCACTACAGTTGGAGCACACCCTCCAGTCCCCTTTCTTGAAAAAGGGGGACCACCACCATATTTCCACTGTAACCATGCTCCAGCGAGAATTTGTGTTACCTTCCATGTGTTTCTTGGGTGTGGCTTTATATGAGCCATTTGCAGGCTCTACCACACACACACGTGCTTTTTCTATATTTCCATGTGCCTTGTGTTTGTATTTCTAAGTTTAAGTGAACAAAATTAATTTAAAAAAGATGTCACACTCATGGCAGGAAACTCTAATGTTTTGATTACGTCATAATCTATTAGATGAAGCTAATGTTAGCTTTCATTCAAGTCCTGGTCATCATTCATGATTTAAATTGACGGTCATAACACAAATAACTTCTATTGTTTGTAGATATATATTTAATAATAAAGGTATCCATGTTTGTATTCAGGCAGCATGGAGGCGCAGCAGGTACTGTGATCCCCGCATTGATCAAGGCCTTTCTGTGTGGAGTTTGCATGTTCTCCTCCTGCTTCCTTTCACATATTAAAAGTATGAGTGGTTGTGCCTCTCTCCTTGTGGTTCAGTGTTTGTCCGGCAGCATGTCCAGGTCGTACCCCGCCTCTCACCCAATTTCTATATGGCTTATCTCCTGAAATGGATAAAACCCTACATCTTCTCCCAGATGATGTGCAGGTACACAATAGAGAGCAGAGTATTCCTGTGTTTTAGCCTCATACAGCAGACTGTCTCAGCTGACACTCTGAGGTATAATTATTGGGACACTTTGGCCGATAATAACAGTGTGTTTGCTGATGGGCGCAGGAAGAGGAGAGCTGAAGATGCTGTTAGGTTTTCTTATCCCCTGTAGCGTTTTCCTCAGCCTCTGTTTACATCCGCATCCAACCTGTTTCTTTCTGAGAGTTGTAAATTACCCGCTGCCACCTGTAAATATGGCAATTTACTCCCACATTATTGTGGGTCGGCACAAGGTCAGCAGCACTTCCTGTGGGAGCACTCGCTTACTCTTCTGCTGAGGTGTTGAGGAGGAGGTCCTCTTGGATTTCTGCACAGTAATGCCTCTGATGAAGCTGCTGTGTTTTGAGGAGATTATGTGATCTGTTTGGAAAAGTGTTTTTAGAAGAGAACTTTCTCTTAAATCTAAATGAATATTGGAGCACTTTGATATCAAGCGTTTGAACTAAGTCAAATCAACACAAATTCAGTCATCACCCTTTTCTTTTTAACTTCAGATCTCATTAAACCTTTCACTACTTATAAGCACCACAGCATGACACCTGTAACACAAGCTGCAAGAAGCACATGATAGCTGTGTTCCTTGAAGGCCAAACAAGAAAGCAGACAATATCACAGTGCATGCCGCATTATAAGGGCTCCAACAAATTTGCTTGACAAATGCCAGAAACACTCAAGCGGCTGTGTAATATATCACTAAATGTTCATAATCTTTTTTCAAACTCGAGATGAAATAGCTTCTGGGGTGTTGGGGCAAGAAGCATGACAAAAAGCAGGAACAAAAACAGCCGTCATCGATGCTTGTGCAGTATAGAGTGAAGGGAAAAGATAATGTTAACTGTAGACAATAAATACAAAATGAAAAGACACAATTGCAAAATTTACCAGAACTACAAAAGAGGATTCAAGACGAAGAAATAATTGGACTGAAAGTAAAAGTAAACACACTTTTTGCAGATGCTAATTCTGAAAAAGAAAAAAAGTGTCATTGAGGCTAAATAATATCTAAAATAGTATGTAAAGTAACATGATCTTAGTCATGTTGACCAGTTCTGATGTAGCTATCCAAGTTACAGGGTTAAGCAGGGTACACAGTACAAGATAAATGGCCTGATTTCTGGCCTGATTCCCTCCTTCCAACCAAACTCAGCAATGGCCATATTACCCAACGGTCCTGAAGATTATGGTTTCTGATGTTCCTGATTATCCTGTGGTGTTTGGAGTGATTTATCTTCCTTGATCGTCAGGGGCAACGATTTGCCTTTTTGTTCAATATTTCCCTCTTTCTATTTCTAAGGGCAAATTAAGTCACCAATATACCCCGCAAGCATGATTTTGGACTGTGGTCCAAAATTGATTTGCAAATCCCTGTATTATGTTTTGTTTAAATTTTACAGAACGTCCCAACTTCATTTGAATTGGGGTCTCTATTTCCACATGGGGAATGGAAATAGATAAAACAGACTGGACAACATCCTGGTCTTGATGCATTTTTAGTGCTGTTGCATTTTAACACCTCTCAGTCAAAACCCAGGGATTAGCTGACCCTCCACGGTCGGCCAAAATCACAATCAACAGGTTATCAAATATGAGGTAAGTCCTCTCGTATTTACACAGCTTAGCTTTCTGAGTGTGAGCACTAATGTGGGAACAGAAGCCGCTCCTCTTTGGCTCCGTTTGCTGACAGACAGAGAGGAGGGAGCGTTTGATGCAGAGGAGTAAACTTCTCCTGTGACAGTATGGCGTCTCCTGTTTGAAGTGTAAGCTTAACCAAAAGTGGAGCTCTTCTTGTTTGTGTTTGTCAGATTTCTGATTCCCCCACCCAGGGAGAAATGACCCCGTGGGCGAGCTCAGGTTTCACCGGCAGAATTTAAAGACTTCTCCGAGGGAGACGAGATGCTCTCGCAGCAGTAGTGGCCAATTAGGATCAAGTGTCAGAGCGTTGACATGTGAAGGACGGTGTGTGCGAGCGGCTGGTCAAACAGGGACAGGGAGGGTAGTGCTGACAGGCTTTGTCGCAGAGATGGAGGAAGGATTTATAACACACGGTCACCTCAGCGGCAGACGGAAACCTTCAGTCGTGTCTGAGCTGATTGGATAATGTTCAGAAATGTCAAACACTCTCTTTCTTCTGCTGTGTTATTTGTCCTTTGGTTTTCCTTTTCCTGTTCACACTTTTGAGCCCCTCTTTTGCTCGTTTGATGATTATCTAGAGTTACTTAAACAGAATCTTAAGGTGCCAGCTGTCTGTTTTTGTATATGTTGAAGGTTCACTTGAAGACAGGCACAGAGGAGATTTATACTCTAGAGCTCATTTTTTGTTTTCCAAGCACCAAATACGGTGAAAATGTGTGAACAAATAGCCAAAATGAATCTTATTTTACTTAAAAATAAGCTATGTATGCTTTATCAGCTATTGATGGTTAAACATTTGGTTAAACAAAGTGGGCCTTATTTGACAGCAGTAAGTGCGTTGTCTAAAAGAGCATGGTGGACAGACGTTTGGGGTCTGTTGCTCTATATTCTGCTATTTTGATAATGCAATATCTCAGCTAATAGCTAAGCACAGGGTGCTAAGTGAATGTACCTTGATTGTACAAATTGGTGTGTTTTGAGCCTGTAATTGAGCTCACAGTAGGGCTGTTGCCTGATACCCCATATTTGAATATCTATACAGTGCAAGGCAAAGAAAACAAAAGCTTTCAAAAGCAGTCTTCACAGATTTTTAAAAATGGTCCTTCAGTGTTTTGGTTCTTGTGACTGAATGGATGTGACTCAGTTTTCATGTCTTTTGCAGGCTGCAAAGCAAATTCCCCTGAGGGGACAATAAAGCTGAAGTTGAAGTAGGAGTTACACTAACAGACTTGTTTGAGCAGATTTTTGTATGATGACTGAAAGATGGGGTCACACACTGAACTGATGAGTCATCGCAGAACACGATTTGTCAGACAAACTAAAGCCAACTGATCACAACAAACTCTCATGCAAACTCTTTAGAGTTTTTGAGCTGTTTTGATATTCCCACTACGTCCCATTATCTTCTGATGCTTTTTCCTGCATCCCACCCCCCTTCTCTTTTTCATTGGCTGTTGGCAACACGTGTTTGCAGCTGGGTCGGTAATCAGTTCACACCACAAGATTTGGCCCAAAAAAAAGAAACATGTTGACTATGACTGAGGTTGGGTCTGCTCCCTTAATACCCTTTTTGTGCCGACTAGCCATGCCGACTGTCTTCAACTAGTGAAAACTTTGTCCAACTGTGAATTGTGGGCAAAATTTTGCAAAAAATCTTGTAATGTGTCCTCAGTTTAAGACTGGGCTGTGTGTAGATTATGTGCAAAACAGCTGGCCTACTTCTCATCCATGACAAATACACCGGCCTATTTGTTGGCCTTGTGTGCCTTGAGGCAAATCTCGGTGTGGCATGGGAATTTGTACATATACAACAAATACAAAACAATTAATTAGTGAGTTTTTCACTTTCTCTGTCAGTATTTAAGGTACATTTATTTCCACATTTAAATGAAAATTGCGTAACTTAAAAAGTTAAACCCTTGTAACACTGTAAAACGGACCATGTCTAGCAGTTAATAGAATTTAAAGACAGATGGAATCATTTCTTATCTCACCCTCAGTTCATCCAACCTAAAACAATGTTATTTATCAAGTTTTAATGTGTGTTGCTGTATTTAAGAAATTAAACAATTGTCAAAGAACAATTCTTGAGGCTTTTTTAAATGTATTGTAACATAATTACACTGGTTTGTCAATATTATTAGGCATTACTGGATAGACTGATAAGACACTGAGATGTATTTAAGTGGCTGCATTGATTTGAGGTTTAGCTCACATTATTACTAACAAGACAGACATTACTTTGGGGATGATGGAACTTTGCATAACCATGCATGTCTGCCTAACACTATAACAAAAACTGGGAAGTAAATGTGCACATTATGTGAGAAATACACTCCTGCAGCTCTGACCTATAAGAGATGTCAATGGTTTAATATGGCAACCTCGATTTCTCAAGGATGAAGTCACCTGCAGTCAATGATAAGAGCAGGTAACAGGAGGGCAGCAGAAGTTCCCTGACATCTGTTTTGGCCTTGAGTTTTGCCTCCCAGGTTCAATCCAGGCTTCAATACCTCTTTGACTCTTTAAACTTCTCTATTTTGTGCCTCCTCATATCCCCTCACCTCCTTCCTCCTGCCTGCGACCTGAAAATCGATCTCAGCGTGCAGTCTTGAAGGATGTCTTTATTCCTGAAAAGCATCTTCAGAGGAGAGGAGAGAGGGAGAGGGGCTGCCTGGAAGAGGAATATGAGGACTGAAAGAGGACCTGGGACTTTGAATGCTCTAAATGCAAACCTAATCACGTGTGTAGTCTTGAAGTCTGAGCCCACATATGTGACAAAAATAAGTTTAAGATCACAGAAACGTCTTGGAGGAAATGTCTCACTTAATATTTCTTTTCTTTAACCTTTGTGTTGTTTGAATGCAAAGGTCTGATTGATGCCTCAGACCTTCTCCACATCACATCATCAACATTTCAACAGCCTGCGTCTCGAGTGCATCAACAAACGACCCTGTAGAACACAGATTTGAGTGAGCGTGCCTCCTCGGTGCATATTAATCGTTGTGATTGTTAATGGCAGCGTTTCATTTCATGTGCAGAACAACTTGCTGTTGCTCTCGCTGGCCTCTCATCTTTTGTTCCCTCTTGTTTTTTCTCTCTTTGCGCCTACATTGGCGACTGTATCTTTTAATGAGATCAGACTTCATTAAAGAGGGAGCCCCTCACAACCTTCCCCAGGTCTTTTCAATGCAAACTCTTCAATTAGCAGCGGCGGAGGCGGCAGATTGGAGCTGTTAGGTACGGCAGAGACGGAGTGGAGAGGAGAGGACAGGTGGAAGTGAACCTGAAGATGCTGGAGCAGGAGGAGAAGTGATTGTTGGAAAAGTCTTTATTTCCTCACTCAGATGTAGAAGAGTGTGTGAATGCTGCTGTATGATTCATGCCAGAGTATGAGTATAAATTAAAAATAAAACTGTCAGTGGTCCTGGGGAGGCTTTTTCTCTCGTTTTAGTACAAAAATAAATGCTCTGTGTCTGAAAGGTTGTCATGGCAACAACATGGGGAAAATGTCTCTCATGTCACTATGGTGATGGATTTCATGAAGCTGAAGCCATGCTAAGAGCAGACACATCTGTGCAGGAGGTGGACCGAAGAAGTCTGTGCACATGCATTTGTGACAAATATATATTTTTGATCCTGAAACACATAAAAAGCTCAGAGTCATGTTACTCATTTTCACCCTCCAAAGATTTAATCTGGCCAAGGTCAACAAATCTAATAAATATTTGGACAGTTTTGCCCAAAGGGACAAAGATCTGAGAGTAAGAACAGCACAGAAAGAATCTTAACTGGAGGAACAACAGCAGAAAGACCAACAAACTGCTTGGACACAAGTGCTGCCATGGAGAGCTCGAGGCAGTGCCTATTTTTTTCCAACTAAACAATTGACAAAAACTTTGTCAAGTCACCTCAATGTTCGGTCTTAAATAATCAATCGGTTAGAAGCAATAGAAAACAGAACATTTCATCCTTCTTTTACCCCTGAAAGGTAAAAAATTGAAAGCATTGATGAAGATTTCTGTCCTCATTTTGTGATTTTTTTTAAATCTAAAGCTCTGGTGAGGAACTTAGGTTGAACTGAGCAATGAATTGCTTGTAATGATAAAAATATCTGTTGATCAAACAAGCAAATGAGGACCTTAAAATCTGCTCTGGATAACAATAGAAAATAAAATAAAAAAATAAGACATCCTTTAGGTTAATTTTTCTTGTCTCATTGGTAGATTACTTTACTTATTACAAGCAACTCACATGTTAGGAAACTGTGGCTTAGAATAAGACTAGTGAGGTATTTTTGACTTGAAATTGGACAAATACACTCTCATCTAGATCTGAGTTTTTGCAGTGCAGGTAGCATTTTTAGTCATCACAAATACCCACAGACATAATCAGTCTTCATACTGAAGGCCTTTTTGCTCTCTTAGCTCATAAAGAAGCATCAACGGTAATTCAAGTCTGCTCCATGACCAGTGAAAACTCTCCACAGGAGCTTTAAACAGTTTATATGAAGTGTGTCAGCTCCTCATGTTATTGACATCAACATCATATGTAGCATCAGAGCTGAGCACAAAGAGCTGGTCCTAAACCATCTGTTATGACTGTGTGTCATTTATTGATTTATTTGTTGTGATATAGCCTATGTAGAGGAGCGCCTTCCTCCTTTTCCTCCTCCCTCCCTCTGTGCTCCTGCTCTTTCTAACTGCAGGTGGAGCGTCCTGATTGGATGGCAGGAGAAAGACGCACCCGCCGCGGAGTGGAGGAGACCTGGTAGTGGCACAGGCGATTGGCTGAGAGCTGATGGCTGGGGTTTAAAAGTGACAGCTGAAGAAGAGACGCCGACCCTCCTTCCTCACTACCCAACGCCACGACGGAGAAGAGCGATTGTTTTATGCAGAGTGTTGTGTGATATTTTGTGAACCCTTAGTCAGTCAGTAAGGTAATGTAGGGGATAGTAGAGCTTTTTGGTTTCCGTTTTCTCCTGTTTTTCTGTTAGGGAGACACTTTAGGTTTGTATCTATTTCTTTTTTTTTTCTCATTAGTGATTAGGTAAGATTTTGATTTACAAGAGTGTTTTGTTTGTTGTTTTTCTCTAGCTTACTTTCCCCAAGGTAATTTTGATTTAGTTTTTAAAAATAGAAGAAAAGAATTATTAAAGAAAATATCTTTGTTTGGACTACAAAGTCGTGTTTGTTCGTGATTTCTTGCTGGTGTGCCTTGGGAAGTGACAAAGGAGTGGTCAACTTTATGTTTCTTCCAGTATCCCCTAGGCTGGTCGTAACACATCTAACTC
This sequence comes from Cetoscarus ocellatus, assembly GCA_037902135.1. Taxonomy (NCBI): domain Eukaryota; kingdom Metazoa; phylum Chordata; class Actinopteri; order Labriformes; family Labridae; genus Cetoscarus; species Cetoscarus ocellatus. Next base: position 2,350,639 of record JBAMNC010000694.1, on the reverse strand, counting down.
ATGTTATCTTAACCATTGAGTCTTCAACATGTTCTACATAGTAGACAGGGACTCTGCAGACCAAATGTAGCTTAGTTATTCACTCCACCACTTGAACACAACCGATCAGAAGAGTCTAGCTCATGATATCAAGCCATGTAACAAAGGGAGCACCAGGTGAATTCACTGGCAGAGGCAGTGAAGTCCTGGATGAGGGATTTCAGGTAAACAGGAGCTGCTCTTGTTACTGTTTTGTAAGCCAGAAGTGGAACTTTGAATTTGATTTAGGCTGCAACAGGAAGCCATTGAAGAGAAACTAACAGTGGAGTAATGTGCTGTTAAAGATGATACCCCTTAAAGCAGGGGTGTCCAAACTGTATGTCCTGGGGCTCATTTTCAAATTGGCCCTCAGCACACTCCTAAATGTGTAATTAATCATAGCCAGAGTAAGAACTTGAAGCTTTGGCTTAAGTAAGTGGAAGTGCTCTGAGAGAACACACCTCTGCCAAAGCATTTCTGACATGACTTCTTCTACAAATGTGGAAACAGCCCTATCATGCAATGTTTACAAACCACTTCTCCCTTGTGCCTTGGCCAACACTTGTTTTTTTTTTTTGTTTCCTTGAATTTCTGAAGTCATGTTTTACACTTGGATAAAATGAAACATCTAATAACCCTTTATTGAATGCTAGTAAAGTTTGAATGTATAAATAAACAGAAAAGAATTGAATTTTTGTGTGAAATGCAGTCACCTTTATTTAGGCTACCTGGCAGAGCATCTCAGTTACAATACCAGAATTGACAACAAACAGTGAACCTGCTCTACATGAATATATCAATTCATAAAGAGAGTAGCTCTGATTGGATCGCTCCCCAACTTATCCCACCACCACCATGCTTAGGCAGTTGTGATTGGATGCCCCTCTTAACTCATCCAACCTTTCCACACAACCAAAGTAGCTGTGTTTGGATATATTCCTGACTTGTCCCTACTTTCTACATGACCAAATTAGGTCTGATTAGATTTAATCAAACATTTTAGTCTAGTTTTTATTTATAGATGAAAATGTCAATTAATTTAGTTTTAGTTTTTGTCCATGTGCACTTGTTTTTATTAGTTACTGTCTAGTTTTCATCAGGGGAAAAAAAGTTGTTGACAAAAACTATGACGAAAATAATTAGTCAACAAAATTAACACTGCCAAGCAGCACCAATCATGCTAATTTTCTGTCCTCTCTGCTACTGTATAAAGGTTTAAAAAGCATTTTGTGCAAATGGTTTTTAGTCCAATCGTCAGCTTTGTGCAGTTTGTTCTTGTTTTGTGTCTGAATGCGGAGCTGAGAAATTTGTCCTCTCGCCTAAACCACTGTCATCCTGACCAGGGGCCTTTCACGTGGTAGCGAGGGCAGACCAGAGCCGGCTGAGATCTGTCAGAAAAAAACAAAGCCACTGATGGCAGAGTGCATCAAAGTATTTTCTGCATGTGGCCCTTGGTGGAGGAAATATGGAAACCTCTGCCTTAGTGAACTCATATTTTGGTGTTTGAGTTTTTATTCCTTTAATGTGTTTGGTCTGCTCTACATGATAGAGCACTTCTGTGCACAAGACAATACAGATTGTTGTTTCGTTGGCAGCTTTAGCATATTGACTCATGGTAGCAAGTCAATCGTAGAGCATGGACGTTGGACTGAATGCAGAGTTGTTGACAACATGGCGCTCAACAATGCTGTTCTGACCATTACTGAAAGTGGACTGGACCCACACGGGGAAGGGGCCTTAAAGTAACAGGAGCTCTAACAGTGTCTCAGATAGAGAGAGAATACAGCACTATCAGAGATACTCTGTGCATAACAAGTAGTTTAATAATCTGATTTGTTTAGTGTCCTGTCTCACTCTCTTATAAGGAGACAGTTGTTAAAAAACATTTTAGGACATATTTTTGTTGACAAAATTTTGACAGTATGATGCTGGATTCATTTGAAGTTTTCTCTGATTCATAAATCAGCATCACTAGAGTCACTAAATGCTGTAATTGAATGTAAACTCTGATGAAACTGCTCGTTCAGGCCTTGAAGCTGCAGAGAATCGGCCTTCTAACAGTGTGTAGCAGTCTGCTTTTTTGAAGCCGAGGATGACAGGCACAGCCGCAAGGTGCTTTTTCAGTCTGATCAACAACAAAGCTCTGCAGCTTGGAGATGAGTCTGAGGAAAACTAAGATGGCTGGCCCAGCTCGTTTGAAGCTGCAGAGACAAACAGCGGTGATTTTGGCCCTGGGGAGTGTTGTCCAAATACGAGTCGAACAGGGTCGTCCATTTGAAGCTCTGCTGTTTGGACAAAAACTGTGTCCCGATTTTAATCCGCTTAATCTCTTCAAAGCTGAGGCTTTCTGAAATGACTTGGCAGGTTTTTCATTTTTACTGTAGGCAGCCGATACAGCATGACATCAGTGGTGTAACTTAAAGGGAAAACACAACATTCACGGCGCTGTTTCATATATATGTGCATAACGGCTGGAAAATGAACAGAAAATCTGTGCTGCTAACGCTGTGATGGTGCCTTCACAGTAATCTGCTTACATGACCTGTCAGCTCTTCTCACGTCAGAGAAATCAGCATCAAATGGACCAAAAGCAAAAGAATAAAATCTCACTGAAGCTGGATTATATCTTGTTGGAAACAGAGAGTATCTGAAGGCAATACATTCATCAGATTAAGTAATAAAACACAGTATAGTTTGTTGTCAGGAGACATATGGGGTTTTTCCACAACATGATATTAAGAGGGAAAGATTCTGGGGCCCAGAGTCTCAGATTTAATAAATGATTCATATATTCTTCATTTTTAGTTTATGCAATTACTAACCATAAACCATCAAATGCATTGTTTGATGCAAGCCTTTAATCTTGTAATATTAATGTTGTTATTGGACTTACTGCAGTTAAGGATACTTTTATCATTTTGTCCTCATTTAAGCTTTTTTAAAATGTTTTTTTACTGCAAGAGGTAAATCAGAGTTCTGCTGTAAATGGGTGCCTACTGGTAAAAAATGTAAAATCACAGCTGGAAAAATTAGATATATAAATTTGCTGGTGTGATTATTGTTAAAAAAAAAATTCAAGCGAGTAGAAAGAGACAGAGATGAAGAGAGAATAAGAGTGAGAGATCAGAAACATTTTAATTAGCTGAATTCTAATCCCAAAAAGCTTACATGTCTATTTCTTACAGCTCACTCCGGATGTGAGAGGCCGGTGTGCACACCAGCACAGGGTCGCAACACCATGACTTTTAAACTTGACCATGCTGCTCATCCAAAACTGAGTCAAGGGCAGATCTTGAATCTTTTCCCATCTTAAGAATGCAAATCTAAATTCACCCTTCAACAGCTCAGTGTTTAGTAACACTCAATTTCTGCTGTTTGGTTCAGTGAAGGTTTTACAGCTGCTTTAAGAGAAGCTAAGGTGTTGAAAAAGAAAAAAAAAACCCAAAAAAAACATGCCAGCTGCGGCTTGAAATGAAGTTTGACTCTCGGAGAGAAGCAGTGCATTCTGGGAGATAAGGAGAGGGAGAGAGGAATGAGGCAACTTTGGTCTGTCTCCAGTAATAGTTCAGACAATGAAACGGCTCCAGCACTAAAGAAAATGAAGCAAATTAAAAGAAGCAGCTGATGTCACTTTAGAGGAGCTGCCTGCTCAGTATGAGGCCAAAAAACAGCAGGAAAAGTGTTTTTTTCTGCTGTTTTATGCTCTCGCTTTCTGAATATTCTCTGGCTTATTTAGATAAAGAAACTAATGTTTTAGTTTCCCTTTGACATGATGACCTTTAGTTTCTTTAAAGACTCTGTTGCCATTATAATAATTTTATTTGTTTGGCACTTTTGGAAACATAGATTTACAAAGTGCTCTGACAAGCAGACAAGAAAATACAGAGGACAAAAAAACATTACATAGTTACACATAATAATCTGAAACACCAGAGGAACCTAAGGAGAGAGCATGAGCATCCTGGCAGACCAACTGTGCCCATGTGAGGGGAAAATTTTGAAGAAGGTGAGTGACCCAAAGATGCAACAAAAATTGGCACAACAATTGAGGCCCAGGCACCCAACATAGTCTGAAAAACTTGAAGGGCCCCAGCCCATACGGTTATGAACACCTGAGACCACACCAATGAGCATCAGCCCAAGCCCAAGGTGCAAGCCCGGGCCCGCCAGCCCCACGAATCAAAGGCCGGCCCATTTTCCCAAACCATTCCAAGTCCTTCCAGGACTCAGACAACCCGTGAACCCAGTTACATAAAATAAGACCACGAGGACCAAGATGTTGATAAAAACATAAAAACAAGGAAACGGGAAAAGGCAATAAAAAGTAAAACAAGCTATAAAATAGGGTTAAAATATATAACAGTAAATTGGACTAAAAAGACAGAAAAACATAAATAAATAGAAATAAGATGAAGACAACGCCACATAAAGCAAGTCTGTAAAAGTGAGTTTTAAGAAGTGATTTAAAAGACTGTTTCTGCAGTATCTCCTTGAATAGGTCCAAAGTGAAGGAGCTCTGACAGAAAAAGGTTTGATCACCTTTAGTTTAAGTCTCAACTTTGGAACGGCCAGGAAGCCCTCACCTGAGGATCTGAGGTTTTGGATTGGCTCATAAGGGGTTAATAATTCTGAAATATTAACTAGGGGCCGACCCATATGTGCTTTAAAAGTAGTAAGAAAAAAAATCTTACACTCAATCCTCAAACTGACAGGAAACCAGTGTAAATATGTCCAAGCATGCTGCATATGATATGGTACCGATACTTTATGCTGATTATGAATTAGACGCATTTCATCGAACAAAAGCTCACAAAAGAAACATACAGTATGGACTCTAGAGGATCAGATCTTGATCTTGATTCTAGATCTTGATTCTAAGTCAAAAGAAAATACATTTAGCAAATATTCAACAGACCAAAGTGACATATTTCTTTGGATGAATTGATAATTATTTCATAAATACAGATGCACATACAAACAAAAATAAATCTAGAACATAGACTGCACTGATTTATAAATCTTTTTGAACTAAACATAATCAACTCCATGTCACATTAAAAAGTGACTTATATTAAAATATTTTTGGACTGTAACAATGCACAAAATTGTCTTTTCTTTCTTAGTCCAAAATTAGCTTGCCATAAAACTGTGTTATGTGTCTGTGCACAGGCTTGCGGGTGCAGCTGAGTGGTTGTTTATTATGTCTGATCGGTCTCCACAGTCACATGACATGGATAGTGGTGCATCCTTGGCACAAAGTAAAAAGAGACTTCACATCCCAGTACAATATTACACATTAATACATAACATCCAGATTTTTGGTGGGATTTTAATTAATCTGGGGTCCACTGGTGGGCTAATATTGAGTGATCAGGCACTAGCTGAATAATCTTTACTGTTACCATGACACGTGATTACAACCCCAGCCTAGAGCATCCTTTCTCTCATAGTTAAAAGCTTGTTTACTTAAGCCTGATAATTTTATAAGTAGACTTTTGTAAGATGAAGGTCATATCAGTGACTGGATGAATTATTCTTCAGAAAAACACCTGTCCTCTCCTCTCTATTTTTAGCCATACAGCCAGATGGCATTCTCCACCTGCTTTTTCAGTAAACCTTCTCCGTCCTCACGCTGAAATGCTCCTTGCCGAAGGCTCAGCACTCAAAGCATTTCTCCAAACTCCACAGTGGAGTCGTGTCCATCCCTGAGCGTGACGCGGTGGAGAGCATTCCCACTATTGCACGTGTGGAGTCAATCCTTGCATTTCTCCAACTGGTTTCCATCAAATATTAATATTTCTGTGAGTGCAGAGTAAATGTGGATTATAAAAAGAAAGGGCAGAGACTTAGGAAATGTGCTGGAGAAGAGGGGCTCAGAGAAATGCACACACTAATCGAAAGACCTGCAGGTCAGCGCAAATATCCAGCAGAAAATGAGAATTTCATTTTTCAGAGTTTTTATGAAGCTCGGCTCGTCCAAACTATAAAAGCTTCTCCCTCAAAGCATCATGGGAAGGGCTCAGTTAGAAATCAAATTGACGTCTCCAGTTTTATGGGAAAGGCAGATGTGAGTCAAAGATCAGCGCTCATCTGAACGTTTGTTTTTCATGTTTTTTTTTTCATTGGTTTCTCGTCGTCATTACTATTTCATCTATTTCAATGGAATGTCCAAGGCTGCGAGCGGTCAGCGAACACAGAACAAATAAATATTTGGATTTGGAGAGTGCATTTGGAAGTCATATTCATAAAACTTTCAATGCCCTGTTTTGAGTTTGATTGAAACACAAAGTGAGCTAATGCAGGTCCATCAGTTTGTGGAGCAAAATACAAACAACTCGGAGAAAACGGCAGGAAGACAAATTACCAGAGGGTAAGAAAAGTAACCGGAGAGAAAAAGAGGGATGCTTCATCATCAGATCAGTCCTGCTCAAGGTTTCTTACATCAACATGCTTGGCTAAAAACTCACTGTGAGATAAAAATGGTTCTCAATCCTTTGTCATTTAAATACTTTTTACAGTGACATATATGCAAAGACAGAGGCCATTTTTTCCTAAAATAACAGCATAATGGCTCAGTTGAGTAAATGAGCAAATGCAAGAGATGATCCATGATATCTACCTTTGCATGTATTTTATGAACCAGATCATGTCTTAATGACTTATTCGCTCAATATCTGTAGTAAGATCAGACACAGAGACTTCATATTTCCCAAGTGTTCACAAGATGTTGGACTTATCTTAAAGTAGGAGAAGGCCTTTAACCTAGACTCTGAATGCAGCCAGGTTAAACTGGCAAACAAAATCTTGATTAATGGAGAGTTAAAACTGTACTTATATGCTGTTTGTTGAGTCTTGAAAGATTAGTAAAGAAACAGTGTTTAAAACTCCAAATGACTCTTTTGTGTGAGCTTGTGATTCAGAATTACAACCAACCTTGATTCCTTCCCCATGGGCTGCACTGCTCGATTGCCGGCCATCCACTTTGTGCACGAGGAGATAAGCTTGGTCCGCCCTTATAACAAACACGGCCCGAGCTGTTTGCACGAGGCTATCTGTGAGGCAGGTGTGCAGGGAAGCTTTCACTTTGTAAGCCATATTCAAACAGAGTGGGGATTACATCTGTTCTTCCGGCGCCAGAGAGGCGTCCCGCTGAGCCCACAGGCTTATTTAACACAGGGCTGGACACCGTCGACACATCTGTACGCAGCCGAGTGGACAGAGATAAGGGGGGGAGGGTACCAAGCCGATCAGATATGGAAATGTGGGCGACGTGCTGAAGCCGTACGGTGAGGAGATGAAGCAGAGCTGTGATTGGAGGGACGGCGTGAAGACGTAGAGGAAGAAAAGCAGTCTGAGGCAGATAACAAGAAAACAGAGAGACTGCCATTGTGAACCAGTGTAAGACATAAAAATCTGTGACTGTGTCATTATCCATCATGCCAAATTTCAATTGTCTAACTATATGAAATGTTGCATACATTTAGATTTGCAGATTAAGACACAAATCCACGGAAAAAATATGATCCTCTTTCTAATTTTTAAACATGCTACATTACAGTTTTCCCCTTTCAGCCAAAGCAAGCAAAGTTCCAGCCAATCACCAGTCATTTGGGAGTCCCCCCGTCTTTCTGGGGGTGTTCCTAAATTCCACCAAAAACCCATTCATACAGGTGCAGGGGGGTCGCGCTGGCTATGTAACTGCAGATTCACAGCAGAGTGCGATTGTAAACAAAGATGAACAATAAAGAACTTCTGGCACTACTGTTCTTCGTGCACTTTCTTTACAGCAACAGCAGTAAAAAAGTAAATATTTCAAGAGCGAAGGTTAATGCATGTGCATGAAGGCAGGGTCATGTGTGTGTGTCATCAGTGGTTTCGAGGGAGTTAGGATGTTTCCAGGGTGAGACATACACACACATGCTCTGGGTTATTAAAACAAGCTTACATTCACAAGTGATAGAATAATACCTGCCCATGTTTAGAGATGTGTTTTGCTACCTGTTGCTTCGGTCGGTGAGTGACTGCTGATATCAGTATGCAGTCACCAGGGAGTCAGAACTAGGCAAGGTCAAGAATCAGAAGACCAGCTTGTGATACAAATTATTGTACAGTGTGATGTCTCCACCTAGAATCCCGTAAAGGATCTCTGCAACTGTAATTTAGGACTCTTTCTGATGCTAAACTTCCTGTGTGCGGTGGATGGCACTCTAAATGCACAGCTTACTTGAACATGACCAGGTATGTGCTTTCATTTTCCCTGCTGTTACATGGGAATTGATGTTTGTGACCATTCAACAGACTGCAGTGCTTTTAGCTCCACCCTAAATGGTTGGTTTGGTACGCTTGGTGCCGAAAAGTGGGATGGCATGGGTCAGTTAGTTGGGTACCTTTTCTCCTTATTGGACAGTAGAAACACCTGTAATCGTGCCGCAGCAAGCCAAACTGAACTGGACTGCTTGGTGAAAATGCAGTTATACATTGGTCCTTAACGTTTGCCCTTGTTAAAGTAGCTACGCCAAGGATCTCATTACAACTATGAGGGTGGGCAGGGCCCATCACAGACCTGCCACGGTCCAGCCAAGACCAAGTCAAGTACAGATGGGAACATTTCAATGGCCCCATCCATAAGAACCAATCAATTCTGAGTCACAGAACATTAAGACTTAAGGAAAGCATCTACAACCTGAAGCATCTTCCTCCAAAGTTTAAAATCTATTTTAAAAAGGATAAAAAGAGACCAACTTAGGGTCCCCCTTTGGCATCTGAAACTCACCAAGCCCCCAAACCCCTCACCATACACGTCTATACAAAAACATATATCAATAAACACTTAACAGCCAGTCACACCCTTTGTTAACATAATCTCATATATTATTAGAATTATATTAAATAATTACTCCAGGTAGTTTCTTTGGGACTATCAGATCTATACTGCAACATGAAATTATTAGCATTCTAAGATAATAAATTAGCCAGTGTGACTGTTGTAGAGGGTGAGGCAAAGGGTAAAGAAAGCCTCAGAATTTTGGTGTTAGCAGCTGCATTGTCTGGCATAGTACCATGCTGGCCTGATTAACCTGAAAAGAGTGCAAATGTTTTTATCTTGCCATGCCATGCCCCCGCTGTGGGCACCCCTGGGGGTCCTGGACCCCCACGTTGTGTTTGAACATTTATGGTAAATTCTGTGCAGGGCGAGAGGGGATGACAGGCCAGGCTGCGAGACTTTATCATGTTCCTGTTTCCCTTTTACCATCAAAGTGTGAAATGTAGGAGTCTGGCCTTAACGTTGGCTCTAAGATGCCTATTTTTCCAACATGAATAAACAGAATGTGTAATAATATTTTATAAAATAAAAGGTCAACGAGTGCATGGTGTGGTTTATTTTATGCCCTTTTAACCAGATATTACAATGAAATAAGATCATTTTCTTCAGTTTGTACGTGATGAAACTGGTATCATTTGAATTGGACCACTTGGACTATATATGCAAGCATGAAGTACTTTCATAGTGTACTGTTTGAGCAGTTTTCATTTTGTTGACTAGTTATTTTCATCATAGTTTTCGTCAACAACCTTTTATCCCCTGATGAAAACCAGGCAGTAACTAATAATAATAATAATAGCAGGTTCACTGTTTATTGTCAGTTCTGGTATTGTAACTGAGATGCTCTACCAGGCAGCCTAAATAAAGGTGACAGCATTTCATACAAAAGTTCAATTTGTTTCTGTTCATTTATACATTCAAACTGTACTAGCATTCAATAAAGGGTTATTAGACGTTTCATTTAATCCAACTGTGAAACATGACTTCAGAAATTCAAGGAAACATAAAAAAAATGCCTTACACTTTACACTTCATATTTTAGTCGACTAAATTTACAGTAGATTTCATCGACTAAAATGTTGTGAAATTACATCAACTAAAACTAGACTAAAATAAAACAATTTAGATGACTAAATTATGACACTAAATTAACACTGTTTTTGAGTCAGTAACATTTTTGTGTACTTTGAAAGTAGATGAATTTCATTGAGCTGTTGTGGACCGTTTACCCTCGTCAGCCACTGTATAAAAGACAGACAATCATCATTCAGAAACTCAAGTGTTTGTAAGATCCAAACTCAACCTCATCACTTTGACAACAGAGGAGTTGCTATTTCTAAGTTTATTATACATTATAGTTACATTAAGTTAAAGACATTATATCTAAAAATAAAGGTCTGCTGTAAACCCAAGTCAACACAGCACTAATGATTCATCCATTGCTCTGCGTTTGATTGCTTTCTTTGTTCTCCTAACAGCTGTTAAACTGACTAATATTAACTGTGACCTTTCCATTCAGCTCTGTTCCAGCTCACTTTCAGGGCAGTGATTTACAGCACGGCCATATTTCAGAGGCGCTGCTGTAGCGGTCCAGAGTGTATATCTCTGTGTACATTTATGAATAAGCATCTAATGTGAGAAAGAGACAAACTGAGGGGAGCGGGAAAAAAAAGGAGCCAGGTTCACCCAGAGGCATGAATCATTCCAGCTGACAAGGAGACAAAGGTCTGAATCATGTAATAACTCAACTCACACTGCGAATCTGTCAACGCCGTTTGAATGGTGGGTGTGTGTTTGCGTGTGGTGGGAGAGATGCTAAATTCTACCACTTACGTGAAGGGCACCTCTGTGGGGAGAGGGATGGGGAGATTGGGACCCTGTGGGACGGGGGAGTATTTGTCAGCGATGACGCCCTGTTCAAAGTAATTCCTTGCTGGTACCGCCGGAGGAGACACAGAGGGGGAAATAGAGAGGGAGAGGCATCAAGGCGAGCAGGGAGGCAGGGAACATGGAGAGACTTTAGCACCAAGATTCAGAGATACGTGTGATATAACCAGTTAAAGCCAGGATGGAAGAGCAGTTCCTTGAGTGTCCACTAGAGGTTGTCTGCAGAAGTGCAAGTCACATACCTGTATCTATAAAATGAAGAGTATGGCCTCAATCTGCTCTATTGTAAAATGCCTTGAGATAACACTTGTTATAAACTGGTGCTATACAAGTAAAGATTGATTGAGACTGATAATCCTGATTTCAGATCTTTGTTCAAACAACACAATGATTACATAGATAAACTGAACCACCTGGGTCATAGCTTCTCTGACAACTACCATCTATCTACCTTTGAAAAGCCTGATCTGCGGTCATTTCGCCCAAGTTTAAAAAAGTTTCCTCTCCTCTCAAATGTCAGAGTTAACTACAAGAGTGCAGAGAAACATCAAATAAACGTGTCACATATGTACAAATTAATAACAATATCCCCAATGTGACACTTTTATTAAGGTGTGCAGAATCATCTGACAGACTCAGTGACATTTTTGTACCGAATTAATGACACTTGTATAGTCTATTGACAACAGCTGTACTGTTCTGCACAAACAGGGGTAGAAGCATCTCATATTGCATTTTCAAATCGCAATGAGGATGAAAATGTGGTATATTGTTCAAGCCTACAAAGAACATATCAGTTACCACTCCTCATATTAGACAAACCAAGTCTTTGGCTCTAAAAAGATCCATGCACGTTTTGCTATAATCAGCTATCAATCAGATACCAGTGTAAACTGCTGTGGACATTTCTTCTTTCCATTATAACTGCTAATTGTTAAACTTTACCTTTCCTTAGTGTTTAACATGCTGCTGCAGAGTCTTCCTGCTGTAGCAGCTGCACTGTACACTATCCATATATTATGGAGAGCAGTCTATGCTCTGAGGATAACGTGTGTTTAGACTGTTACTCATACATAAATGCTCTCTTCAATCAGAATCCCCCAGTGAGAGAATGAATGTTGTTTAATCTCTATATGGATTTGTACACCAGGCATGTGCTGCAGGGTGTCCTTGCACATGTCAGCACTAAAACTCCACTTTGTTAAAACACACACACAGCAACACACACAAACATGAACACAACCCTTGACTCCGGCTTTGGAGAAAGAAATATCCCCGAGGCCTGTGCTGGCCAGGAAAGACTCCAAATTCCTGATTCTGTCACTGATACAACATGCTATGACCTTGAGAGCAGAGAGCCGCGCTCGTACAAACAGCTCAGATTCTCAGGACAGATTTCAGCCTCCGTGTGTGTGTGTGTGTGTGTGTGTGTGTTTTTCATGCCACGTAAGATTCCTTCAATCTCAGCGATCCATCAAGTCGAAGGCTTTGAAAGCTTTTGTGCCCGGGGTTGGAGGGCGAGGTTTTTTATTTACACCTTGAGAGGAGCCGTTTGGAGGTCGAGGGTGTAAATAAAAGGAAGATGAACCTGAGCGGGGATTTTTCATTTAATACAGAGGATGGATCTATCGCTGTATTTATTAATTTTCATGTCAGTTTGATAAAAAAAAAAAAAAAAAAAGCAGAAACATCCATTTCAGGCTGCTTATCCATCAGAGGAGTGGCAGATTAAACAAAGTAGTCACATTTTTCTCCTCTACAGAGACCCCGGGGTCAGATAGGATATTTTACCTCTCCCGTGTGTTTTGGTTCTGCCCCGGGGTCGATCCCTGCAGGATGTTTTAATGCAAATGAGTCCAGGGTCCATACGAACCGCCCTGCAGATATCAAAATTCCTTTAAGATGTCTCTTCAAGTCCCAAAACTTAGGAGCAGAGAGCACCAAGTGGGTGTTTGTCTGAGTGTAGCATTACAGTCGCCTGAGAGCTGAAAGCCTGAAATGTGGACTCAGACCACAGCAGGCTTTTCCACTTTGCCTCAGTCCATCTCAGATGAGCTCGGCCCAGAGAAGCCGGCAGTGTTTCTGGGTGTTGTTGATATATGGCTTTGTATGGTAGAGTTTGACCTTGACTTTGTAGATGTAGAGATGAACTGTGTTAACTGACAATGGTTTTCTGAAGTGTTCCTGAGCCCACGTGGTGATATCCTTTACAGAATGATGCTGGTTTTTAATGCAGGGCTGCCTGAAGGATGGCAGGTCATGGGCATTCAGTGTTGGTTTACATGCAAAGATATCTCCAGATTATCTTGCATTAGGGATCCCAGATTGAAATATTTCAGCTTGTTTTGTAATGAGGGAAGAGGGAATTGTTAAACAAGATGTGACATGATGTTGTACATTGGACGTGTGGCAGCTGTTTTGAGGTTGATCCAACAGGCTCTAGGGGCATGGACATGAGTTCAGGCATGTCTGCAAAAGATTTTTATCATATGTGCATTTTGTCCACATGGAACCAGCATTTTAGAAGCCTGAAAAAGCACATTTTTGAAATGGTATCCCTAAGTGAAAGCATCTCACACTTTTCCTGTTAATAATGAAAACATATTTTCAGAAATGATGATCTCATATCATCCTGAGGGATGGAAGGTCATGGCATACAATGTTGGTTTTCAGCTGTGTCACTAATGTGTTTTCTCCAGATTCTCTGAATATTTTGATGATATTATGGCCTGTAGATGGTGAAACCCCTAAACTCCTTGAAGTTGTACAGTTTTTAAACTGTCTGACTATTTGCTCACACACTTGTTCACAAAGTGCTGGAACCTTGCCCGACCTTTCCTGCGAACGACGGACTCTTTCAGGATGCTCCTTTTATACTCAGTCATGGCACTCACCTGTTTCTATTCAACCTGTTCACCTGCTGAATGTCCCAAAAGGTGTTTTTGAACATTCTTCAACTGTCTTTTGTTGCCCCTGTCCCAGCTATTTTGGAATGTGTTGAAGGCATCAAAGTCAAAATGAATGAATATTTGCAAATAAGCAATTCAGTTTAGCAGTTTGAACATTAAAATCTTGTAGTGTATTCAATTGAATAACTGTGGAGTTGTGCAAGTCATTGTATTCATTTTAAATTTACATTTTGTAATGTATTGTAACAATGTCCTAACTTCATTGGAATCAGGCTTCATGCTTTCACTAGTTCCATCATAAGCTCAGACAGACAGTCATGTTTGTGTCTGTGCAGTGTCAGTAACATTATTTAGTTTGTTCAGTGATTTTGGACTTTTTTTTTTTTTTTGGGTCAGTGTCTATGGTAGATAACACCAAGTATATATTTGCCCTTAAACAGTGAAAAAGCCATTTTTGTAGCTGGGACTTCTCCCATAGTCTTCTTTTATCTTCTACTTCTTCTTCTTCTCTTTTTTTTTTTTTTTTTTACTGCAAAACAGAACATACACTAGGACAACCAACTGAGGATGTTGATGGTCAGGGTACTAAAGTATAATTAACTGTCGGACCACATTTGATTAAGGAAAATGAAAACAGACTTTTAATCTAGTTGTATTTGCTTAGCCACAGAATTATGGAGAAGAAAGCTGTACATTTCTGCACTTTTGGCTTTAATGACAACAGTAAATAATGCCTATAGACTCTGAATGTTGATCCTCCTCTGTGATCTTTTTAGATCTTATGAAGCCATTGCGATAGTTCAAGCAGGAAGACCTACTTATTCATTCAATCAACCATATGTTCATTTCATGTTCTCCTCTCATTCATTTTCGTCACTGCCTGCTCTTCCTGCCTCAGATTCTGCCACAATCTGTCTGGCCAATCACCTTGCTGCTCTCATACGTCTAAGTCAAGTCTTTGGTTATCCTCAGTCAGCGTGCTTTGTCATCCCGGCAACCCTCCTCCACCCATGGCACCTCCAGTCCTGGTCCAGCTCCTCAGAAAGCTGCTCCCTCACCCCATCAGCACCTCAGTACTTCAAATCAGAACTCAGCTCCCCATCATATCCTCTATCCCTCAAGACCACCACCAGAGTCTAGACTTCAAGGGGGGTGTCCTATCTCACAATCGTCCTCAGTGCCACTGAAGAACACCAAGACCTCACAATGGAGTCTGACTGCTAAAGAGAGAGTCATCGCAAAGACAAATGGCATTTTATTTTCATCAATACTCATAAAATTAATAATTGTTCGCTCAGTTTGGTCTCTCTTGATTGAATTTCCACTCTGAAACTGTCACGACAAAACTCAGGTGTCTCGGATCACGGTCGAGGTTATGATGTTAAAAACTGGTTAAATTTATCATTAATCTGTGGTCTCCTAATTTAGCAAATTGGGGAACATTTACATCATAATTTCTGTAGAATGAAAGATAAAACCATTTGTATTAATACAAAGCTGATGCAGATGCCTAAATCGAGACATGAATCATCACAAACTAATTTGATTGAATTCTCCTTTTGTGACTTTCTTTGTTCAATAAAGACAACAAGACTGTTATCTAAAAATGTATGAAATGTGTTTCTGTCTTTAACTGGCTCTTCGTTTTCTGGGAACAGATTCAGTAAAATCATTCATCATCATCTAAAAGCTTTCTCCGTCTTACTCCACCACCTCTCTTTTCTCCTCTCTGTTGGTTTTTGTCTCCCTCTCAGCTCCTCTCAGTAAACTCAGTAAACCTGCTTTATTTTCAGAAGTACATGATGTGCTCATCCCCTGTGGTTACTGTGGGTCCGCCATTTATTCTTTGATGCTGTTTTTCACAGCAGAGTCCATGTTTTTTCCACCGAGGCTCAGAGGAACATTTACAAGCACCGTACAGACTCACGACTGAAACTCAGGCGGGAACACGCACTCCGTTTGTCCAGCCTGTGATGCCGTGTGCAGGCATGGCTGTTTTTCATGAATGTATGTGGAGAAACAGGATAAAAGCCTGGTTTTAGCTCCTACGGTGAGCTGAAAATGGACATGGACACCTGCTGGCTCTGCCTTTCTGTAGACCTGATCAGGGAGAACCGAGGCAAGTGAAGTCAGAGGACTGAAGATCTCTGCAAGGTGGGTTTGTGGGAATAGTTCTTATGGTTCCTCCATTTTCTCTCATAAAGAAAAAAACACATGAAGTGTTCACTGACTGATCTTTTCTTGCTCTCTTATATTGAAGATGGCACCATGAAATAAGGACAGATTCAGATTCTGACTGCTGGCTTTCTTTCCATAATGCACTCGCAGTCAAAGCAGTGTTAATTTTGACAACACTTTTTAATTTAGTTTAAGTTATAGTCTTTTGCCTAAAATATCTTTTAGTGTAAGTCATAATTTAGTCATCTAAATTGTTTTAATTTTAGTCTAGTTTTAGTTGACGAAATTTTTATCAATATTGTAGTCGACGAAATCTACTGTAAATTTAATCGACTAGAATATGAAGTGTAAAGGGTAAGGCATTTGTATGTTTCCCTAAAATTCTGAAGGCATGTTTTACACTTGGATACATTTATTTAAGTTTCTTATCAACACCAACCTGTTTCATTAAACTTGTCATTATTTTATCACCTCATTGGCGCTGCAACGGTGTCAAAGCCGAGTAAAAACACACCAATAGGTCATATAGACTGGATTAAGTGTCTGCAAACATTTTTGTCTAGCTTTTATTTGTTGATGAAAATATCAGTTAATTTAATTTAGTTTTTGTCCATGTGCACTTGTTTTTATTAGTTATTGTCCAGTTTTCGTCAGGGGAAAAAAGGTTGTTGATGACTAAAATAATTAGTCAACAAAATTAACACTGAGTCGAAGCATTGGTAGCTATGATGTAATGACGTGAAACACTTGAACGGGGATGGTGCCACACAGTCTGGACTTGGCCATTTTCAAAATGCTACCTTATGAAACAATCCGAAGAAAATGTAACCTGACACCAGATGGACCGTTCAAAATATTTTACTTATCTATCTGAGAGAGAGTCCTTAAAAGTGTTTAGGGAGGGGAGAAACTTTCAGAAGCATTGATTGGACAATCGTTTCATCAGCCAACATTCATTTAGCCACTTCAGTGCACTATGGCATTACAGAACGCTAGCCATTTTGTAAAACAAACTGAGGTCGAAAACATGTCAGAAGTAGAGCGAAAACATCTGATTATAGACAGGTTTGCAGTGCTGATATTTGCTTTGTTTTTTTGATAAAGAAATGCGGTCAAAATCTAATAAAACAGCTTCTGAAGCTGTTAGCATTTATTTATTTTTATTTTTTAAGATTTTTTGGGGGCATTTTTAGGTCTGTATTGACAGGAGAGAGGGAGACAGTAGATAGGCTTGTGAAAGGGGGCGAGAGAGAAGGGGAGTGTGGAAGTCAATTTTAAACAAATTTGAAGAAATTAAATTTAAGTCAACAAATTAAAGCTTTAGTTTAGATGATTAATCAAAAGGATCACTTTCATTTAAATGTATTGATTTTAGTATAAGTAAGTGGGTTGTTTATGTTAATTTATAGATTAATCTATACCTGTCTGGAAAATGTTTGGTTATGGGTGGAGTTTTAGTTATATAGGTCAGCCAGCACAGGTGTGGAGGTCAGCCTTTGGCTTTGTTCAGGTTGAGACAAGCCAGACTCAAAATGTTTTTCGACCGTGAAATGGGGAACGTAAACCACGAGATACGTTTTTTTTGTTTTGATGTTGAATCATGGAATCCTCATCTGCCAAAATAAATAAACGGAACCACCTCCAGATCAACGCGGGGAAGACCAAGGAACTGGTGGTGGACTTCCATAGGCGTAGACCCCCCCCACCCAACACCGGTGAACATCCAGGGCTCGGACATTGAGATTGTGGACTCACACAAATACCTGAGTGTTCACCTAAACAATAGACTGGACTGGTCTGACCACACGAGTGCTCTCTACAGGAAGGGCCAGAGCAGACTGTACCTGCTGAGGAGACTGAGGTCTTTTGGAGTGCAGGGAGCTCTCCTGAGGACCTTTTTTGACTCTGTGGTGGCATCAGCCATCTTTTATGGTGTGGTCTGTTGGAGCAGCAGCATCTTGGCTGCAGACAGGAACAGACTGGACAGACTGATCAGGAAGGCCAGCTCAGTCCTGGGGTGCCCCCTGGACTCAGTGCAGGTGGTGGGAGAAAGGAGGATGCTGGTGAAGCTGGCATCCATGCTGGAGAGGGACTCCCACCCCCTGCAGGACACTCTGACAGCCCTGTGCAGCTCCTTCAGTGACAGGCTGCGTCACCCGAAGTGCGTGAAGGAGCGCTACCGCAGGTCTTTCCTGCCTGCTGCTGTTAGACTTTACAACCAGCACTGCTCCCAGTCACCATAAACTGAGCAATTAATTATTATGAACAATGTGCAATTACAATGTACAATTACTGTTTATCTCTATTGACAATGTGCAATTCATCCATGTGCAATCACTTACATTCATCTGCAATTACTTGGTGAATGTGTAAATAATCCTTATAGGATTTGCTTTTTAGTTTCTGTATTCAAGCCCTTTTTATATTTATACTGGTCGAATAATGTAAATACTACTATTTTTCATGCTATTTTTTATACCATTTTTATACTTATTCTTTATCAACGCTGTCCCCTTTGCTGCTGTAACACTGCAAATTTCCCCGTGTGGGACGAATAAAGGTTTATTCTATTCTATTCTTCTATTCTAAATTGGACGTCAACTGCAGACCTGTGGGTAATGGAATTATTTCATGAATGAAAGTGGACACGTGTCAGATCACCAGTCAAGCTTGTATCAGTCAGGTGGCTTTTAAAACTGTTTAAGAGGAATCTGCCACTACAGGGAGGATACTCTGCAAGCTGGCCACAGGCTGGATTTGAACCTGGACCAGCAGAAGGATGTATACGGGTCGTGCCTGGTTTCATGCCACTCTGCCAAACCAGCACCCCGCTTTTAGCATTCATGCTAATCTCTACAAGCACAGTCACTCCCTGCTGTCATCATGCTTGTCTCTCTCACCTCTTCCTGCTCTAAAGGACTGTGATTGGACTGTCTTGTTTTGGACCCAGCGCAATCGCTGTAGATTGGAGCTTGGCAAGATGGATCTGCATGATTAAGGACACTGAATCAGGCTGATCCAGCTGTTGCGCAAGGTTAAAGGAAATATGCACTTTAAGTGCATTTTTTTAACTGGATCTGAGCAAAGCAGCCGAGCTGTAGATGTGAAAACCCCCCAAAACTTTAAGTGACACTCCAAAACTTCCTTTTTCTGCCACTTTAAAACCTCTGTATCCGTATGAGAAATTAAGCACATAAAAGATGGCTGAGACGTCAAGTTAAGTTCACAAAGTTCTTCCACATCACCCAGAGAGCCTCGATCTTTCCCAGCAGGCCTCTCAGACTGTCAGTGAGACGGAGCCGGTGTCTCTCTGCGGAGCGCCCTCACATCTATTAACGGTCCTCGATGGATAAAAGAACAGAGACACTTTGAGCAGTGACTTACAACATCGGCAGAGAAAATGGACTTTTAATAGACACACAGAACATGCCGACTCATGCATATGTGTGCACTTGAGCGAGAGCGGATATGCCCACGAACACACAGAGTGATGTCTGTGTGTCAGCTCCCTCGAGCCGAGCGTGGCACTTCTGCTGTCATAAGCGATTCGGCTTCCATAACCACCAAACCAAAGCTAAACAGGAGGTCTGCCAACGGTGGAGTGAAGGTCCAATTTATTTCATTGTAAATGATTCGTGTCAGAAGATTACTGTTTGAGATAAATGATTCTCTGCACAGCCAAAGTCCTCCTGAGCTCATGTTGCATTTAATAATTTGATTCTGTCTGTCAGCAGAGCAGCATCTTTTAAACAGACTCACAGGAGAAAAACATCATAAATATTCTCAATTTATTACCGGATACTTTTAAATGGCCTCTTTTCTGCACAGCTGTTTACCTGCATTATATATTAGCCAGTGCACTGCATTCATTTTTTATAGGGTTTGAAAATGACTTGATGAAATACTCTCTAGAGCTGGGCAATAAATGTCAGGTTTAAAGATGAACAGCACATCTCAACAGGAACAAGCAGACAATATTCATACTCATATTCATACGGGACAGGGATGGGCAACTTTGGTTTATGACAGAGCTACAAAACTGCCTTTGCATATCAAGTCTCAAATAAATATGATGTCATAGTGCGTCAATCCTCTTTGTACACCAGGGGGCGTTGCCAGGATAAAATGTTAATGTACACATGAGAACCATTCCAGCGCCTGAGGGGCACCTTAATTATAGCTTCCTTGTGCACGCATAACCTTGCACAGCAGATAGATCAGCCTGATTTAATGTCAGTTAATCCAGCCAAACTCCAATCTATAACGATTACAAGCAGGGAAAAGCAGGACAGCCCAATCACCTTCCTTTAGAGCAGGAAGAGGAGGGAGCTACAGCTGGAAGTGACTGCTTGTGTAAGGATTAGCATAGATACTAACAGCTTCAGTAGCAGTTTTATTAGACCTGGACCGTATTTCTTGATAAAGTGAAAATCAAATAACACCACAAACTTCACAGTAGAAAGGATATTTTTGCTCCACTTCCAACATGTTTTGGTGAGAGTTTGTTTAATTAGGTGGTGGAACAATCTGCCAATTTAACTGTTGGATATGCTTTTGGAAAGGTACCGGCCATTCCCAAACACCTTCTATGGCCTCTTTCCCATATCGGCTACTTGAATCTATTGAACGGTCCATCTGGTATGTCAGGTTAGCCTGATTTGTTTCCTTTACAATGTGGTACAACTTGTAAAGATTGTGCATTCGTGGGATGAGCAACACAGCTTAACATGTTGGTAGTGCCTCAAAAATAAAAGAAAGTGAGTGTGAATGGACACCTCTTACTTTGTGGCCTTGTATTAGGCTGGTGACCAGTTCCCCGCCTTTCACCCAATGTCAGCCATTTGGCTCCAGCCCCTGCAACCCTGGAAGGAACAAGCAGTGCAGATGATGGTTGGATGGATGGAGGGATGAACTAAAATTTTATTGAACATTATTTATAAGGACGAAGTTTGTAGTCTTGGACCAAGTCGAAACCTTCTACATAATATTGAAAACAGCATTAAATTTACGCCTAGTGACTCATATTTAGGTCAACAGCATGTAATGCTGGGGTCAGACTACAAGATTTATGCAGGATTATGGCCCGTTTGTAATAATGACCGACAACAGCAGACCAGTCTGAGAGGCCTCACAACTCCATGACAGAAAGTAAGGTAGGTTTGATTTTTGTCACATCGGTCTACAAATGCAGTCGGTTCTGAGTGTGTTGTCTGTCAAGCCTATCAGGCAAGTCACAGCCTGTATTTATGGCTATCTGGGTGCCTAATCTGACAAAGTGAACAATGTTACCAATAAAATAAGTGTAAAGTAGTGCATTTCCCAGGATAGCATGATGAAGTTCAAACTGAGCATCGGAGTGGAGAAAAAGGAGATTTAAATGATGTTGACAATTCTCGCTCTACTTAAGATAATTCTGTTTTTGTACTTGTTGATATCTCTATTGATATAACAGATTTTTTCATCTGAAACACACGGCCCTCAAGAGACAGTAATTTCTCAGTGTCTCCGTATGTTTGTCTTGACTTCAGCCTGATTCTTTAAGAGCAGCACACCTGAGTTCGGCCATGTCGTTACACAAGAGTTTATCTAAGCTGTGAGCTAAAGGCTGCAGCTCTTGCTCCTGTCCAAAGTCAGTTTGTTTTCAGTATAATAGACCTTTTAGCTGAAGTATCTTCAACCTCTCAGAATTAATTTTGCAAAAGTACCTTGAGCATGTTTTTCTATTTGAGTTGTCTGCAATTTAGACAAACAAAAATTACCCACTTTAAAAACTTAGACTCTTCTTTTTTTATGCTCTGGTATCAAACAAGTTTCAATCTCTTATATTTTAGAAGCCTGAAAACGTAATGAATTTCCTGTTGTGGTGATATTATAGTACCTCCTTTGAAAACAAATGAAAACAAACAGAAGACAAACATTCCTCAAACTGTCAAAACATCATTTTATCCAAGAAAAACAGACAGCACTTGTACAAAAGAGGGAAATGTCAAGAGTTACATCTGTTTGACATTTGCGCCTGTTCAGATATCAGTCAGTGTTATTGGAGTCAAATAAAGAGACCACTGTAGGGAGGAGAGAAAGACCTTCTGACACAGAAATAACTGAAAAAACATGCCCAATGTAATTATCCATTGTTGTTTAATTGATTATTAAATGTTGTTCAGTCCTTGAGCCTCTACAAAGGCACTTAAAACAGACAGTGCAAATTAGTATTAGTATAAAAAATAGGAAATAGAAACTATTAGCTTAATATATAGAAGGTAAACTGCCATGTAACATCAGAAAGACATCTGAACAGAGCTATATACAGGTGGGCTTTAGGTAATAAAATGAGTTGGCTGAATGAGAAGATAATCACTATATGAGCAATGGATAGTAAAATGATCATGGTGCATTGAAAGGTAAAAATATTATGACGAATAAATATGAAAACAGAACTGAATGGAGGTATAATCTAAGCTACTCACAAAAAAATAATATAATGACAAAGCAAAGATTAATTGCCCTGAATATACAGATGAGCATTTTTATCAATGACACACCCTGTGTAAACCTAAAAAAATTTTTTTAATGAAGGGGCTATAATAGGGGCTTTTAATGCTCATAGGTGTCTACAGCAGACCATCGGTTCAGGTTTGGGAGCATGTTGGCACTTCACCATTCATCATTCCTGTCAACTTGTCTGCACCACCAGCAACATTAACTCTACTTCATTCGTAGGTGTTCTAGTGCAATTGATTTAAGGGTGCAAGGGAGCAAACTCAGTTTCAGCTGTATTACCAGGTGGTGTAACCGTAACAGAGGACCAGAGGGGACACCAGATAGCACAGTAAATTGGTACATCATAACACCTGTAGAAATGTCCCCAGAGAAACTGTCAGTGATGCAGAAAAGCAGAGAGCAGATTTAAAAAGGTTAAATTCTCCTGCTTGATCGAGCTGGACTAAAATTGGTCATCTAAACCAGTATTTGAATCTGTCTAGCTTGAGTTTTTGTTGGTTTTGATGGGTTGACTGTGTCCTCACTTTTCCGGGGGGCCGAGACCACCTCTATGAGGTGAGATCAACTCAGGTACTTGTACTGAAACAAAGATCAACTGCTGTGTCCATACATATTCAAATGAACCATGGCAGGCACAGAATGTCCATTCGTATCAAAACAACTCTCCTAAACCATCTCAGTGTGAAAACTACCTTGGAGTTGACCTTTACACAAAGTTTGAAGTCAGTCCCTCCTAGCATTATTAAAGTATCATGTTCAGTAACAGAGAATTAACCTTAAGTCACACTGACTTTGACCTTTGACCCCCCAAACTTTACCAGTGCATCCCTAAGTCAAAGAGGACATGTGTGCTAAGTCTGAAGAAAGTTCTTTGGGGTGTTATTGAGATTTAGTGTGCACAAGAAAGGCCCAGTGACCTTGACCTTTGGCTTTAAAAACTGGGTTATGTCAGTTAGAGCAGACATTCATGCAAAGAGTGAACACATTCCTGTGAAATATAGCAGTCACATGACTATCCTGGACAGATGTGCGAATGGTCTTACTGATAGATGGACAAATAACCCATAATTCCTTTGGCCCAAGCTCTGTGAAGAGACAGAAAAAGTAGAAGGAAGAAGAGAGCGAGCTGTAAACCATTTCTAATCACTCTCTGTCTGCATGCTGAACGCCCCTCGGCTGTTTATCTGCTGCTGTTTAAACACAGAATTAGGTTTTACAGAAGCACCTCTGACACCCATTCTCCATCTCAAGGTGAGTTGTTTGTTTTCAAGCGAAGCTCCGAGCAGCTGGTTTGCATAAAAATCTGGAAATGAAACCAGCTTTAAAGTTCACATGCTGCTTAAAGGAGGAAACTGAGTATATTTTAAGGTTTTAGTTTGTGGAAAAGCCTCATTTTCTTACATTGAAATGAACAAACATTGATCCAGTTTTTCAGCAAGAAATCAGATTTCAGGAAACCAGTCGAGACTTCAATCAGATTTGGCAACTTATTCAGAGACACTAAAACATGTTTCCATGGCTTCTGAGTCAAACTGGTGGAATCAGACATTAAAATAGTTCATGCATTTATTTACTCAGTTCTTTTTCTAATAAACTTTAGTGCAAACACGGAAACAGGATTCTGGTTAAGTCTCCAATCATAAAAGTCAAACTGCAGGCAGCTGAAGACTCAACTAACAGGCCCTGAATTCATGAATAATTTAACTTCTTGAAGCCAAAATAACTGCCTGACTAAGGCAACCTCAAATATTTTACTAGATATTGGGAAGTAAATCAACAATATGGACAAAGTTCTACAACCAGCAAAAGAAATCAATATGATAAAAAAAAGTCTTGAACAGTGAGTGTGTTTGACAAATGACCTCGGTGATATTGATTTTTCGAAAAATTAACCAAAGTATCCTCAACTTCGAGCTCCAGATGTAGCTCTGTCCATATTATTATGTCAAAATAAATTAATAAAAAACTCACAGCTATGTTTCTGGATTGTTTTCCACCCATTTTTACTTCCCTGAGGAGGTTATGTTCTTGCCAGTGTGACACAAAAAGCCCCCAACGGACTTTGATGAAACTTTCATCAGTCATGTCAGAAGGAAAAAGTTATCCGATTTCTACAGTGATCTGGATCCAGGAATGTTCTCAAGGGTTTGTTTGAACTTGGAGGATTTTTTGGTTCCTTTTCTTGGCACCAGTTTTAGTAATTTCCCATTTAGATTTGGTGTTGAGCCTCTCTTGCTTAACCTCTTTGAAAGAAGTTGCATTTGTTGTAATGTTACTATGACAGGGATGCGGGGTAAGAGTTGCAGAGTTTCTTTTAATTTTCTTATTTCTGTATAAAAATATCCACCTACCCATCCAGTACCTATACGGCTTATCCCTTTCTAGGTCACTGGGGGCTGGAGCTTATCCCAGCTATCATTGCGTGAGAGGTGGAGTACACCCTGAACCGCTAACCAGGCAATTGCAGGACCACATAGAGAGACAGACAACCATTCATAGGTGTGACTAATTGATGGAGAGATTGATCTAATATTAACACTTATTACTATTATAATTATAAGGTGGAGAGGATCGATGTTGGTAGTCATGTTTATGGTAATATTTGTGTGATATTAGCAGGATGTGTGTTTAATTTGTTGTCCTTGGCTAAAAAGGACAAATATTTGCAATTGTAGTAGCTGAAGCAATGCAAGTCCAAAGCAGGAGGCTTTCCACAGCAACAATCTGGAGCAGCCTACTAGACAAAAACCAGAGAGAAGTACAACAGCAAAAAATACCAGCAGGCCAGCATGTTGGAGTTCTAGAGGGGTTGTATGGCATTACAAACTCTTTGAGAATAATTGATGGTGAGAAGAAGAATCTTGAATTCTGTCGTAGATTTTATGGGAAGCAAATGCTGGAGTAATGTAATCTCTTCTCCCAGTTATAGTCGGTACACGTGCTGCAGCATTTTGAACCAGCTGAAGCATCTTCAGCGACTTGCTGGGACAGCCTGATAGCAGAGAATTACAATAATCCTAGTCTAGAGGTAACAAAAGCATGGACTAGTTCTTCAGCATCGCTCTGAGACAGGACAGGCCTGATTTTAGCGATGCTACAAAGATGAAAACTGAAACATCTACATGATGAAACTGCATCTTATTTTCCACTTGTGCACCCTGATAGTTTGGTTTTGTTGTCGAGTCTATATCACCTAAAGATCTCCTGCTTTGTTTCATCATCTAGGTCTAAGAATATCTGAAGTACCTGCTCGTCATCGTTTCCCTGTGGTACAGACATAACAAGGTGAGCATGCCTCCATGCATGCTTTATCAATTTCATCAACGTCAAGAAAATTATGCCTCAGGCTGTTCTCAATTACTGTCCCTACATCTACATTTAATGCACGATAAATTGTACATAACTCATGAAACTGTGGGCCAATTAGGTCTTCCCTCCAGGAGACAAAGGTGATGTTGAAAGATCATCATCTCGGAGGCTAATGCTGTGATATACACTTATTATCTCCTCCTTTTCTGAATCAACACATCTCTGCATCCAGGTCTTTGATCAGAGCAGTGCAGCAGGTCTTCTTCAGACAGTTTCCTCTCTGACACAGACTCCAGATGTGTTCCTCTGAGCACAAATCTGATATCACGAAAAAGGAAAAAGCCACTTGGTGCTCGATCAGGTGAACAGGAAGGGTGATCAGCTCTGTGATTTGTTTTTGGGACATAAGCTACCTCATGAGAGTGCAGTGTGAGCTGGAGCATCATCTTGATGAAGAATGAAACCATTTCTCCACAGCTGTGGTATTTTTCTTCAGACTTTCTTAGTATTTCTAGAATCTGTTTGTAAAAGTGTTGCTTCACCTTTGACCTTTCTGGAGCCCACTCCTCTAAAATGATCCCCTTAATGTAAAAAAACAAAACAAAACACCAACATGGTCTTGAGTTTGGACTTGCTTTTCATCCTTGATGATGATGATGTTCTCCACTCACTGCTGTTTTGTCGTAGGATTGTATTGAAGACTCGCGTTTCAGGTTTCCTTCTTTTTTTTTTTGTCCAAGATGTCTCCTCAGTTTACTTGCTGTTTTTCTTTTTGATCTTGATTTTTGAAGTTTTGGGACAGCTTTGTCACACACTTTTATCATGTTCAAATTTTCACGCATATTTTGCCGACTTGTCTCTTAATTGGTGGAAACCATTTCTGTTCTCATTCTTATCTGGAGTCGTCAATGATCTCCAACCATTTGTTCAGTTTGTTCAATGTTTTTAGAAGTTTTTGGGCGCCCAGGACGCTCATGGTCTCAGATGCCCTCTTTGCCTTCACCAAATCTTTTGTGCCATTCAAAGACACATGCAGTTTAGTTAGTTGGTTGACTTTTTTGTGAATCATTATCAAACACCTTAGCAAAAACATGTAAAGACTTCACATCACTTACTGTAAAGTTACAGCAGTTAAGTATGGATACATAATCTTTAATATCCTCATAAGCACAGTCCAATTAGTTAATAGACATACCTCAAACATAGTGTTATGAGGCATTATCAAGGAATGGAGCAGAGGGGGCAGAGGTTTGATTCCTGTGAGAAACCAGACATTGCATTAGTTCTCAATGTGCATCACGTTTTAGCATAAGACAAGGTAAGTTTATCTCCCCTTAACCTGACAAAATAGAAGATTATAAATCTTCAGAATAAGAAAAAAAAAAAACAGACCTTCAAACTGACACAAAAGCAAAGCTTTGCATACATGCTCTTATGTGTATTCTAAGAGACATTCTTGGTACTTTGACTTGGTCACAGTCCACATTTCTAAGATGCTTGTTCAAACTAAAAATGTTGACATCTTTCATAAGAAAACAAAGCTGTTGTGAACATTAGAGCTAAAGTGTGGATGATTTGCTTGAGCTCTCTCTGTCACTCACCATCACTCTCTCTGCCTTTAATTGATTGAAATTATACATTTAATTGTCTCCTAAGAACCCACCACACCATAACATGTCTACTGCCTTAATGGCTGAATGCACGTCAACGGTGTAATTGACGTGTGTGTGTGTGTGTTATTGATGCACAATCGACACCCCACTGAGACTGGAATTGTGACAGCTCTCTCAGAAACACTCCAGCACAATTAGGAGGATGCATGATGGACTACCCGCTGCTTTCTAAAGAAAAAGCAGGGAGGGGACGAGTAACTGAATTATGATTGGTGTTTCTTTATGTGGCTGGTGAGGGTTGAATCCCAGCAGGCTATTAAGGTGTTTCAAGGTTAAAATGGAAAATAAACACGACTGAAAAGGACAAATGTTCTGATCAATAAACCTATAAGCACAAAATCAACCTAACTTAATAAACTATGATGAGTGAGGATGAGTGTCGAGGCCCTCTGTGAATAAAATCAGTGAACAGGGATGGTATGAACAGGTTTGCAGGGCTGAGCTTTCTTCTTTGTATAAAACAAAATGTAAAAAATCATTCTTCAGATCACTGAAAGAGCCACACATGGAGACTTATAAATTCTTATTTTGATCCTGTTATATTATTCAAAGTCAGTCATCTCTACCTTATAATTTATTTATTTTATTTATTTATTCCATATCATGAAAATAAAAGTTCACATGCTGTACAATTTTAAGTTCTGCCACATGTTCCATTCCATGATCTAAAAGGGGCAGATGTTAATGTAAATTTTAGATTATTACTCTTTTCATGATTATTATTGATTATACTTCTATAAAAACTATCACTACAATCATACAGACACGAGGACCCTCCTGAAAACAAGATGCTGCATCTCAAGGGGCTAACCTGTAATAAATTAATATTCAGCAGACAAATATGATGAAGACAGGTCTATGATTGTTTCATGGATCTGTTACTGGCTTTAGTTCTTACATTAGTCCACTTGTCTCTGCCCACCTCCCTTCCTTCCCCCACACATCCAGTATAGTGTGGATTTGCTGGGATTCACATTCAAGATTTCCAACTGCTAAACAGATGTTTTTTTCTTGCTGCCATGATGGATTCATGTTGGGTGTTGGATTTATGTATGTTTATATATATGTATATGTGTATTTTATAAATGTATATATGTATCTATGCACATATGTATTTGTAAATTGAGGAGTTTGCCTTCCGCCTGCTCTATTTTAAAGTGTCTTGAGATAACATTTGTTAAGAATTGGTGTTATACAAATAAAGATTGATTGATTGATTGATCACTTACAGGTCAAACTTTTCACTTTAAGGGGTGTGTCCATCTTCAAATTGTTTGTTACATGGCTTCCAAAGACAGACACATATCCCCAAAAAGTTATATTGAATTGCTTGATTCTAGGAAGGCGTGTTTTGGGTTAAGAATGATTTAAAACAGCTTCAGCCCTCTCTCAGTATTTAAATTCTAAGTCCAATATCTGCCAATACCGATAACATACCAATAATATTGTGCATCCCCTCAAATTATTATGAAAAATGTGGAAAACTGCCCTTTCTCCCTTTGCCAAAAATTAACTCATCAAGCATTTTTTAGTCTGCAGGGGGAAACCAGAATACCTAGAGAAAACTTGTGCACTTACAGGGAAACATGCAAACTTCGCACAGAAATGCCCCTTCTGGATTGGGTGTCGATCCAGCAACCTTCTCGCTGTAAGACACCAGCACTTACAACTGCCCACAGGAAAGTGTTTTGGGGCAGGCAGAACCAAAAAATAAATGGAAAAAGTCAGACTCTAATGGTGGTTTGGCGGTTTTCCTGTCATTTACATTCACCACAGGCCAAATGAAAACGAAAAGTACAGTTTTAAATAAAACTCTCACCAGAAGCTGTTGGGAGAACTTTTCCACTGAGCATCAGGTCTT
Source organism: Cetoscarus ocellatus (assembly GCA_037902135.1). Taxonomy (NCBI): domain Eukaryota; kingdom Metazoa; phylum Chordata; class Actinopteri; order Labriformes; family Labridae; genus Cetoscarus; species Cetoscarus ocellatus. The sequence continues at coordinate 2,321,479 of JBAMNC010000694.1, read as the reverse complement.
AAAAGTAAAGATTTTGAAGTTGCTGCTTAAATGCTCCTGTTTTTTACACAAATCAACGAGTTGGACCTCCATTTTGAGTTCACCTTTACTCTTGTTGCCATGGCTACATTTGCTTCCTGCTTCAGCCAGCTTGCTCCCTGATTGGCTTTGCTCTGGGACATGTGACAAACACAGAGGACGTGCTGGGCTGTACTCGATGCTCCACACACATCAGGACTTCTGGTTGTAAATACTGAACATGTTTAATATATCAAGTCTGGGCCCTGATCCTCTTCAGAGAGGATAAGATGACTCTTAACACACCTCACACCACAGGATGATCAGGTAAGATCATCTTCAGGACCAACAGATAATTGGGCCTCTGCTGAGTATGATTGGAAGCATGGATCCGATCCACAAGTCGACCTGATTGTTGGGTTGTGTGTTATTTTGTCTTAGAGGCTAAAGAAGAAACTAAAAACATAGGTGTGATGAAATCCTGTGAGTTTAATGATTATTTACTGGTTGCCCTGGTGACGCTACACATTTACAGCAGTATCTACTGAAGCGTCATAAAAAATAACTAAAAATACCCTTAAAGTAAGATGATCGAAGAGGTGAAAATTAGTATTAAACACGACAGAGGCTCTTTCCAATTTCACAACCTTAAGCAGTATCACTTTCCTTATTTTAAAACTGTAGATTGCCTCTGATTGCATCATTCTCCTTCCCGGCTTGTCTGGATGCTTTATGGATGTTGACACGTGAAGGTCAACAGTTCGATCAAGATGAAGAGCGAGCACACAGGGAGAATTATGATGGTGATAAATCATATATATTCATACATATTCAGCTTTAAATATAAGCCTTGTGTCGAAAAAGTGAGCACATTATTTATTCTCCTTCACTCCTAATTATAACCCTAGCACTGTCGATTATGGTATGTGATCGTTGTAACAGCTTTCATGATTTTACAGCTGCACATCTGATTTTCTCACTCCAACACCTTCTCACTGTATGACCTAAAATGGCTACACACTGAACCAGCTTTTACTAAAATTCATTAGCAGCGCAAGAATGCTGGACTGCTTCAGAGCATGTTATTCTCTCTGCCTGTTAGTGTGCATCCTGAATAAGCTGTTGTTCAAATATTTATGAATCATACTAGAGGAGTTTTCTCATAGCAGGGATGTATGGTTGTTAAGAACAAATTCAATATGTTGTAGAGTGAAGCAGGCTGATTTCAGAGCTGTATGGGCACATAGAAGAGAGTTCTACCAATAATCATTCATGCTGCTCTTCATCCATCCAGGTTTTCAGTTTGATATTCAGCTTTGACAACCAAACAGCAGATATGTGTTAAGACGGAAGATTCTTTATGACAGTCTACATGTTAAAGTCTCTCTGATGGCTTGTGTTCACACTTAGTAAAAAGACACATAAAAGCGTGCAACAAACATCTTAAAATGTTTGTTCCAGTGAGTCTTTCTTCCACACATGAGGTCCAGAATGTGGATGTCTCAAAGGAGTGCCATATAATTTTAATTTTTTTTTTTGCTACTTACAATGGATCCAATCTTTTTTTTCCAGTCACATTTAGACGGCTTTCACTGTAAACCAAACCAAGACCAATGATTTTCAAGCATTTCTTTGGTCTGCACCAGAGGTTATTTGAGCTTTCGCACCACCAGACCTAACAAACTTTCCTTAACCCTTTTACTACAATAATTCTGACAGGCTGTCTCGTTAATAAATGTATCAGGAGATGTCCTTTGAGTAATTTTTTTCACTTTTTTTTTTACATTGATAAATAATAGTAAACAATTCTGGCAAGTGTTTGTGATTATTATATTATAAATGCCTAAAACATTGTGTAATTACAAGAGAAAAATAAAATACAGCAAAGCACAGCAAAAATATGGCAAAAGAATGGCAATAAAACACTCAAGAATGACGCTAATGCTATTATTTACAAAATTTTTACATTATTTACACATAAAATACTGATAAACCACCAATAAATCACTCACAAGTTCTCTGAAATCTCTCACTATGCTCTCCGATTTATCTCACCTCTTACCCCGCAGGCAATCACGCCTCAACCGTAATGAATCCGTTGGAATTTTTTGGATTGCGTGGATACTCAGGGAGATCCGGTAATTTGAATCATGCATGTCTTTTTCTGTCTTCGGCAACAGTTTCAGAGTACAAGGGTTAAAGCAGCCAGAGTTTGTTCAGTACAAAAGTGCCATTTCATTTATAGCCACCACATTAGATGGAGCATCCCAACTTCTTTAAAACAGGGTTGTAATGCCCCAGTCACACATCCCCTTTTCTCGTTGTGCACAACTGTACACGATTGGCAAGGCTGGTTTGATCGGCATGATACAGGAAGAAATGACAGTCTCTCCCCCGGTACACCCCGTACGCTTCTATGTTGCTTCTACAGCGCTTTAGGGGTGTTCGTCCTGCTTCAATTAGGTCAATACAACCATACGACGAGGATTCCATTAATTTACATCCCGCTGACATGACGTCAGCCCCGTTCGAGCCCAGTTTGCATCACGTAAGCCCCAACTGAGCCCCGTCACTTGCGTTCTTGTCGCGTTCACTTCCCGTACGAGATATGTAAGAACAACGCTGTGAAATCACCTTGAACGGGACACATTCGGGGCACAATCAGATACGTCCTTGTCAATCGCCCTCAGAAAGCTTTCTGGATTGTAGCCACGATCAGCCCGATTGAGCCCCGTACATGTCACAGTAATACCGTTCACCTTAGGACTGCATTAGGCTTCATGAGAGTGGCGATTCTCCACGACAGTTTTGAACAGTTCAAAACAATCGGGACCCTTCCCCATTCCCTGGCGTTCGTCCACGACTATACAACGCTGATCCAGATCAAGTAGTGCATGCACCACGCCCAAAGCACATTTCATCAGGATTATGACAATCTTGCACAATCGCCATGAGAAACGGGAATGTGTCACTACAACATCATTAGCTACTTTGCCAAGTGCGAAGAGTAACTTATTGTTCATGACACATATTGTTCATGACACAGGTTATCTGTCCACCAATACATGTCACATGACCATTTTCACACTATAATATGACATATACCGAGGATAAATCCCATCTTCAGGGAGCTGCATTATTTGAAAGTTTGTGCTTCATCAGAACTTCTTCTATCTTCATATTTTCCAACCACACCTAATTTCCGCTACTCTTGTTACCCATGCTTGTGTGTCAAACTAGTGCTTAAGCTTCGTTGTTAAGAAGATACAAATCAGCATAATTGAGAGCAGATGGTGTGAAAGTATGTGTGAGTGTGTGTTGGGGGGGGGTACATTACAGGACATTTGTACCTGAATGAGGCCTGTGTTACGAGGTGAAGTGGGCACTCCATGCAGCCAGCTGGCGCCTGATAATAAGGCAGCCTGAGCCGTTCCTCGCTCTGGTTTTCAATTTAACAGCCTTTGCATCGGGGCACAGGTGGGGAAGAAGCTCCGGCTTGTGTAAAGGCCCCGAAATAATGACGAGTGACATTCAGTCGACAGAAAGCCACGCTGACACTGAGCCCTCCCTGTAAAGGAGCACGACGATGGTGTTAACAGGAAGGAGAAATAACAAGCTGCTTTTCTTCGGCGCCCTGAAAGCCAACTGTATTTGGCTGCAGTTATGAATGCAAAGCTGCAGATCCTCAGCGGGCCCCGGCGTCCATAACCATTATCATAACCCGTGAGGCATGGACAAAGCTGAAAGTCAAATGAAGTAGAACAGTTGTAATGTGCTTTCCAGTTTATAATCTCACTCTGAATGGACTGCTCGGTGCCATCTCGGTCCCACAGGCCTCCCTGAGCCAGAAATCCAACACTAAAGGATATATTCATTAAAATTAACCTGTTCGAGACAGGATGGGTGATCTTTGAGGGAAAGTTTCTTAATAATTGAACTCAGAAGCAGAGATGGGACCAAGTTATAGTTCTGCAAGGGTCAAGTAAAGCTGAGTTTCCACCAGGAAGTTGGGCTTGGCACAGTGTGCAAATGAATGTGTATCTTTAAAGTACTGACTGCATTGGGAGCTATTTTACTACCCATTTCCTTCCATGGTTATGCTCCTAGCCACGCCACTTCCCTTATGCACAACCAATTCACTGCATTTGCACATAAATGCCACAAAAGAGCCACAAACTGCATATCAGTTTATGAAATTAACATTACCTGTATGATCTAAGCGACATCTAAAGCTCATTCATATATAACAAGCACATAAACCTAGGTGGAGGATCTAAAAAGACTTCTTTTTTTTTTTTTTTACCAAGTTGTCTGGTTTGGTTCAGTACAGTTCGGAACAGTTTGAAGCAGTCAACCGTGATCTTGTTTGAGTTTCCACCTCCAGTTGTACCTTCACTTGAGAGCATCAACGTGGAGCGGGACAATTTCACACAAAGTTCGATGATGCCGTTCCTGATGACGTCAAGAGAGAAAATTGTCAATAATGAAAAAAGTAAAAATTTCACTCAAAGCTCTAAAATTAAAATAGTCCATTTTTTAAAAAAAAGTCAAAAATTCCCTCAAAACTCGATGATGCTGTTCCTGACGATGTCTGGAGTGAAAAACTGTCACTAATCACCCTTAATCCACAAGTTATTTGAACATGGCGATGAATGTCTTTTTGTTTCAAAAATCAACAGACTGCAGGGTCAAAATGTGAGATGGCACAGCTTGGTTATTTGGGTACCTCTTCCCCTAATTGACCGTGGAAATGGCAACAATTGCTCACCGTATCGAGCCAAACTGACCCAGACTGTCCCTGAACTGAGCCCTGATTGGCTGAAAAGCAGGTGTCCCTTGCTAGATTTTCTAAAGACTTAATACAGAGCAAGGAGGGGGCACAGATGTCGAATGACCTCTCATTTAGCTATCATAAGATGTTGATGGGTAATCATGTTTTTATGGCCTTGTAAATAAAATAAAATTGCATACTGCAGCTGTAAGGGGCCAGGAGAGTAAATCATTCTCTTTAGGAGAGTCGAGTTATTGCCAAAAATCAGGTTTCATCTTTGACATTAAGGCCACTGATAAGCAATTTGATAGCTGGTGGTATCTGAATATGGGCTTTGTCTGGTATCTTCAACTGTGGCAAAGCTTCTGAGTGTCAGAGGTGAATCTTAAAACACTAAAAGTAAAGTATGATCGTGTATTTCTAGCTGAACCCCATTTCAAGCCTTCTTTTTGCAATTGTAATGACCTGAGTGTCCATTACCTGCTTGTTATCTTCCTCCTCTCCTCCTCCTCTGTTTGGAAAAAGGAAAGACTTATTTAGCCTGAGATGAAAGGCTGAGGTAAAACCAGGATCCTTCAGAGCGCTCGCTGTGTGATGTGCCGTTTGAAGAGAGCGCACACGGACCGTTTCAAAGACATCTGGAGACCCGATGACCACTGGCACTGTGTTGCCATGGCAGCATCGTGCTGCACCATCCTCCGCTCTTTATCCAAGCTAGAAAATAATATCATATAATAAGAACCCTGAAGTAGATCCAATATTGGATTGGGAGACAGATGGTGAAATTATGGTTGTTATTGGAGAAGGCGATGTCGCCAACTGTCTCACTGCCATTTGGATGAAAAAAAAAAAATCATTACATGGCAGTGATTTGAAAGCATGGTGTTCATAAGGCTAAATCTGAGCATACAATGGGTGACCTGCTGGCTGAGTCTCATCTACAAGTGTGTTTTTAGTGACAGCAAAGCTGAAATGACCCTCATCTCTTTGTGCAATCCAAAAAGATTTGTTTTCTTTAAATAAATGTTTTCTGTTGGATCTGAAAGACCATCCTACCCTCGATTTATGAAGACAATAAATTGTATTACCCATGCAAAAGGGAAAATACTGCTGGTCTTTAGAGGTAGAAAAATGACATACTGTTGACATCAAGCTCTGAAAACAGGTATTCACCTTCACCAAGGCATTTGTTTGTTTGTTTGTTGTTTTCTGTAAGCAAGATGAATCAAAGTTCTCAGCAGATTTTAATGACACTTGTAGGGCATGTTGTTCACCGCACAAGGAAGAAGTAGTCGGATTTTGTTGGTGATCTGTATATGGATGTGTATCCAGGATTATTTCAAGGATTTGTTAGTATTGTGCAAAAAGATGTTTTCCACATTTTTGGCCATAACTCAGCTAACAATGGCAGAAAAGCCTTGGCAGCAGTTTGGCCCTCCAAAGACTTCTTGTTATATAAAAAGATACCTGTCAATGTCATAGAACATACTCAAAACCATTTGAAGCTACTGTATGTCACTCTACTCTACTGAAAAAGTGAAAACACTCTCAATTATTTTGTTTGTATCACATCATAATTTTGTTGTTAGCAGGGCTTTTGCATTTTTAAATTGTGATGCTTTTTGCATTTTTAAGCAATTAAGAAATCCAGATCATTTTTTTTTTATCATGTTTTAATCAAACGTGTTTTGTCTTTGTCATTGTGTCCTGGTATATTATGTGAATCATGTTGAATTGCTGTGTTGCTGAAAGGTGGAATACAAATAAACTCGCCCTGCCTTGCATTATTTTAGTCTTAAGCCGAAGATATACTATATGGACGTGGATGTATGATGGCCGCCAGTCCCCTGAGTTGATTCAGCATGTCACTTGGGCACATTAAATCTATAATTGTTTGAAACAACACAATCCTAAAATTGTATGCACACAGGCCAATTCGCTCTCCTTCTATCTCACACACACAAATACGCACAAGCAGCTACTCAAAGCAAGCTAGATCAGTGAATATGGAGGAACATATTTGTCAAATAAATGAAAGGTTATTTTAACAAATACCACCCTTTGTGATGTTTTTATATGAAAAAAAAAAAATGTTGCATCCAACATCCAATGTTGAAATCCATTCATGCCAAGATGTACGCTACCATAAACAGGCACGTCAACCCGCTGGTTGACCTGCATATCTGCTTCCTGATTGGGTAGTCTGAAAAATAAACCTGTAATGTTGCTAAATGAAGAGGTACGAACATAATTTAACCAACAAATCATTTTTTGCAATTGTGTTTCTTAAAGTGGAGGTCAAGTTAACGCACAATGACTGTTATGTCACATGTTAAGACACGCCCCCACCACTGAGGTTCGTGCGGCTGATTTTCGCCTGGCCATGCACATGCTCAGAACTTTAACAGACGGGGACGTGAATGACATCAAAGACCAGAAAAGCCCTGATTTGTTGTTTGATAACAACCAATAGAAGAAGAGGTGGCGAACTTTGAGGAGCTAAGTTGACAGAAATTAGGGAATTTAAACATGTGTATGACACTTCAGTGAGAGAATATTATAACATGAGTTAACACAACCCCTCCGCTTCATGGTTCTCCATTTTGACAACAAACTTTCTTCTTCTTCTTCTTCTTAGGCGTAACCAGTAACAACAAACATTTTTCTTCGATGACTTCCTGTAAACCATGCTATAGATGCTACTTTTTTTTTGGGAGAATATCTTTTTGCAGCACAGCAAAGCATGACTGAGCCTTTACTGTAATACAAATATCAATAAAGCGAGAAGACCATTCGACTACTGCCTTGACCTGGCAGCTTATAATCAATAACAATCTTTAGTCACAGAAATACCATCTGGGTACAGTTGTGATTCTGTAAAGAGAGCTTATTACTAGATACTTGATTGCAGCTGTAAGTAAAACACATTTAATCAAACATTATACACCTGCAAACTACAAAAACAGCGTATTTCCTGTTCCTGAATAAAACCTGCTCTGAATTCAAAGTCAGCAGCCTGACAGACACGTCTTGGCATCAAAACACACAGATCCCTCCTGGAGCCGCTGTTATTTATATCCATCTTTTGTTGCCTCCTGTCTAAGAATTCACAAACGCTCAGATTTATATTTTCCTTCTTGGAATAAAAGCAATCATTGAGATTCATGGGTGACGGTAAAACCCAGCAGGAAGACCTGGTTCCCCTCCTTCATGTACTTTGTTTCAAGGAGACTCTGCTCTTGATATTCTAATCAGCGACTGAATATTGCTCAGGTATTTCCTCATACAAAGAAGGCCGGAGCCTTTAATGTGGAAGACGTCCAATGATTAAATTAAGAAGGAATTCAAAAATGTGATCAGAGATGGATGGGAGGTGTGTCTGAATGAAGCTGCTTTACAGGGACCATAACAACTAAGATCAGATGTTTGGTACACAAAATCATCAGTTCATGACTGTACATCTATTTCATCATTGTAGTCGAACCCTTATTCCAATGAAGTTGGGACATTATGTAAATCTTAAATGTTAACAGACTACAATGATTTGCATATCCTTTTCAACCCTTATTCAATCAGATACACAACAAAGACAAGATATTTAAAGTTCAAACTGAGAGACTTTGTTTTAATGCAAATATTCACTCATTTTTGATTTGATGCCTGCACCATGTGACGTCCTATAGCACAGCTGGATATTTCCCTCTTTTACCAGAAGTCTGCACTGCACCGTTGCATTTGTCCCCATATCTTATCATATGCACACCTACAAAATGGTCCACTGGTATGGCAAAAAGGCTTCTTGCCACTCAATCCATCTGATTCAATGTCCGTAATCAGGCCAAGATTTCAAGATCATTGCCAAGCTCCAATCTGCAACAACTGCATTAGCCCAAAGCAGCACGGCCTAATCAGAGGAGCAGGAGGAGGTGGGACCTACAAGCAAGACGACAGCAGGAAGTGACTCTTCATACAGAGATTAGCATAGATGCTAACAGCTTTAGTGACAGTTTTATAAGATCTGGACCACATTTCTTTATTGCTTACATGAATCGATGGAAAGGATATTAACACTCCACTTCTGACATGTATTGGGGAGAGTTTGTTCTACGAAGTGGTATATGTTTTATACTTAATAGTGCTTCAGTAACACCATCCTTCCACGTCATCTGACTGGCCTGTAGCCTACTGAAAGTGACTGACAGAACTATGATCCAATCACCTGCTGGATGCTTTTGACAGGTTCTGCCCTCCCCAAACACTTTGTAGGGGCTGTCCCCCAGATGGACTCGTGAAATATATTCTCTATAGTATATATTGAATGTGCCATCTGGTTTGTCAGGTCCCCCACCTCAAGGAATGAACTATTGCTCTTCTTGAATGGTGAAATATGTCTGCAATCACTGCCTGAGCAGTTTGTGGCCTTTGTTGTTGTTTTATCATCAACCCCATTGGCCGTAAAGCAGTACATATTTTAAGACCGACTCCTCGATAGTTTACTCTCTGAGTTTACATAGTCAAGGTTTCCGAAGTTGCACAGCCATCTGAGTGATGGGTCGTCCTCCATCGGTCAGTGTTATTGCGTGACAAACATAAGACGGCGAGGCATCAGAAGAGGCAGGAAGTGAGAGGAGAGCGGCCTCGCCACGGCCGTATCGACGGGGTAATGGAGAATGAAATGATGTCTGTCCGAGGTCGTCACACGCTGAATGAGCACAGATAAAAGAAGCAATTCTCTGAGCGGCCGAGTGCGGAGACAAGGCTGAGGATCTCAAGCTTATGTTTACACCTTCAAAAACAAAACGCTTCACAAATAGATTGAATAAAAATCTACTAATGTTGTGCTTCAAATGTCTCTTCAATTTGGAAAATCATGACACCAGTCTCTTCACTGAGAGTCATTTTTGTGATTAACTTTAGGTCTCATGCAGGTCAGTTTTGTTAGTTTGCTACAAGATGCAGCCGCTTCAATTTTCCCCTCCCAGCCGAGTTCCAGCTAAGCCAGTTCATGCAGTTGCAGGGTCTCTCCACCCGTCTGTGCTCATAAGAACACATAGAGTAGTCTTCATCTTTTTGCCCTCATTAGAGATCAGAGAGCCATCCTTTGACCACAAAATGTCCTAAAAATGACAGTTGTTAACTCTTAGAGGATGCTTTCTTCCTCTAGTGATGAGCCGAGTAGTAATGCCGTGGTACAGAGTATAACCCAAAGAGCCGTCTCCATGACTGAATTAATCTTCAACATATGTGCTCAATGTAGCACCCACAGGAGGTCGCTATTTCATTGCACGTGGGACTGCCCTTTGACATTGTGCTTTTGGGAAGGGGTGTTGGACTTGTGTAGTTGAAATTATTGGCAGAAAAGTTCCTGTAAACCCAAAATTGTGTATTCTTAAAATATATCCAGAGGACGCTGCATTGCAGTTTCATGGAAAAAGCTAAACGTCTCGTGGTGTTTCCTGGTGGATGAATGGCCTGACTTTCTATCTTGCTTTTGAAAGGATGAACTTTTTCTCAAAGAACAAACTTGACAAGTTTTAGAATATACAGGACATTTTTACAACTTTCTAGAAACCAATGACTTGCAACAGGAGGGCTGGTTTGAGGGACAGAAATGAATACCATTGAGGTTGCTATTTATATTTTACTTTTGTTTTATTTTGTATTTCATAAAATTTATCATCATTAATGTTTATTATAAATCTTTAGCACTACTGTTGTATTTTTTTAATTCATGTCATTTTATTTACGATTATTATTATTATATATTTGTATTATTTATTCTTTTTTTTATCTGCTTTTAACATTATTATTTCTTTTTTTCCAAGAGAAAACCCACACAGGCACAGGGAGAACATGCAAACTCCACACAGAAAGCCCCTGGCAGGTATTGGGAGTCAAACAGCAGACCTCTAAATGGCAAAACCATTTACCCACAAGGATCACCCATCACAGCCATTTTTTTAACTTGACCAAAAATATGGAAAACTTGTAAAATGCATCACAGTTAGAATTTTAAAAGATGTTTGTGCATTTTTTAAGGTCTAATCAAATATGAGGGTTCCCTCTGTGCATCTTATAAGTCCTGTGAACTTATTGTCTCATGAAAATAAAGAATATTTTCCTGCAATGACTAATGCATGAGTAAAAATAGAATATTAGGCAGGATAATGTCCTTTCCCGTGGGCTGAGATGATCAGGAACCCTCCTCTTGTCATTCAAAAAAAAAAAAAATAAAAGCAGCAGACACGAGCTGCGGGGAATAACAGCCGTGATCATTTCTGCTCTGACAAATCTGCTTCTTAAAACCCGTACACTTCCTGTGAACTTGAATCAGCACTCTCCACAAAGATTCTCACAGTATTGATGTCCTCAACTTGCCACCCAAGCTTCTGCAAAAAGACGGCACAAAAACATTTCTCTCTCTGTTCTTTCTGCTCGTGTTTTTGTATTAATTTGGCTGTTAGATATTCTCTGAGTTCGTGATATTCCCCTGTCACCTCTCTCAGAGTCGGTGCTTTCTGTAATTTTCATGTTAGTCCCCGTCATTGCTTTAACAATAAATTAGGATTTCTTTCAGGGACAGACCTGAGCCTGGTAAATACTGCTCTCTACCCTTGTGAGAGACAAAGAGAGTATCTACAGAAGGAATATATGAGCATCGATCGGCCCTCGTGGCAACGTCTGCTCTCCACAATAGCACACTATTGATGTGCTGGAATTGCTTTTGAAGGCAGACAGATTGATATAATGGTGTGTGTGGATCCTCCAGGGCCAGGCTGCCAGGGCTGACGTCTGATTCAATGACCTTGGGTCAATCCATCCTATTTGCATTGGCCCTCTTAGGTGTTTGTGCCAGGGCCACGGAGCCTGCAGACCAGGGGGATCTTCTGAGGGGGGGCTGCAGTCCTCCTCTGAACTGGACCTCAGTCTGCGAATGGACCCTCATTAGTCTTACAGTTTATTTTTATTGCAAACAGGTTAATGCCATTGATTTTGTGTCTGCGGTACCCTGTAAAAACTGATGTGATGGCGCACTCTGAGCTGCTGTTTGCCTGCAGTTAACCTTAGGCCTGCTCTCCATTTATGTTTATTAAAGTCTTTTATTGTTTGTAGAGTTTCATGCAGTATGTAAGTGCTAAACTGGATTTTTTTAAAAAAGCTATTAAATAATTTCTTTACATCAGAAAATCTACTTCAGCCTATGCTTCTACATGCAGCTTTAACCAACAAATAAAACTCTTAAATACTGCATCAACTGTGAGTCAAGATTTGTTTCACCTGGCTTCACTGATGCATACAGTTGAGTGTCATCAGCATAAAAATGAAAATTGACATAGTGTTTCCTCATGACATCACCAAGGGGAAGCATGTATAAGGGACTGGTGCTAGCACATAACCTTGAGGAACTGACTTCACCGTACACAGGAGACTTATTGTTCACGTGTGCAAACTGTTATCGATCAGATAGGTAGGACTTGAACAAATTTAAAGTAGTCCCTGCAATCTTGTGTAATTCCTGTAATCTCTGCAGAATGTGATGATCTATGGTGTCAAAAGCTGCACTGAGATCTAGCAAGACAAGTACAGAGGGAAGTCCACCATCTGAAGCAGAGAGTAAATCACTTGTTACTTAACTGTATCAGTCTCTGTGCTATGGTAAACTCTAAATCCTGACTGAAAGTCCTCAAACATCAGAAAACTGCCACAAATTAAAGGTTAGATATAGACATAAAGTTTGCTAATGTGTCTGAATCTAACATCTTAATACATCTTTCATACTCTAAAATAACCTTTGTTATTTACTTTTAACCTCAAATTGACATTTGACTCAATTAATTGCATTCAGTTTTTGCACTTTCAGATTTATGACTTAGTTAGCCATGGCTAAATTACGATTAAACTGCATCTTTATAAATTTTAAGAAATATATTGATGATGTGAAGCATGTTGTTTAAATAGAAATAGCACACAGCAGTTTGGAGGTGTTGGTCTATATTTTGCTATTTTAAGGATGCATGTTCTCGGTGCAAAGCTAGGTGCAGGGTGTAAAGAGAATGGATTATGTACCTTGATGTACATGGTTGTGTTTTGGATATAGCATAAATCAAATCAATCATAGAGTCAACTGTCCTTCCTTTTAAATCAGTGCACGTCAAATGGCCAGTATTTTGCTATTTACACAGCAGGTTAAGCTGTTTGGTCTAAATTTAAGATGGATTATTTAATTCCTCTCCTTTTTACTGGTACCGTTATCTCACAAACACACAGAACATGTATGAGATAGTTTAATGTTAGGTTAGTGTTTTTTTATTGAATCACCAAAGCATAAGAAATCTTTGGCTTTGTTCTCTATAGCATGCCTAAACTACACTAGACAGGATATTATCTATGAGCACAAGTATCAGTGAGATTCATTAGTATGTAGACAAATATTAGAGTTTTTTTTTTTTGAGAGAGAGAAAATCTTTTATCCTGAGTTTCTTTTCTTTTTTCTAGGTTTTATTACATGCATTGGGATGCTGGAGAGAATAAGCAAATCAGAGCCATGTTGTCAACAATTTTATGTTCATTCTACAGTCTATGCTCTGAACTGCACGGACATATCTATCATAGAATCAGTTAATCTAGACAGAAATGTAAAAAAATGATAAATGTCAAACTTAACATACTGTACGTTCAAGCTGAATTTATTCTTCCAAGTTGTGAATGTGTATTCAGCATCCAATCAGATTCAATCATTGACCCAGCCTCTTTAAATTGAAACAAGCTTCATCTTATGAAGACTTTAAAGTGAAACATCCAACCATCTGACTCCAAACATAAAGACAGAAAATCTATTTCCCCAAATGTGAACTATTCCTTTAATTCTGCAGCAACAGCACTCTTTGACATCAAGCTCAAATCCTTTAGAGAAACATTTACCTGCTCAAATCCAAAAAGTAAAAGTCATGGCTTATCATCGCCTGTTCTCTTGTACTTTTGGGTAAATCCTGTTGGGAAATGTTGTGTCGCAAACATTGAACCTCAAAGATGAAAACTGTCAAAGTAGCGAAGGCTCGGGGCTGACAAAAGGGACACAGCCTCACTGTGGCTGATGTCAACGCCATGTTTGTTTCTCAGTGATTGCTGGTGTGTTTGTAGCTCTCAGCAACTTTTGCTGTTTGTTGTTCCACTTTTCTTTTTCCTTAGTTTCAGCCAAGATGTGTCTGTCTTCTAAAAAAAAGCTATGAAATCACACCAGGCAAGAACTAATATCTGGAGCGGGGAGCAGTCGTGGTAGGTGGTCCATGTTTTCCTCTCCAAATGAAAGCTGGGAATGAAAACTATGACCTTATCTGTGGACCTCTGCAGAACAGAGCTCATGAGATTGTTTTTAGCTTCAGGGCTTTTCTTTGTCTCTGTGTATTTCTCTGCTTTTATTTGACTTTATTTACCCCTGTTTTGATCTCCACATCCACTCAGAGCACCACCACCTACACCCAGAGAGAGACGCTCAATCCGATTCTGGATCCAATGATTTATCTCTGTGTCTGCTCTATTTGTGTGATCTCACATCTTTTATACCACGTTATACATCTGAAATGAAGAGCTCTCTGTACATATAGTTCCTGAAAAGATGATTCTCTGTCTACCTCTGAATCAAATTAAATCAAAGATGTGTATGTTGTCATTACAAATGTATGATTGATTCTGTGAAGAAGTGCTGCACTGTTACACCAATGTGAACTAAGACCAATATAGAGGCAGAAGATAGCTTTAGAGCGAATATTCTGACAATGTTCACTATTTATTCATAAAAAGAATATGCACGTGTGCATGGACAGATGAATCACTGATGTCCAATAATCCTCTGTTTATGTGGTAGTATTTACACTTTCACAGTTCACCTTGGCGAGAAATTTTCTCAATAATCTGTTAATATTGATGGTTTTACATTAAGTAATATATGTTTATTTTTCGTTTTGTTTAAAGGAGACTTATGGGTGTTTAATTATGAAAAGATGACCTGATCCTTTTACTTCTTCTTGTGTAGCTTCACTGCAGACTTTACAATCAGGCTCTCTGTCTCTGTCACTGCTGTGATGAATGAAAAGACATATCTCAAGATGAATTCGTGGTTAAATCAGGACTTAATTTAGAGAGAAGAACTGACAAAATACCGATCAATAATTAATAGAAACATCAGATCAGCTCAGACTGATGAATAATGAATGACACACAGGTGTGGCTGGTAATTTAGCTGCTATGTCAACAAGTGACATGCAGCTTTTTTAGAAGCTGTATTCTTGAATGTCACTGTCAAGCAGATGAAAACTGAGTGAGTCCTCATCAATATCACTTTTCAGGTTTAGAAACAGGCCCATAGCTTCATCTGATCCAGCATTATGGTTCGGGATAGATATGGAAAACCAATTCCACTCATGAATCTATAAAGAATAGCTCAAATAATCAAAACCATTATCATTTTTGCTTGACAATTCCCCTATCAATTCCTTCCACAAGTTTCTGACTCTCCCAAATCGAGGATTTCATGCTCTCATCACAGTCAGCCCAAAGGATGTCAAAGAAACAATCATGGCAGACAGGACACAGAAGCACTTAATAGTGGGGCTTCTTTAAACACAATATGATGACAACTACAACAACATGATAAAACATTTTCTTAGCAGAATAGTGATCAATATCAGGAGAGCCATGTCTTTGGCATTGCTGACCTTAACAAAGTTGATGGACTTGCTTTTCTCCCACTGATAATCCATAGAAATCAAGAGAATCAATAAAGAAATGGATTAATAAGCAGAATCAATAAAATCTTAGCGATTCCCATCCCTAGTTATGCTTTTCTGTTATACTTGTTGCACTCCCTGTAAAGGCCGGTCTTTGACTATATTGTCTTCCAGATAGTGGTACAAATTGGTGGAGAACCAACTCACTGGAGAAAGCACCCAGCTGGTCTAAAACTCAGAGTTGTGAACAGACTACAAGTAGCAGCTAACAAACCTTTTGCCACCAGTTAAGCTTCACTCAATATCTCACCACTGAAAAATAGTCAAACATTTGAGTTATTGTACACAAAGAAAGGCATATTCTTACATGTAGGAATTACAATGACGATCATTATCAGTCAATATAGTTGATTGGTCTCTTGCAACATCTCTATCAACTGGCTTTACCAACCTCTGTGCACCCTCAAAAGCCTTCAGAAGCCATTAAAGAGTTAAAAAACAAATTCTTACAGCTTGCTTAGTTTTAACTCCTGCTGGTTTAAGTGTCAGAGTCAGTAATCCAGTTATCAGTTTAATTTGTCTCAAAGTGTTTCTCCATCTTGTTTTTTCTTATAAGGCTTTGGTTTACAGATGAAGTTGGCCGAGTCATTTATCAAACGTAAAGACGTTTGTAATAATTCATCCATAAAACTTTTCAGACTCCCACAGTTCTGTTTTTAACTCCATGATGTTCCAGCAATTGAAGATGACTTGACAGAAACACTTATCATAAACATGGCGGACACACCATCATCTCCATAGGGTGGCAGTCAGCTTTGGTTCCACACTGCCAAACATTCAGAGGGTTCCATGTGAGGCGCTGTTCACATCGAGTGAGACGATCGTCATTCTGTGGCGGTCCAGCTCTTTCCCTCCATTTCCTCGTCTAACAGCCTCCCCCCCCTGCTGTGCAAGACAGACCCCATACCAGCAGACTCCATCATATAGACTCGGGCATCAGAAAACAGCAGAGACCATCCAAGAGCTTTTAAGGAAATGTAATTTTATAAACAGCAGCAGTCTAAGGATATATGTGTCTGGGACATATGAAGCGAGACAAAGAAAGTGCTGCAGAAGAGAGAGCGAACCAAGCATTAGAGTCCACTGACGAAGAAAACTTTTCAGAGACAAAGAAGTATAAAGAGAAGCTACCATAGAATACTTTGTTGGTTTGAGATCATGAAAATTAAGTCATTCACTTGAAATGGCATCTTTAATCAGCATATCTTACCAAAAAAATCCCAGAGATTCTATTTATTGCTGATATGATGAGTGAAGTTAATGGCAGCAGACAGCCCTTTCTGAAAACATGGAAACTTGTCAGACCGTACCACCTGAAAAGAAAAGTGCAGAGACTTGGAGCAACATGCTGCCATCCAAGCAACGTCTTCTTCAAGGACGTCCCTGCTTATTTCAGCAAGACAATTCTAAGACACATTCTGCACATGTTACTACAGCATAGCTTCGTAGTAGAGTGTAGGTAGTAGACTGGCCTGCCCTGGACTGTTGAGATAGTAAAGTCCTACATCAGGCAAGAATGGGAAAAAAAATCCACCTACAAGCTTCAACAATTAGTGTCCTCAGTTCACAAACGCTGAGCGATACTGAGTGTTGTTAAAGGGAAAAGTGAAGTAATAAAGTGGTAAACATGACCCTGCTCCAGCTTTTTTTTTTTTTTTTTTAATTTTTGAATGTGTTGCAGGCATCAAATTCATCATGACTGAATATTTGCGCCAACTTGTCATCCGCAATTTTTGGGATGTCTAAAGCCACAAATCTGCTGCACTGAACTCATACAAAGAGGCGTGTCCAAACATGGCGTCACACTGGCCTTGTGGAGGCTTGCAACCTCAAGCATAAAGCAGACTTTGGTGAAAATTTGAGGGACTTTTACAATAATAAATCCTCCGCTCTTACTCTGTGCAGATGAATTCTGAATAAACTTTCTCTTCTCTAGTTTGATCCAGAGCCCCCAAACCCACCATCAATAAATGATACTCCTCGTTTTCTGCACCACAGTCTGCTCCGGGTGCTGAATTGAACATGATGCTGAGAATTTCTGCTCCAAAGTTATTTATAAAATAACCTAAAAATTTGACCCAGAAAGCCTTGTGAGTAATTTGGCCTGGGCTGCATTTGGTGAAGTCTCTTTTGTTTTTATTTGACGATCATCTGGGGAAGACATGATCAAGACTGAAGCAGACAGCTCACGGTCTCTTGGTGTGCTCTGACTGCTATGAGCCAATCGCATTAATCTTAAAACAGTGACAGACAAGTGAAAAGAGAAGACGCACCAAAAGACCGTGTGATTGAGTGACACTCTGCTCCTTGGAGCCTCTGACAGCCCCCAAAAATGGCAGCATAAATCCTCCCACCCCGCTGTTCTTCAGCGCCATTCAATCCACATGCCAGTCCTGCTGTGCTTTCCTCGCTCTCTTTTAGTGCCGCGTCCGTCCAAGCAGACTAAATAACTCTGACTCTAAATGTGAGCAAGCTGACAGGCCCTGAAAAGACGCCGTCTGCCCTGTGACACTCAGCTGGCTTTGATCGCCCGCTGTCAAGACCAACAACGCTACCAGATATAAAAACTCAGTGAACTTTTCAGATTGGATTTTTTCTTTTTCTTGATCATTTACACAAAGACACAAATACAGGACAGTGTGAGGGTAAGTCAGGACATAAAAAAAATGAGAGATTAACTATTTCTTCATTTGACCTTGAGAAAAATGACAAAATTGTGACGAATAAGTAAAATCACGAGAAAATTGTATTGACTAGAAAGTGAAGCCAAAATGTCAAAAATGAAACAAAAATTAAGAGAAAGTACAATATCAACAAAAGAGCTTTAAGATTGGGAATAAAGACAAAAATAAGAAGCTTTTTTTTACTCCAAATTAACCCTTTCTATCGTTTATAACCCTTTTTAACCCCTTTTTAAACTCTTTTTGTTGAAGAAATGTTTATTTCAGCAGGAACAAATTTGACGACGACAGGTCTATGATTGGTCCATTGATCTGTCACTAACTTTAGTTCTTACTTTAGTCCACTTGTCTCCACTTACCTCCCTTCCTTTGCCCACACACCCAACACAGCATTGTGTGAATTTGCTGTTCATCATGAGACTGGGGTCCACATTTAAGATTTCCTGCTGCTTAACAGAAGGTTTTTTCTTGCCGCCATGATGGAGGGATTCATGATTGGCTATATGGATTCATGTTGGGTGTTGGATGTATATATTTGTATATGTATATGTGTATTTTTATATGTATATATGTATCTATGCATATATGTGTATCCATAATATGAAGAGCTTTGGGCTCTATTGTAAAGTGTCTTGAGATAACACTTGTTATGAATTGGCGCTATACAAATAAAGATTGATTGATTGATTGATTGATTGTTTTATTGTGTGTGAGGGAATATGACCACGACTCTTAAATTTCCTTTGGGATAAATAAAGAATTTCAACTTGTCAAGAAATAAGTCACAGCTTTGCATGGTTTGTATTCTTCCTGCTCTGTTATCTATAACAGTATGACATGACATAAATAAGGAAACTGAGACGATAGAGATGTTGGCCCCTTTGTGGCTTTTTGTCACTGTTAGAAGATGAATTTTGTTACTAAGACGATTGCAAGTAACAAAGCAGCATGCAATTATGCAGAGAAAAGGGAAGTCATGCAGCATCCTGAAGCTGACAACAATGGGCGCTTCAATTCTGCATCAAAACCCCTGACTCTTGGTGATACTCTGACCATTCAAAGGTCCAACCCTTTATTACCACAGTAGACCATTTTCTCATGGATACTTCCTGTAGGTTTCTTCAACATGCTGAGTTTACTCTACTTCAGTGATCCCCACAGTCACCAGATCTTAATATATTTTTGATCAACATCTGGATTCAGATCAACAAAATCTTCTCTCTTGTGCCATGAGCAACAATCCCTGAAAATGTCCGTTAAGGACTTATTGAGTTAAGGATGTAGAAAACTGCTCCATCTCACAGTCTTAACAAATCCTTTAAAAAATTCCTGGATCCGCATCCGAATTCAGATTACTACTAAAATCATATCACTTCTTCCTTGTGCCATGACAAGCATTTCCTGAAAATTCAATCAAAGTCAGATAATGAGTTTTTGAGTTATCTTGCTAATCTTGCTTTAAACTGACATGGGCCACCAATTTTGACAAAAAACAAAAGCATAATTGAAAAAATAAGTAATAAATAACTTAAGATTTATTTAGGGAGGAAATGGAATAATGACAAAAAAATCCAAATCATTATTCTTTACATTTTGACTTTTTCACCTAGAGCATGATAAAAAAAGTATTTCCAATGTTTCTTTCTTCTGCTGGTCCCTGCTGCTCGTACACACCAACACGCTCACTCCTGGTTCTCCATCCTTGCCTTGCTCTGCTGCTTTTCATCCATTTTTCCTCATTTTTCCCATCCTACCTCCGCTCCCCGTTGGTTTCCCTCGTCGGTGTCTCTTGATTCGGCTTAATGACGACATCTGACACAGTCGAGTAATCAACTGAAACGATTCCCCCTGCGGCTCGTGACAGAGAGGAAACGGCTATCAGCAGACAACGATTGGCAGCTTTTTCATTAGCATATCTTCTGTTTAATGTTCAGTGCCAGACTTTACAATGAGGGAATATGTACGCGCAGCAGGGGAGCCATACTCTGAATATCTGTGAGGCAGAGCACATTCATCCTTAAGCTGCTGAAAGTACGTTCTTATGTAACATACTGTAGTGTTTGTGATACCGAGGACGCACGTGACAGACGGGTCCATTAGCAAACGGACTCTAAGACTTCTGGGAATCTTCTCTGCTTGTTGACATCAGCAAAGTTTATGACTAATTCATTTCACATGGTGCTGGGATATAGCTGAAGGAGAAATATGCTCTTTTGTGTGAGGTATTGGCTTTAAGGGAGGCATGCAGAGATGGCTAATGCTGCTTTTTATAACAGATCCATCCATCCAGCCCTCCGCTGTACTGAGCGCTCTGTTAGCAAAACGATGGAGCTCTTCTCAAGAGCTGCTGTTTTTGCAGTTCACTGACCTCTGACCTCTCTGAGAGCAGAACACTTACAGTCTGCTTTAAATGTGTCTTCAGTTTGTATGATCCTGTAGCTCAGGGTCTTTCTGAGCAACCAAACCCACAGTGACTGACATTTAAGGTCCCACATCCTTCAGAATCAATGTTCTTTACTTTAATTTTGCTGAACAGGCTTTGGGGGAGGCAGCACAGCGGTGCAGCAAGTAGTACACATGCCTCACAGCATGAAAGTTACTGGTTTGATCTCTGTGTCAGTCAGGGCCTTTCTCCCACAGACCAAAACATGCTCAATTAGGTTGATTGGTGACTCCAAGTTGCCCTTAGCTATGAGTGTGAGCGTTTATGGTTGTCTGTCTCTTTATGTTAGGGTGACCATATTCTGAAAACCCAAAAAGAGGACCCTCAGCAGCATGCACACTCAACATCTTGACAGGCAGGTACATTGGAATAATGCCATTGGTCCAGTGCAGCACTTTGATATAAATATTTTACTACTACGAATATAATGACCACCTGGTCTTTTTTTTTTTTTTTTTGTCAATAAATGTCAGAAAATGCCCTTTGAGTAAATTATTTTTCTTTTTTCGGGTAAAAATCAAACATTCTAGCAAGTACTTGCCATTATTACGTTGTAAATGCTTAAAACAGCGTGTAATTACAAGAAAAGAAAAGAAGAGATTTGAATTTTCAACAAGTTCCTCTTTATAAACAAAATCTAAACAAACATGTACAACACTGTTGAGAAGACAAAACTGAAACTCAATCTGTGTTATATTTTTTATTATTATTATCATTTATCATTACTTATACTATTATATTATTTAACTATCCATAAAACATGAAATATGATAAAAAAGATGATGACAAAAAAGATGAATTAGGAGCCGAAATTCAGCAAAAGAACGGCAAGAAAACACTCAAGAACTACACTTATGCCATCATTTACACTTTTTTTTGCATTGTTTACACAGAAAATACCAATGATCCACTGATATATAACTTACATGTTTGTCTCTGAATCCTCTCTCTGCTCTCTGGCTCAGTCAGCTCACTTCCCGTACCTCCCCCTCAGGCAATCCAGCCTTTACCATAATGAACATATTTCACTGGAAAGCTCCGCTTCTCAGCCTTCAGAATGCATTAAAATTATTTGGATAACATGGATACCCGAGGAGTTATGGTAGTTTGAATCATGCGTGTCTTTTTCTGTCGCTGGCGACAGCTTCGTCTGTAGAGCAAGCTGAGCAAAACCTGGACATTTTAGGGAATTTTGTGAAATCCCCTTGGACAAATTTTATGACCAAAAAGGAGGACATTTCTGGGCAAAAGAGGACGTACGGTCAACCTTCTCTATGTGGCCCTGCAATTGACTGACGACCAGTTCAGGGTGTACCCTGCTTCTTGCCCAATGTCAGCTGGGATAATCTCAAGCCCCATGACCCTGAAATGGATTAGCAGTATAGATGATGGATGGATGGATGGATGGATGGATGGGACGGGTTTTGGGGGCAGAAGAAAATGACACCTTTCAGGTTATAGGCACCAGAAACATTCAGTAAAGGAGAAGTCCTAAAACCGCAGACTTTTTGTCTTGTTCATAGAAGTACTCAATCACACAAAGAAGAAGTATAATAAAAACCAAAGGGCATACAAGAATTAAAAAAGTATACTGTAGGCTCTTTAAAGGACCCTGATAAGCTCTGTTGTTTTCCAAGCCAAATTGTTTCAGCTTGAAGCTTTCCAACATGGATCTGCTGGATGACTGTCATGGAATCTGGTGGATCCAGCTGCTTTACAAAGTCAAGTTTGGTCTGTATGTAGACGGGACATGATCCAACTCGTACCTGTGTAGCTGAGTCATCTTCCATCCATCCCTATCCCCCCAAAAGTCACAGGGGAGCTGGAGCCTATCCCAGCTGTAAGTGGGTGAGAAGAGGGCTACACCCTGAACTAGTCACCGGCCAATCACAGGGCCATATAGAGAGACAGACAACCATTCATGTTCAGAGTGCCAGATCGAACAAGCAACCTTCTTACTGTGGGACAGTACCTGCTGCACCACCATGCCACCCTGGAGTAACCTTACCTGCAAGAAATTCTGACCGATGACAGAGCTCTCCTAGCTCACCACGCATTTGAGTCTTCCTGTAAATCCCCCACGTGAACACAGACCAAACTGAAGCAGTGAAACTAACAGATCCACGATTCAGACCAGAACAAACATGTAAAATAGTTTTAAATAACTCTTTTAATCAGTGTACACAAGCCGCGAGACAATATTTGTTATAAATCATCATTTTACTTTGACTAAGAGTCATGATTAACTTTAGATAAAGAAAAGTATTCCTGGTTTGAGGAAAAGAAAAACTCATAATAGCAGCCTGGGATGAATTCAGAAAACCATCTGCACTGGTTCATTTATCAAGGCTCTAATTGAACTTGTCGTCCATCTTATATCATTTTTCCATCACAGCAGTTGATGTTATTGTTCAAATTGCGGCAGCCTCCTCCCTCTCCAATCTTCACCTTCATGTAGAGTGACAGAATACTGCTGTAATAAAGTGCTGAAACAATCTTCTGAAAGTATCAGCCCTGATGTTTGAGAGCACTTTGATGCCTTCTCACTGACACTCTGTACTTTTGCACTCCTTTTAATTAATCAGCTCTCATACTCGCCCTCTTCAAGCTTTTTATTCCCGATTCTCTTTGAAATTAAAAATGAGAGCTTTAATAAATCCTAACCAGCCGTCAAAACAGTGATTCAGGTTGTAATTTAGTCGATTGAGGCCAATTTTTCGTGGCATTTCAGACAAAATGCCTTTACTTATGCCTCAAAGCTTGCAGTGAAGAGGGCTGAGGGCATCATGCTTTGGGCTGTCTGTCCGTCCTTCCAGGCCTTTCGGTGAACAGTGCATCCTTAACACTATGACAGTTTTTTTTCCAACTCTGCATTAATGTCTACTTACTGGTTGGTGAGGTCAAAGGTCAAGGTCACTGGGCATTTCTTGTGTTAACACAATCTCAAGCGTTCTTTACTGGATTTCTTTTCAGGTTTTGTGCGATGTCCAAAATGACGACAGAGCTAAGACTTTATATTTTGGAGGTCATGGATGAATCTTGTGAACACAGAATCCCAATAGTGCTTGACAGGATTTCCCTCAATCTTGCACAGATTTATAGCTACTCTGCTAAAAAGTTGGAGAACAAATTTTTCAAACTTGGTGCAATTTATATATTCAAAGAGCTTAATTGGCATGAATGTGGGCATTATTGCCCAAGTTTTTAATTGAAGAAAAATAAAAAATAATAACTACAAGTGCCTCAAGGGCACAAACCTCCTCCGAAGCATTTCGTTGTTGGGTGAGTAAAAAGTGGAAAATTGCCCTATCTTGCACTGCTAGAAAAATCCTTGAAAATCTTCCTGGATCCACATCCAGATTCGGATCACCATTAAACTTCTTTCTTTGCCATAACCAACATTTCACAATAACTTCATCAAAATATGTTGAGAACTTATTAAGTTATTGTTAAAATGTGGAAAACTGCCCCATCTTGCAATGTTAAGGCATCATTAAAAACATTCCTGCATATGTATCCATATTCAGATCACTACCTAAATATTATCACCGCTTCCCTTTTCCTTGATCAAATTTCCCTGAAAATGTCACCAAAATATGTTGACAACTGATTGAGTTATCAGTAAAATTGTGGAAAATCGCCCTATCTTTCAATGTTAACAATTCCTTTAAAAAATTCATGAACCCGCATCCAGACTTTTATCACTATCAAAATGTTATAACCTCTTCCTTTTCCCATGACGAATGTTCCCTAAAAATGTGATCAGAATCTTTCTTGAGTATATAGATTTGTTGGCAAAAATGTGGGAAACTGCCCTATGTTGCAAAATAAACAAATCCTTTAAAAAAGTTCCTGGATCCACATCCCAGTTTGGATCACCACCAAAATCTAATCACTTCCTTCTTTGGCAGCTTCCCTGAAAATTTCTTCATTATCTATTCATTATTTTCTGAGCTATCTTGCAAAGAGCCAAATGGAAAAATTGCCAAATGCCAGCAAAAAATAACCTCTTTGGTGGAGGTAATAGGAATTAAAATAAATAGAATTAATTACAAAAAAACATAAAAAAACAACAAAATCATAGTTGGTGCACAACTGTCAGTTCTTGGTTCTTGGCACTGTCTGATTTAATTTCAATTTTGACCTCATGTTTTTCTCCTGCTTGAAAAACTCATTTTTAGAACATTGACCACTGAATCTGAATAAACTGTAACTTTAGTCAGAGAGGACGTTTGTCCAAACTACTCCTCATTTTCAAACACACATCAGGATTTTTTAAGTCTTAAGAGATGTTTTATCTGTTCGAGACCCTACACATTAAAACTAAAAAAAATCAGGCATTGAACAGTTTGGATCGTACTGTGTGTGGTGTGCTCCGATGATCTCACCACAGTACACCACACACATTACCATTCTGTCCCACCACCGATCTAGAATCTAGTCCTCCAATGCAGAAATCTGATCTAACAAAAATGAAGAAGAAGAAACATAGCAACAACCATAAATGTTGTTTATGGCAACAACCAGAAAACACAACACGCAACATGGGAGAGGACATATGAGATGAGGGAATGATGGTGGATTTGGGACTATTTTTGTTGAAAAAATCCAAAACTAAAAAAAGAAAAGACCGTGGAAAAAATTCTGGAGACAGCGTGAACACCTGAGCTGGTCCTCCATTTTTGAGGTCAACCAACTTTATGTTTCAAGTCGGCCATGTTTGTTTTTATTTACGCCTGCTTCCTTGTTCTTCAGTCAGCTCGCTTCTTGATTGGCTACATTAACGTCACAATTCGCAGTCATGACTAGGGAGTCGTCAGCTTTCCCCACACACATGAAGATTTTTGAACAAGTTTAATATTTATGATTGTCTGCCCTGACCCGTTCCTGAGTCGATTATTGGGACAAATTCACTCTAAACACACCTCAGACCACAGGATAATCTTATAGGATAATCTTGTAAACAGAAGATAATCTGGAGTTTGCCATCCTTGGTCGGGAAGGGGAAAGTTGGGACAAAAACAGCCCGATCATCTTTATATGTGTACCCTACTTTAGGCGCAAATAAAAGCACGTGATCATTTGAACATGATGAGCGATGACACCTGAGGCAGATGGAAAATAGAGAGGTCACTTGAGCTTCATGCTAAAATGCTTTGGTCAGATAGTCGGTCAGTATTTCCTGTCAGACTGCAGCTCTGAGCCACATTACCAGCCCTCAGTCATGCATGCATGAGCCTAAATGACGGCTACAGTGTTCTTTACCGTACCTTCGTCTGCCATGAGGGAGTAATGCTGCTGATTTAGCTGCTTTCACATTACACCATACATGACCAAGCCGACCTCATTTATTCTCCCTCCCTACTCTGATATTTCCCTCCTCTTCGGCGATGAACATGAGAAAAGATTTTACAACTCTGCATTTAACGCTACAGCGGCTACAATGTGATCCAAATGGCAGCTCTTTTCCCCTCTGGTGGCTGCTTCTTGTGTCAGCTCTGCACGTCTTCTCTAACTGCCTCCTACTTTGGCCCAAAAACTGCCACAATCACACGGCTCTAAATGCCGAGGGAGGGAAGCGGCAGTTAAGGCTGTTTTATTGGCTGTGTCATTGTGAGAGGCTCTGTAGTAAATTCAAGCAAGAATTCAGCCTCGGTCGTCGCCTTCCTCTCTGGCTGCTTATGCCTCGGTCTCTCGGTCTCTGAGGGCTCTGTGAGGCGGCTGATGAGTCCGAACAGACTGCACACTGACCCCCTCTCCTCTTTGCTGTCTTCTATCCCTCAGTGTCCCTCACTTAACTCCACGTTTTCACGCTGGTGCACCGTATGTGAGGCATGTTGCTGTCTTGGTGGCGTCTGTCTCATCAAGAAATCAAAATGTTGGACTTTCGGACAGAGCATAGAGTCCTGAGCTACAGTCTGGACTCCAGAAGACAAGCTGGTGCACAAAGACCGAGGCCACTCTAACAGCTGCTGGTGAAGAAACATACTCACAGCTACTTTACACTTAACCAGTAAGTGGTTGGTCCCCCTTTTACCTTCAGAGCTGCCTTCATTCTTTCACTAGTTGGAACTACTATTGCTACCACCACTACCAGTACAACCTCTACAACTACTACTACTACTTCTGATATTTTCTAAAAGTATAAATTTCTATTACTACTTCCACAACAACCATTTTTTATACTTCTCCTACATCTTGTACTACAACTACTTCTATTTCTATTACTACTTTAACTATCTGCAACTACTTCTACTATCACAGTACAACTACAGTTACTTTTACTATCATTGCATCTACCACATCAACTACTACTACTACTACAACCACCACTTCAAAATCAGTCACTACTGCCACTTCTAATTCTACTAGTGCTATCAATACTACCACTGCTACCATTACTACTTCTACTATTACTCCTTCTACTACTTCTACCATCACTTCCTCCACTGCTACTTCTTTTATTACATCTACTACTACTACCTCTACCATCAAAACCAACACTACCAATACTACTACATGTTTTTCCACTACTGCTACTTCTCCTACCATCACAACCAACAACACCACTACTACTACTACTACTTTTACAACTACTACTACTTCTACTATAAAAAAACAACACTACCACTACCACTTCTGTTCTATTTCTACTTCTACTATTTCTACTTCTACAAACACATCCACTACTACAATTTATACCTCTATTACAACCACTATCACTACAGCCATTTCTACAACTGCAACTTCTACTACTACTACCACCATAACCACTACTACTTCTACTACTACTTATACCAATACTACCACCAATACTACTACAGCCACTTCTACTGCTCCCACTACAACTACTTTTACTACTATTAAATTACTATATTTCTGCTATTAGTACTACTACTACAAGTGGTACCACTAGCAATACCAATAGTACTACTTCTACCACTTTATCTTCTAGTCCAGCTACCACCACTATGACTACTACAACTAAAACCATTATTACCGTGTCAACCACTGCTACCACTTCAACTACCAGTTCTACTACTACCACTCATTCAAGGTCTTTTACTTTTTTCATTACAACTATTACTTCTCCTTGAACTACTACTTTTTCCAAAGCTACTTCTACTTTTACTGCTTTGATGACTTATACCATGTCTTCTGCCACTGCTTCTGGTTCTATTACCATTACTTCTAGTGCTCCTACCTTTAAAACAACCTTTTCTACCACTACTACAAGCACCACTACTACGACTACTTCTTTTACCATTACCTCTATCACAGCTACTGCTACTTTACTACAATTACTGCTACTTCTACAACTACTACTCTCACCTCTACAACCATTTCATGTCAATATCAGTATTAAGTCAGGTAAATTGTTATCTTAATCACTGGTTCATCATAAGTAAAAAAATGTTTAATCAGGTTGATGATTACTCAATCAATTCTTTTATATGAAGTTAGTTGGTTTCTATTATACGTTATATTTATATAATCTGTTCCCAAAAATACAAACATGTTAACAGGCTCAGACATGAAGATCAGTCCTTTATTTTCTTGTTTCCTGTCCTGCTGTGCATTATAAATACTCTGAAGCCTATGAACATCCAGCAAACAAACCTGTAGAAGATTCAGAAACACTTCACTTAACGGAATAACTTAAATACCAGAGATAACACAGTAGACTTTTCTCTACAGCACACAGATCTTATTCAGTTATGTCACAATAAATGTGAATTCCTGTCATTGACTTCCTTCTTTTGTAAGCTGGTGACTCTGCACAAAGAGTAAAACCTTGAATTTCTCGAGGCAGTCTCTTCTGTTCATATTCTCACACAATTCAACAGTGAGCAGCACTTCTCCTCAAGGACAAAACGTGTGTTTACATACGACAAAGACCGATTTTTGATGTTGAGATGGAAAAGAACTACAGACTTCTTTAATGTCTCACATATAGCAGTTTCAAAGTGATACATGGACTGCATCTTAACAACGGGGTGTAAGTTAATGTTCTTTAAATGTCATCTTTTCATACATTATAACCTGAACAGC
The DNA here is from genome assembly GCA_037902135.1 of Cetoscarus ocellatus. Lineage (NCBI taxonomy): Eukaryota > Metazoa > Chordata > Actinopteri > Labriformes > Labridae > Cetoscarus > Cetoscarus ocellatus. The sequence continues at coordinate 2,292,748 of JBAMNC010000694.1, read as the reverse complement.
TCAGATTCTTAATACATTCTGAGAGGTGCAAATAAATGGCTGAGCATTACACAGATGTATTAATCTTAATAAGCAGCTGTGTCAAGATGTTTGCGTTACAGCTTAAATAAGGGAGAAAGTGGAGTAAACTGTTTTTATTTCTGCTTTTCCTCCTTTGAAACCTGCAGCCCTGAATCAAACTAAACATCCTGAACTCTTAGAAAGCTGATCTTTGAAAATAATTTATGACATTTTTTTTCCAGATTAAATTTGAAGGATGGATTCATGACCACGATGTGCCAAAAACCATTAAAGAAAATGAATAAATAAATAATACAGAACAATAGGTGTGCACTGAGTTTGGAGCTTAGCAAGACCGATTTGCCTGATTACAGACATTGAATCAAGTGGATCCAGCTGCACTGCAAGGTTGATCTGATAGCACCCCACTCTTGAATTCTAAGGGCCCTATCGTATGCCTGGTGCAAACACACTGTCCCAGGTATACAATAGGGCCCAAAGTCTGTTTGTCCAAAAGTTTGGCATATTGCTAATGTCTTTGTTGACCTCTAAAATGCTTAATCCCTGCAGCTGGTTCTGGTCTGATTGATTTAAAGGCTTACGCCAACTTTTTTTTTCTTTTGGTGTCTTGCCTCACTCCCAAGTCCATGACAAGCGGATAGACACCATTCTTTCATCTGTGCATGCAGTAAAAAGTAAGAAACAGGCAAATCTCACCCACCTCCAATTAGCTTAGCTCAAACACTGGGAGTCAATGAAACATGTTAGCCTGCCTCAGCCTACAGTCATCAGATAAACTCTTTAGCAACTCTCAACGGTCCTGTGTGCTTGTTGTGACTCGTTTTTTTAACGCGTTATGTTACATTATCCCCTACTATCATAGACTGACCTTCTTCTACTTGTAAACAGAGGCCTTGTTGACCTACGTCTGTGGTGGTTTGTGTGAGTCTCCCAGCTCTTTTAAGTGAACAATGAGAACTGATTCACAGTTGTGAGTGAGTGAGGGAATCTTAAATTTGCAGGCAATTTGCATTTAAGAATGGCTTGCAAACTAATGGCTGAGGCAAGACTTGTAAAGAAAAAAAAGATGGAGTATCCCTTTAAGGAAAAACATCCTGCAAAACAAACAAGCCCGTCCTTGAAGCTGGACCAGCCTAGTGGGATATCAGTGCCAGTGCAGTCTGTCCAAACATCTTGACCCTCTCTATGATGCACCAGGACCAAGTCAGACTTCTTGGCAACATCTGCCAGATGAGGACCAGAGCAGAAGACATGAATGTCTTCGGGGCTTATTAGCTCTGCTTCATAAAACACTCCAACATGATCCACTAAACTGTGTGTAACCTCAGCTGGTTAGAGAGCCAGAGGCTCCATCACTGCTGCTGTAATGTAAAAATGAATGAAACTGCATTAGAGCTGGAGCCTCTTGGAATCACATGTTCTTATCCAGCCTGGGTTTGGATGTGGAGACGTGGCTGTGGGAGTTTGTTTTGTCCTCGGAGTAAAACTCTGCTTCATTTCTTATATGAATCTGTCAGCCATCAAACACACAGAGGCTGGTGCCTACATGAAGCTTTGCATTCAATCAGACTTTGGTAAATGTTTGATGAGTTCAGCTTGAATAGTTTCTTCTTCTTGTTCCCAGTTGTTATGCCTCAGAGTTCCGAAAGGACCTCTGATCTGATGCATGTTATGGAAACGTTAAAATAATAACAGCTGAGGGCAATAACAGCATAAGAGGAGCATTTACTGAGCTGAGCAAAACTTTCTAAATGGTCTTTTAACTCTTTTATGCATGGGGTCCACTACAGTGGGCAGATATTTGGAAGAACTTTTTATACCATTTAGATTACAGTACTATGTTTCAACTACCAGGCAGTGAACTCCCAAACTGTAGTCTCAAGTTTAATAAAAACATTATCTTTGTATCTTTTTGTCATATTAAGATATTACATCATAAATCCAAAATGGACATCAAAGGAGAAATGCACCAAGCCTTCAAGAATAAGTGTTAAATCCTTCAATGCTCAAAGAATCAGACAGTCAAAAACAAACAAACAAACAAACAAACAAACAAAAAACAACAAAAAAACAAAACAGTTGTTCTAATTTAATAAGATGCTAGGAGCACTTTAATGCAGATTTTAAAAATAATTTCTTGTTCATTTTTTCTGTGACAAAAAATTCAGCATTAAAGATTATATTCTGTGTATTATGCTTGTATTCATATTTGAACTCATTTTGGTTTTTTTTAATTAAAATGTTGGTGTATTTCACAAGTAATTGTATAATTTAACCTTTCACATATGGACCATTTTAGCTCAAATGTGGCAGCAGGTCCAGGATCAGGGTTTTTTTTCTGGGCCAAATTTGAACTGTTTTTTGAAGATGACTGATTTTTACTTATATTCGGCAGCAGTTTGTGTCTCAACGTCTTTTGGGCCCAAAGTTGGACTGTTTTTGAGGGTGTAAGTGTAAATGTATATGTTCTTTATTTATACAGCTCTTTACAACAACCCTTTCAGTGAACCAAAATGCTTTACAATAGGTAGTAAATAAAAATTAAATAAATGAAAACAATAACAAGCAATAAAATAGAATAAAAAATGCAATTCAATAAAATAAAGTAAAAGTAAAAGGGTCACCATGCTACTAGAAGGACAATTTTCAGGAAAATCTGACAAAGACTTAATATACTTCAGATTTTGCATCTTTTTTCAGTGCTAACCCTTTATTTATTGGGCCATATAAAAGCAGATACCCATGTGAGGACAGGAAGCCTCTCAGTGTTCAGGGGTACAGTATTTGGGTATTTGTTCTAAACTTTGTCTAAAGTTTGCGTTATTCGAGTGTAATTACATTTACTGTGATTCCTCTAAAATTTTATATAGTCTCTCAGAGAGACTGAAGGCCAGCAGGAGCTGCAGGGTGACTGAGAAAATTCAATTCAGGGAGTGGCAGCATCACATGATATTTGTATTTTTGTCATATTCACATAATTTACTCACATCATTTAAGAGTAAATGATGTGAACATTATGTATGAACTGTAAGAGATGAGTACTGGTATAAAAAAAAACCTATTTATCGTAATGATCTAAGCAGGACTGGTTTTCCCATCACTGATTCATATTTAGAGGAGATGCTGAAGATTAAAAGAGATCATAAAAGAGATCATAAGCTTTAGTATTTGACATCATCTTACTTTCTTAAAAGAAAGAGAACAATATTTCTGTCATTTTTATATATACAACAAACAAACGCCTCACTTTAAACCCTGAATCTTCATATCTATTCATGGAGACAAAAAACCTTCCCAATAGTCTGACAGCTCTGTCAAAATATAAGCCTGAGCCACAGTAGCAGCAGCTGCAGAACATGTCACATCCATTTTTTGGAACGACAGGCACCTGTGAGTTAAGACTGAGTTTGGATCTCCCAACAAATAAGAGCGGCTGACACATATCATCATGTGTCCTCGCTGAATCTTCCTGCAAATGCTTGTGTTGCTGTGGCTCTGAAACATGCTTTACATCTTAACTTAAACCTGCCCCACCTGAACCAAACAAATACAGCAAATACCAGGAGTGTATATAACAATGCACTGTTCTGAAGAAAAAGCATCACTTGACTTTCTCATTGTCAAAGGGAAGACTAAAACACAACAGTCATATACATTATCTTCTTAGCCTGTTAACTTTGTTATGTGATCCAATATATGAATGGACAACCTCCGTGGGGGAGTGTATAGGGTTGGGGGGCAGTGACAGTGAGAAACACGTATACAGAGCATAACTAAGAGTCAGAAGGAGCCATAGGCTTGCTGTCAAACCCTGAATAAAGAGACACTCACTAGAACTCACGCAAGTGAAAGAAACCTGTTGGCATGGTAACGAATCAAACCACTGCACCTTTGGATCATGGAGGACAATGCTGCACAAACTGTGTTAAGATGGTGCTGATGGTGTGTGCTAGGGCTTGGTATTTCCAGCAACCTCACGATACGATATGTATCCTGATACTGAGGCCACGATACGATATGTATCCCAATACATGTAAATTGTGAACATTGACTATGTAATTAATAGAATTCCTGACAAGTGTTGTTTTTCACTACAAGAAAAAAAAAGAACAAGGATGAGTCTTAAATGATTCTACAATTTCATAAAACTTAAATTCAGGTCCTCAAAGATCTTAGACCTAAGTTCAAATTTGGAACATGTGCTTCATTATGTAGCTTGGCCTCTACTTGGAATTGTACCATTGTTAGCATTACCAAAGTGTACTGACAGCAACTGTCAAAACATTGAGGCTGTATCGATTCTGTAGAATCCGTATCAATACACATATCTACAAGGACTGTGTGAAGATATTTTGCCGTATCGATATTTTGAGCACAGGCCTAGTGTATGCTAGGGCTGAACGATTTTACAAAAAGATCTAATTGCGATTTTTCTAGCAAATATTGTGATATCAAATCGATTCACGACTGTCTTCAAATCAGGCTTCAGTGCAATATTCACTGTGTTTACAGACAACAATAAGGAAATCAATGATCAAAAGCATGTAACACATTAGTCATCATCTAATATTGCTGATAAATAATCTGTTTTCATTGTTAAAGGGATACTCCAACTTCTACTCCTAAACAGAGGCTTTGTGTTGACCTGCTTACCAGCACTTCTGTAAATGAAAATTGCTGCAAATTTGTGAAATAGTGTGTGTAAAATAGTTGACACAACAGATCCTGGGTCAGTCAGGAGCGCTGCAAAAAATTGCAGCTTTGGCGATCACATGATTGAGTTGTCTGAAATTGCGATTACAACCCAAAAAAGATAAATCTTTCAGCCCTAGTGTCAGTGTCAACTTTATGAGGCCCCATGTCCTGCAAAATCAATACTCTCCGATTTTAATGTTGTTGAAGGGTCTTGGGAAACATAAGAACATCACACTCAGTTCACAGAGAAATACTCTATCTCCCTTTAAGGAAAATGTTCCTTAAAATGCTTTGTTCTTACTTCCTGGGATTTATGATGTCAAAGCCATACATCCTCCACCTACATAAGTGTTTTCTCATCATGTAAAGATGCCATGACTGTTTTGAAAGCCTCCTCCAAAGCCTGTTACCCATTCCCTCTTCTATCAGGCATTATTTGGGCAGCCAATCAGTGCAGAGATCATTATCACATTCTCCTGTAGCCCTGCCCGATCTGAGCATTTCCAAAGTGGAGGGAAATAGAGTGCATCTGATCCTCTGCAGAGGCAACATTTTTCATTATGTTTTCAACCTAAGTCTTTGATTGAAAGACACAGAAGAAATGATGTTTCTTTGCATCCCTTAGTTTGTTCTCCTAGGAAGTTATTAAAATATATCAAGATATATAAAGGCTTAGTCATCATTGATCTGTGTGGGATTTTTATCCAAATCTGTTTAATTTCAATACTTGACATTATCACAGCATAGTGTATCCAATAGTCCAGATTGTCTGTAAAAAAACAAATGCCTATAACAGTTGATGCTTGAAAATGTTGAAGTTTTATGTCCACTATAGTAGAGCTATGGATAAAAACGGGGGGTAAGATGAAGGATGGTGGAGCTGACTCGTGAGGCTGTAGGATGTGCTTTTTGCAGACTTCATGTTTTTGGGGTCACAGGAGACAGCAGACCTGGCACACACTGCCTGTCTGCCATTAGAACAGCAGTTGTATGCTGGGCCACAGAGACCGAGCATCCAACAAGCCATTATATTGATGCTGCGCTTGACAGAGGCTCAGAGAGTAACCATCAGAGCTCATCCGGGACTAAATGACAGATAGCCTCTCGTTCTTGTCTGAGCCTCTCTCTCTCCTCTCTTCACTTTTCTGGATCTTATTGTCTGTTATATCTTTTCCACAGGCTCTCTGCAGAGGTGGTTTAAGCATTTTTGAGGGCCCAGGCAAAGATCAAGAGGAGCCCCATTCCCATTAAAAAATATAACTTGTAAGGCTTTCAGGTACAGGCACTTCAAGATCTCCAGTCTTATTTTTGACTTAACAAATAAGAGAGTATGTCTAAATCACGCAATTAAGTTGGCAAGGTTTGAACAAGTCAGACTTTTTTCTTTTTTTTTTTTACCAGGGCTTCAATTTGAATAAAAGGCCCAAATATGTTGGCAACACTTTAAACAGGGGTGGGCAACCAGCAGCCTGGGGGCAACATGCTGGCCACCAGTCAGAATTACACATGGAGATAAAAAAGTGTGATTTGCTACTATGACACTGTGTGCACAACCAAAACACAATTTAGCATGTAAAACTAAATATATATGTCAAAAAAAGCCTTTAAAAACTGGTTTTATTTTATTCTTTCTTGGACATAAGCTGGTTTAAGTTATGGATTTGTGGAATTCATGACTTCCATAAGGGTCATTTATGAAAATTTATGAATGCATTTGAACAAAAATAAGACAAATAAACTTAGTAACCATCAATAACTAATATTTTATTTATTTACTGCTGCCTTGGGGGTGGTTACTTTTGTAACAGAAAATGTCTCTACCATTAGGAATAACTGATAAAATGAATATAGAATACATTAACTAAATACAGAAAAACAGTTTAGACCAGTGTATAGTGTAGAATATTGCTTTTAACTGGTGTAAATTTTATATTTAGCCAACAAATCTGCAGCATCTGTGTTATGCTATCATCTCATTATGGACCAATGTCTTTGAGGGATGTTTCCAGCTGTTTATTGGATCGATGACACCAAGAATGAAGGAGCTCTGAGGGCAAAAAGTGTCTCGAATAAAGTGGCAAGTGTGAATATGTGCAATTTTGAAAAAATTAGAAGGCTGTCTCAGTATTTTAAAGTGATTTTTTGAACCTATACTTCTCTTTGATGCTCACCTGCACTGACGGTATCTTTAGGCCACTTGGAGCTCAAAGCTCCAGCGATATCTGACCTTTACCTATTGTCAAAATCATCTAAAGCTCCCTTCTTTCCTCACCCCTCGTCTCCCCACGGTCTTTTATCCCTTTATTTTCCTCCCATTCATCCGTCCCTCCACCTTTCTTCCTGCTTTCATCGTCCTTCTTTTTTCTTTCTCTGATATTCCCCGTCTCCCTGCATCTGTCTTTCCTCCTGTCCATCACGTCCCATCATTTTTTGGACCCGGCAGCTCTGTCAGTGGAGGGAACAGATGCCGACCACACCGAGGGCGGGGCGGGTTGAAGCCGGGTGCTGCGTGGGCATTAGTGTCAGCGTGACAATGTGGAGCGAGCGCTTAGCGGTGCGATCTGGAGAGCTGACAGGATTCACAGCTCTGGTTCAGCGGGGGCAGAGCAGGGAGAGGACGCCGAAAAACCTGGAGGTGATGGCGGAGGGGGGTTAGGGGGAACATCCGAAAAGGAACATCCAACAAAAGCTCCCCTTTACGGACGCAGACTAAATATCACAATGTGGTCTTTATTAGCATAGAGTTAGGGGGAGCAGATGTGATGTGTTTCAGCCATTCTGTGGATTTTAATTGTGACTGCTCTGATGTGTAGGAATGAGAACTGTAATAATCCAATAAACAGGCTCAGCATGCTTCACACGGCTGTAAAGGCCTTTCAGAGGATCATAAATCTTATTGTAACCATGATGACGGTCCACTGGAGACCAGTCCGAGTGGAAATAAAACAGCACTCTACAGAACAGAGGTGTACAAACAGACAGCACAGACCTCAGACTGCTGTCCTCCAGGTGGTCGTAAGATCATGAATGAACACTTTAACCTGGAGCTAAAGTGTCTGTTATGCTACATGCTGACTCTACTCGTGCAAGAGAGAGCAGTGAAGGGCTGTCACCGAGCATGGGGTAAAAATCCATACTCAAACCATAAATAAACGTATACATTAAAAATGTACAGTTACAGCATCTGGAACAGTAAACCACATGATCCAACAGAGGGTGATGGTGACGCAAACTGTACTCAGTCAGGACTTTCTTTGCAATTTCTCTGTAGGAAAGACCTTCATTTTTAAGTGTTATAATGGTCTGTCTCTCTTCAATTGTTAATTGCCTTTTTCTTGCCATTTTTGTAGCAACATACGACTTTCTGAAGTACAATGCTGTTCAACTGATGCTCACAGGGGTATGGTACCACAGGGTATGCTTTTATGCAGACAGAGGGGACTGTAAGCAATAAAGAAAAGTTGGAACACCTGTAGGAATTAGTAGAGCCAGCTTTCAAGGCTTGATCAACCTTCATTGCTGCAGAACAGCTTTAAATCATTAACCCATTTCATGTTCCCTGAAAGAGGACTTTTTCTATAGTTCTGAACTGTACATAATTTTTCAGTTTTGAGTAACCTAACCTTTTCTTTTAAGCTATGGTGGTACAGCACTTACCTTTGTGACATTTCAAGCTATTCATCGGACTTGCACGACTTGAGTTGCAATAAATAACTGGAAAAATTGGGGTGTTCTCAAATTTCGGACTGGTAGCGTATGTCTGTGTCATGCATAAAAAGCTCTGCAGGCTAGTTTGACTTAAGTTTTGTACTTAATAGGAACGTCAAAGTCAGTTAACAGATTCTTTATTTTTAAAAAGACCTTGTTTTCTCTCTATCTTATTTGTGAGTGTAGGCATCGGCATTATGAATGAGGAGATCTTTTGGGAAGATAGTTTCACAGAGAAAAAGGGATATATGAAATATGACTTACTCAAATATGCACAACACACCAGTGCAAATAAAGTCTGACTTGTAGTGTAGTGAATCTCCTGGAGCATATTTGTGTACCATTTATAATTGTTCAGAATACAACTGTTCCTTTGTTGGCCATATTATCAAGAACAGTGATAAGTGCTCAAGCTGCATCAGAACCTAAGATGGAAGTTATGATTTTACCATGTATTACTCAGATCCACAATGTATGTATTACCATGTATTACTCAGATCCACAATGTTGAATTTGACCTGCTTAGCATCAATATTAGGGTTTAGAAATAACCAACTTCAGATGAGAGAATCTTTAAGACATGACACCTTTCACTAAACTCAGTTCACAAAGGACTGCTCCATCCCTCTTTAATGAAAACACCCCTTAATATGCTACGTTTTTACTTCCTGGGGTTTATGATGTCATAGCTTTACAGCCTCCACCTACATGTTTTGCCAGCCAATCAGAACAGAGTTAATTATCATAGCCTCCTGTAGCCCTTGCCCCCTCAGATCAGAGCATTTCCAAAAGGGAAGGAAAAGAGGTGCATCTGATCCTCTACAGTACAGACATTTTTATTTTTTTCCTATTCATCTTAAACAAAATTATTGCTTTATAGACATGATTTATACGAGCTGTAATCATTTTCAGTGAACAGCTGTGACTTTTTTGCTTTTCTACCAAGACTTCATGTGCAAACTATAAAATCTGATGTTCATAACAAGAAGCTGTGGTTAAAAATTCAAGCACTTTTCAGCATCTTCAAACTACAACATTAAAATTAAAGCACTTTCAAGGACTTCCAGCACTCGTACAAACCCTGTGTGTTCTCAGTAATGCAAATCAAGTATGAAAAGATGGTGCTAAGATGAATAATACAATGATCCCTCTGAGAAAAATCAGGTTTTGAGCATCACACTAAAAGTCATTCAGCTTTTGGAGTACACTCCTGCACTGAGATGCTTATTCACAGTTGAATGGACACATCAAGAGAACAGTGGGTTGTTTTATCAGAGCTGAGAGATATCAGAGACTGAACTTAAGCAACGTCCTTCAGCTAAGAGGACGCTCACAGGACTTTTCATATCACATAGCTCATGATGTATATTCCTCACAGCTCTGAGGACATTCAGACAAAGTTTTGACCTTCTCCACAGAATCCAAACTAAGGGACACACAGTTCTTCAGGGAACAGAGTCCACGGAAACAATATTTTCTAAAGGTGACTGAACCTCCTTCCTCCTCTTTTACTGTATCCGTGGAGGAGATAGGAATCACCGCTGTATGCACAGGAGTCTCTATATGATCACTGACGGTGCAAATACGTAGAAAAGCCATTTCAGGCAGGAAATGAGAAGGCAGCGACTTGTGCCGGTCCTCCAAAAATGATACTTATCTGCCAATCAGAGGGGGAATCTGAGATAAGGGAAAGAGCAGATCGCAGGTGAAGACATGCGGAGGAAGCGAGGTGTTTGGTGAGAAGTGAGGGCGAGGAGGTGAAGGAGAGAGCGATGCTGAAAGATACAGGAGAGTGCACGATGCTAAGGTTTGCAGGGGAGGGAGACGTGGAGTGGGTAATGGATGGTGGCTGGAAAAGCATGCGTGGGTCATGGAAGAAAAAAGAGAGGAAGTGTAATTCAGACAAATGAAAAGTGGTCGAGTGAGTGAGTGAGGAGGGGGTGCAGAGGTGTAATGGAAGGAGAACATCATTTTGGCTTTTTTTTTTAAACGCCTGCTGCAGTTTTGGGAAGATACCAATTTGGCCTCAAAGTGAACATTAGATGAAAATGTCATCTCCATACAGGTAATTTACTCTCCCCAGCTTCAAATGTGCTCTTCAAAATGGCAGAGGCCAGGAGAGAGGGGGCTGACGGCCGAGTTCTCGCTGTAATCATGAGTGGGTAGAGAAAGATGAAAAACTTCCCTGCAGAAATTAAACCAAATACCGTCAAAACCTGAATGTAGAAAGATCCCACTGTTCACCATCAGAGCAGCTGTGTGCACTTTAGTTCAGGCGGCAGGTTCTCCCTCTGGGCCTAGATGATCGTCTTTTCTTAGTTAAATTTGATCAGAACATGAGTGTGTAGGACGTTAAAATACGAAAAAGCCTCTGCTTGAATGTGAATTTCTAACAAACTATTTGAAAAAGGAATTAGCTCTGAAGACTGTAAACAAACTTTGAATAAATACAAGATACCTGTTAACCTTGTGAAGCAGCTGGATCTGCTTTATAGATTCTGTAAGCCTCTAACTGGCTCTTAATGAATGTGACAGAGAAAAGAAACTTAAATTTTGGTCAACTTTTTCTCCCCCTTAAATAATTCCAATTGGTGTTGTGTCTAGTATTGTTGGAAAGCCTGATGAGTTACCTTTACAAGGTAACTCATCATGAGGTACAGCTAGTGAGAATCATGCGTCAGCAGGGAGAGGATATTTTGGTGCCACTTGTTTGAACAAAGGAAAATATCAAGTCCACAGAGCTATTACAAACATAAAAACCAGATACAGCTTAGGATAGGAGACCTTAGCATCTGTAGCTACACAACAACCCATTCTTCTCCTTGAGCTTCTGGACACAGGCGCTCAAATCTTGAGTTTCCCCAGACCCTCTCCTATAGTCCACTTACAGATCTCAGAGAGGGCAGGGGCTACTGTTGCTGCAGGCAGGAAATTAACATGTATAAGAAAAACAGCTGTGGTTAAAACTTCTGTCACCAAGTGGATCATAACACCCCGGTCATCTAATACCCCCCGAGTGTGTTTTTGGTGAGGGATAAAGCATTATACATGTAATTCAATTAGTGTAGTCATTTGTACAGCTGTTTCAAACACTTTGTAAAGTCCATGGATCTAATTTACCATTATATTAAATAAAAAACATGCTTTAGCATGCAACTTTAGTTTTTATATCTTTATCTCTAAGGTGTAGCATAAAAATATACTTATTTAACCTAATAAAATGTGTTTGAAGGACTATCTAATCACAGGGATTGTTAAATAGGAATGTGAAAGTTCACAACAAAAGTCTGAAGACTCGATAACAGGGTGCTTTCAGATATATTTATAATGTTATGTTAGAGACTGGTTGTGCACTCTCTCTTGTGTGTTAAAGCTGGCAAATGATTCATTTTAATAGCAAAAGAGGCTTTGTAGGTCCCTTCTATACACACTTGTATTAATTATCTCCAAAAATGCTGAAAACTGGAAACATATATTACGCTAACTGCAAATTAAGAAGCTATAAAGTGGAGAGAAACAGTGAAGGTACCAGCTCTAGCAAAACAAAACAATGTAGGACCTACATTACTTGATCACAGATCAGTATTGTCTTAGAAATGTTTGTTTTCTGTTTCATACAAACACAAGACATGCTTTATATTTTTTATAATGAAAAAACATCCTGGTTCTAAGAATTTTATCTGAGCTTGTCACTGATCACTTTGCTCCAAGAACAGCATACTGTGGACTGACAACAATACTCGTGTTTAATCTGCAAGTCTGAGGTGTCGCCAGCAGAGGGCGCCCATGTCACAGGTTCAAGGTAGAGAACATTATACAGTATTAACCAATTTTTTTATGCTACGGATCGTAATTTCTTGCAAAATTATAACTTCGGAGTCACTGGCATGTGCAAACCCCAATTCCAATAAAGTTGGGACATTGTGCAAAATGAAAATAAAGCAGAATACAATAACTTGCCAATCTATCTCAGCCTATTCGCAATTGAATACAATACAAAGCCAAGATATTTAATTTTTTTTTTGAAAATACTAACTCATTTTTAATTTGGCAACCATATTTTAGGGTGGATTTTACACCTACTATGAGGTTAGATTTCAGCTATAACCCACAGAATACATATGTTCAAACCATCTTAGCTGGTGTAACACCTCCAACATCAGCTGAGCGTAAACTCCATCATAAGTAACTTAAATTTAACTAGACTACGTTTGACACTGCCGCAACCCTCACCTGATCTCCATCGCTGTGGCTGGTATCCAGGCTGTTGCCAGATATCCTGAACTGTCCCTTTTCTAAAGCAAACATGAATATGACGATGCTGGAACTAAAATCTTCAAGACCAAAGAGACAGAGTAAAAAAACATGAATAATTTCATCATTTATGCCCTTTCAAAGAAAGCTTGTGTTTTTTCTGTTCAGTTTGTGCTCTGTAAGATATTTTTGAAAGGGGCACAAAAGGATGATAATCAGTTGACAAAGCAATAAGACACATCTATCACATTTTTGTTACACGCTGTTTATCTGGACGCAAGGCTGGAAAACAAAAGTGTACAAATGTGTGCTAGCTCTCCGGCGTGTAGCCGGCCTTTATTTTCCCGCAGGAAACATTCTCCTCTGGCAAGCTGGGTGGCTCCGATAAGCAAGTGTGCTGTCAACTCAGCACCTTGGCTCAGTGGTAGAAAACAGCCCAATCAATACGTCATTAATCATCGGTTTAATGTGGCCCAGCCTGATGTGGACAAGCATTAAAATGGAGGGATTAGAGGGAGGAGGAACGAGCTTGATGGCTCGCATGTGAAGTCTCCGGAAAAGAAAGGATCCAGATAAATGATGTGAGAGAAATTTGTTCAGAGAGCTGAATCGAAGCTGAAGGATGGAGCTACAGGCCCTGGCATGCCCGTGTTTGTGGGGTAGATGTATCTCTGCATGTCCTTGCTTATACATCACACATGTCCCTAATGGTATTCATCTTTTCAGCTCCTCATGTTAAACGATAACTTCATCATGTGAGTGCATCCGCTCGTAACGTCTGTGCTCAGAGCAGCATTCTGAACAAACTGTAAAAGTGTGATTCATCGTCTGAGAGGACTCGTAACTCCTGATTTATCTCCGTCAGCAATGAAAAAACGGACTGAGGGACAAAATCACTTCACAACAGCCGTCTTACCTGTGCTGATGTGGCTCCTTAAGTGTGGGACGTAAAAGGGAGATAATTCATTAACCCTTCACATGGCCATCAGTAGCCACAGAGAGTGATTTAAAATCAGTACATTTAGATCAATTAAACGCAGAAAAAAAAAAAAAAAAATTCAAAGTAATTCAATCTTGCTTCAGCAGATGGTTTTTGCTGCATTACGGGTTTGCTATTAAAGTCATATAGGTTAGTTATATCAATAAAAAAAGATGACAAAAAGCTGCAGATGTTTATTTACCACATGATTTTGCTTGAACTGATTTAAAATGAAGACCAAGATTGCAGGCCAGTTTTGTTGCAGTCAAAGTCAAAGCATTAATTAAAAGTTTAAACTAATTTCTATTCATGATGCTGAGATTCTGGCCCTTGACCATGGTTGTATGGTGAGAAATTAAGTTAATTTAGATATTCTAAGTTGTGTTTTTGTGACAAAAATTAATCCTTCCACTCCAGTGGACGTTGTGCACTAAAGGGTATATTCTGTGCATTATGCCAGTATTCAGATTTCAACTTATTTTGTATTTTCTTATTATACATTTTAGTGTAATTCACAAGTTATTAGTTTGATCAAACAGCAATATTAAATATACTTCAGATTTTGCATCTTACTTCAATGCTAACACTTTATTTATTGGATCATAAGCGGAGGTCCATGTGAGTATAGGAAAGCCTTTGAGTGTGTAGGGTGGTGGTGTTTGTGTATTTGTTCTAAACTTTGTCGAAAGTTTGTGTTGCTACAGTGTAATTATACTTACTGTAAAAACCTATATCTCTTAAATACCATGTTTTCTCTCAGAGACTGAAGACCAGCAGGAGTTACAGGGTGACTGAGAAAATTCCACAAGTGACTATCATTTTTGTCATATTCATATTTACTCTTAATAAATGTTAAAGATATGTGTTTGTGGATCCATATTAAGTGCCATTATATTACTATTCACACCATTATTGCATGGTGTCCACTGTAGTGGACAGATGCATTAGTCCCTAAAACATAACATATGGCCAGTGGCTTGAAATCACAAGAAAGATCTGTATTATGGAAAGAATGACCAGTTTAGACTGAAGGGGGATGCTTTTTATGGAAAAGTGGGGAAAATGGACTATTTATGACACAATGAAAAATACCTAAGGAATCACTGATATGTAAATACAAGATACTGAACCTTTATACACAGAGTTGACTATCGATATCGGTAAACGTTAATCTCATTTTCAATCTGAAAAATGTTTCGGTATTTTCAGAGGGCAGAACCTTAAAATACAAGAGCAGCTGGTGATTGGACGATTGGTCCGCCCGTCACACTCTTCACAGACCAATCCATTTCAAGCTACAGTATGACATGGCAGCTAGATCCTGTTGTTAGCCGTTAGCTTAAACTATGAGTACTTCAGTCCTTAGACCATCGTCTTATCTTACATTAAATTATACCACACATATGTATCATTTGCCTCTTATATGTGACATGAAACCCGCAAATACCCACCAAGTTCTCCCAGTAAACTTCTGAGGAGGGCAGATTTCATATCGTAGGGTAACCATGACTCCAGCCCGGCATCGATCGCTCAGCATTTCCGCACTCCCAGTTTCCCAGTGGTGATCCCCGGTCAAATATTATTAAAACATGATTTCCCGTAAGACAGGCTGAAGTGACGTTCTTTGCTCCTCTTTTAATAAAGGAGAAATTGAGTCCATTTCTGATAAACTGCAGATCTTGCTGCATCCACGGAGACCGCTTTTACACGCCGCTGTTGTTTTCAAACATGCAGTAACTTCCTGTTGTCGTCACATCCGCAGCTCCCGCCTCTGTCCCCTGAATGGAGAGTTTTTATGCATTCGGCTTCTTGTGCTTGATTTTTTTGGGGGGTGGAGAACAATCTTTTGATCTGCCACAATAATCTAATGAATTTCAATGAAAATACCTCAAGTTGAGGTCTTTTTTCAGCAATTTTTAAGAGAGATTAAAAAAGAGATTAATTAATTACAGATAATAATTAATTAATCTCTTTTTTAAATCTCATGACAGCACTATTGTATACTCACGAACATTAAAAAAATGATTTCTTTCTGATTTAATAACTCATTCATGGAAGAGTTAAGTTACCTATAGGCTCGTGGGGCCATAGGTGTTTTTACTCCCTTCCTGTTTGAACTGTTGATTTAAACACTCGATCTGCATCAACAGAAAAACTGGACTCATGTAGAGGAGGACTCCAGCACTAAAGGTAGAATATAACGTATCTGACTTGGAGCTGACTTTCCCCCTCACCACATTACGTCTCTAAATAATACATGTCGAGCACTCAGAGGCCGTCCTGTCTGTCTGTCTCCGCCCGTGCTCTGCTGCTCGTGCTCCTATTGTGGGACAGCGCGAGTGACAAGACCCGCCTGCTCCTCCGGCAGCCCCTCAGACACACTCACACACACTTCAGCCGTTTTCCCTCCACCATGAATTTTTCACCAATTTGTCAGAGCCGTCAGAACATGTAACATGCCCTGACCTCCCGCTGTCCTCGAGTGGACCGCCGTGGAGAGTGCGAGGAGTTCGATTGCTGCCACCAGCCGAGAGAGGCAGTTAGGGCTACGTCCAGGAGTGAAGAGAGAGGGGATATCGATATGGAAACCATGAGGAGCAGGGGGATTAAACATGGATTCAGTGTCCAAATAAAACACTAACTGGTACATGTTTGGTAGTTGGCAAGATCGGATAAAAACAAAAAAGGACTTAAAACGTCGAACAAACTAAAACTGGACTTTCTTTTATAGATTCTAAAATCCCACCACAGCAGGAAAGACGCTCTGACTTAATAACATACTTTATAAATGAACACAAACTGGCACGCTGCTAAAATGCCACAATACTCTTTCATATGTCATCTTATTTTCTTAATGCTCCTAACTTTCATGATGTGGTCAGTATGTAGATTACTGTTCATTGTTCCTACTGTCACTGATTTACTTTTTAAAGAGCAACAGACTGAGAGACTTCCCTCTTCCACATTATTTTAACATTTTAACACACTGCAAAAACTCAGATCTAGGCAAGTGTGATTGTCTGTTTTCAAGTCAAAAATACCCCAAAAATTATTCTAATCTACATTCACTTAACCAGTCAAGATAAATATCTTACTTTAAGGAATGAAAGGCAAAAAAAAGGCATTAAATTGGTTGTAATGAAGAGAAAATATTTGCAAATGAAACAAGAAAAGTTCGACTCAGTGAGGGTCTTAAATTGAGGTTCAATATCTGCTCTAGTTAAATTTGTCTTGTCTCATTGGCAGAATATTTTACTTATTATTACAAGCAACTCAGGCTTTTTATGTTTTTAGTTTTATATGTTCAATAAGATCTTATTCCAGACATATTAGGAAATTATGGATTAGAATAAGTATGGCGGGATTTGTTTTGTCCTGAAATTGGACAAATACTGTCACTTAGGTCTGAGTTTTTGCAGTGCAATCCGACAAATAAAGCATGAAATCTAAGGAAAAACAAAACAAATTTAAAATTTATTAGCATATCTCAAAAAAAGGAAAAAATGTCAAACTTTAGACTGATTGGCTGAAACTGCAGTTCCTAAAATGGCCACTTGAGGCTTTTAACCCCACTGAAACCCATATAAAATACCTGACTTTAAAGCACAGTTAATCATATTTACAGCTTAGAACACAAATATTTGTCATCACCAGCCAATAACTAAATTATCTTCATAGGAGTGAAATTATAAATAATTGAATCATTTGATTCATATTAAAGCCTGAGTTCATGAATAATGGAGGGTGTGTCTGGTTGGTGCTGCAGACCGTCTGCTGAGCTTCACTTCAGCTATTTTTAACCTAAATCTCAACAGAGTGGTGTTGCTGTCATTTTAGGACATTTTCATTTAAATATGGGACAGAAAATTACACAAGACAGCCTGAGTCCATGACCTCAACCGTAGTCCCAGCTCTTACACACTTTTGCTGTTGGATTGTTGAGTATTAATACTTCCACCAAGGAGGTCATGTTTTGTCTGTCTATGAGGAAGAGAACTCAAAAAGTTGATGAAATGTTCAGGGAATATTGGCCATGACACAAGGAAGAGCTGATAAGAATATAGTGGTGATCAGGAATTCATCCATCCATCCATCCATCCATTATCTATACTGCTTATCCCATTCTGAGTCTCAGAGGCTGGAGCCTATCCCAGCTGATATTGGGTGAGAGGCAGGTAGAACATGGTAGTTTCCATGGAGCATACTGTGTCAGAAGTATTACTATCACTGAAGGTCTTAATGTGTCAAAACCACTGTAATGCAGCCTATAAAGCCATTTTGATCAACTTTTGCAGACCTAGAGGGAACATCAAGCTCTAATGTACCTCTGGTAAGGATTGGTAATGGTGTTTTAGACATGCTACAAAATCTCTAGTGTTTGATCCACAGGCTTGTAAAACACAGGCAAAGTAAAAGACAATTTGATTTTCAAGAGTGTGACTAAAAGGCCGAAGTCAGAATGCTTTGCTTGTGAACACAACCTCTGAAGCATCTCCATTGTCCACCATGACTCAGGGAATGAATTAATTAGATTTTGGGGGTCAAATGTCAAGACCAGGGAGCCTTCTGGTTGTCCTTTCCCTATGAGCTTGATAGCCCAAAATAGCTTTGAGAAATTTTAGATTAGATTAGATAGAACTTCATTGATCTCTTTGGAAAACTCCTTCAGGGAAGTTAAAATTCCAGTAGCAGTTTTGTATAACAGATAACAAGATCTATTAAAAAAGACAGATATAACGAAAATATAAATAATTATAAGTATAAATAAAAATAACAAAAGGCTGGCTTTTGCCCAATTTTGCTCATTTGTCTGCGTCAGTGGTTCTCAAATGTTGTGTCAGGGCAGACCAGAGCGCCTTGAGGTGAGTCAAGGTATGCCTTGAAAATTTGTTCAACTATGAGGTGTAACTATAACTAAACAACAACTAAGAATGAGTTTTACATGCTATCAAGATAAATGCTGGATAACTTTGTTAGTGAACACTTCCTTAGTAATACAGTTGGTTGTCATATTTTATCATCACTTGTTGATACAAAAAAAAATATTTCCGAAAGGCTAAAACAATAATTAAACAGGCATTTATAAGGCTAATTTGGTTTGGACATGGAAAAAGTGGCCCTTGAGACCTTGGCTTGGTTTAAAATTATTGAAAACAGCTTGATTACTCTGTCCAAAGATGAACTACTTAGACATCACCCTGTGACTTCATGATCATCCCTTGCTTATGTAATATCTCAATATTTCAAAAATTGTTCAAGGAGTTCCTGTTAAACTGACTCAAAAATGAACTGGTATGATTTTGGAGCCACAAGTTCAAAGACCAAAGTCAATTGATGTCATGTTCAACCCTGACCTATAAGATTTCTGCGAGTCACTCACAAGAACCACTAAAACCCTGCCAGCCCTCCTCAACCCACCACTATCCTGAAACTGTCTTTCATTTCTAAACCATGCAGGGGCATGAAACTCCAATCAGAAGCTCCACTTCCTATCAAAGACACATGTTTTCAAGTGTAACCCCCCTCAAACCAGCTTGGGGTGCAAACTTCCTGTGGTCTTGGGTGATATTACCCTGACATGTCTTGTCGGTTGATTATGTGCAGGTTTGTTGGTCCTGTTTGGTTTGATGGATCAACTGCGCCCCCTGCTGTCCAACAGCCTCTTGCGATCAGCACACCAGACATAAGGGGACAGTAGGCCCTCCCGTGGGTCCATTTCTATGTATTTTTTTTACGGAAACATGCCACTGATCCAACATCATGGCAAGATGCATTTTTTCTGCCCTATGTTTCGGATGACTCCCCCACCCCCTGGTATAAAATGTGTTCTTCCATGAAAGAAAACCATGGTAAAGGAAAGTTTTTAGTGTCGCTTTCCCAATAACCATATGAATATTCATTTTCACCTCAAACTTAAAAAAAAAAACAAAGCTGCTAATTTGTTTGGACCGCCTCTTCCCCCCTCTTAATTAGTGCAGGAAAAATTCTGTATCACCGGGGGCAAACTAGCCCACTGAACCCTGAGAAAACATGCAGTGCATATGTGCAATTATTTTTTATTTGAATCATAATCTCCTCGTGCACTTTAATTTGAACTCAGCATGAACCCTGGAGGAGCAGAATGTTAATATGGGATAATGATTGTTGTCTACACATGTGAGAGCTCACAGATGGCAAAAAAACACCCCCAAAATTAGTCCAACAGCTTTTTTATAATCATTGTTGTCAAAATATGTGGGGCTAAATCTGACAGCATTAAGTTGAGATTGACCCAAAAACCCTCACATGACCGATCCTAACAGCAGTTTGTCGGCACTCCTTTCCTTTCCGTTGAGCATCGATGTGGTGTGAGGTCTTATGAGAGTACGAACGTCCTGCCAGCTGATGTTCACACCTCCTCCCGTCTGTAGAAGTGAGGGTCAAGCATGTATTTATTATCAGGGACTCATGTTCACCCAAAACCCTGAATGCAAGCTGATTAACTAACGATCCCACAAAGTGTTCGCCAACAGCAGAGCGTGAGACGGTTTATTTGGACTCCCCGTTGAGGGTGTGACAGACTAGACCCCAAACAATCTCCTGCCCCCTTCTGATAAAACTTAACCCTTCGATCTTTGCCAGCGGGGGCCCACTGTGCTCTTTAATTGACCTGGTTTTATATCTCCAAACACCATCACACCTTCACGACTGCCCCATGGCCCCGACAACGAGAGTAAGTGTGGATGAATAAGTCTGCATCATCTGCACCCTGGAAAGATTGTCCTCTTTTCTAAATCTCAAATCCAGGTCATCTTTTAAACAATCAGTCGATGGTTGAGCTGATCTCCCACCGAGCTGCAGAATTGGAGTTCATGCAGAGGTCTAATGGGAGAGCGTCGATCATGGCTCAGCCTAAAACTGGTCAGATTTTTCCGTTTGTTTCTGGGTAAATATAAATTTACCCAAGGTTTACAAGCCTTTGCAAGGTAGGCAATTGCTGGCCAGGAAATGTACAGCAGTCAGGAAGGGCAGGCATGTTTTGTGGAGATGTAATTGTTAGAAAGTGTACCTCCTCGGAAACATGGGTTCCCGATTTAAAGCCGTTTTTACACATGCTAACTTTTGCCAAGTAAAGTCTTATGCCCTGTCTAGCTGTGGTCAAGACACAACACGAAAAGCCAAAATCCACCTAATGCTGAAGAACCAACGAGACTTTATTTCAGCAAGATATTTAGCACAAGCAGCTTCGACAAAGCTGACATGGCCAGTTGGGACTCAGCAGTTTGGGGATTCCCTCCTGCCTGCAATGATGTTTAAAATCGGCCTTTCGCAACCTACAAAGTTGTCCAATCAATGGCAGAAAAGGGCTCGCCTAATTAACAAACACACCAGGGTCACAACAATAGGAAAAAGGTTAAGCTGAGTTGAGCCAAGTCAGGCTACACAGAACAAAGAAAATAAAGGTTTGACAACACTGATTTTTGTTGGGTACGTTGACAAATTTTATACATGCCTAAAATGTCCAACGTTTGATCCAACACACTTGGAAACATCAGCATGGGTTTGACCTTCGCAACCCTCAGTTACAGCTGCCTATGTCTCTGTTGGTGAAGTACAGAGTCAGCATCCCATTAATGGCTGGATTGTAGTGGTACATCATACCACTAACTGAGATGAACTTCAATCAACTTGGCACAACTTAGATCAACTTTGCACAGTTCTTTGTGGTACAAAACCGCTACTATTTCTACCACTACCACTACTACTACTAATAATAATAATGACAAAGATAATATCAATTAATAATTGATTGTTACATTGATTGTTAAAGTTTATTTCAAACATACAAAAATTAGCACATGGATAAATGTTAGATGTCTGACAAGGAGTGAAAAGAGGACAGAACTTATTTAATCCCACCACTCTCCATTAAGTAATAACCAATTGTTTAGCCTTCCACTCCATATAATAATAATTAAGAGGTGAAAGTATATTAATGATAATAATTATTATTATTAATAAAATAAACACAAAAGATTAACATGCATATAATTACAAAGTAATGTGAAAAATATTCAATTTAACCAAAGCAAAATAGTAAATCAGTGTCCTTAGGACATCTCTGCAAAAACAGAAAAAGTTCAGAAAATTCAAAATTTCCAGGTACCCATCTGCACTAGATTTTTGGGGTTTGGGTCAACACTCAAAATTTTGAGTTTAGAAAATACTACCCTGGCCAGTTGCAGCATATCTTGGATATATGTTGTGTTTAATTACCACTGTGCTGGGTTTTGCACACTAAAATCTTTTGTCTTTTTGGGAACCTTGTGTTCAAAACTTGTCCCGACCTCAAACTGATTGTGTGAAGTTTTGCCAACTTCACTCGACCAACTTTACATAAAAAAAACTTAATAGGGATAGTTGAGATAACTCCTTTGATTAAGTTCATAACACACAAAACAAAACATCTTGTTTGAAATGTTGAAACTGAAAACAAATTCCTACTGGCTCTGGTAGGAAGGAAAAATAAACAAATAAACAAACAAACAAAAAAATGCTGTTTTGCAAACAAAATTATTTTTGTTCATGAATAAATTGACATGAGAGGATCACAAAAGCTTCTTAACAGTATTTTGAACCCTACAAAATGCTCAACTTTTAAATAAACCCCATAATTTCTGATCTGGTCTCCTAAAGTCTGTGGGAGACAAATATATGGTTCTGGCATGGACTCAGATTTTCCATTTGTATTTCTATCAGTATGAGAAAATTTCAAAGCGATGACATGGCTGTCAGATGATGAGTGCATTAGACGATAAAGTCTAAAGAGCGATGTGATGTTTTGATGTGAGGTGTATTAATGCTCTTCATTATGGGAGAATCGGAGTGCACGGCGTCCTCAGAGATTTACTGCTCCGACATGAAGATAATGCACTGAGATAAACTGCTGCCAACAACTGACACTCAAAAGGACATTTCATCCTGCTCCGCAATTTATTTAATTGCATTTAAAATGCACAGAGGTTGTGTGTTCTGCATTTCAAATGGTGATTTTATTCTGTAAAAGATGTGTTAACTTTTTTTCTTAATGTTTCAAAATAATATCTTTAAGAGACAAGAGAGTTGGTAGGAGGAATATTAATATTTCTATGTTTGAACTGGAAAGCTTGAATTTAAGTTGTATTTTTATGAATTATAAGAATATTATGAAACCAAGGCCAAGTTTTTAACTTTAATAATGTAAATCTTCATTTGTATTCAATCTTTAACATTTAACTCATTATAAAGAAACAAATCAAATCAAACAGTGCTCTAATAATGTATACCCTCTACCTCTGTCTGGATGTGCCAACAGTATTTTTTTTTTGTTCAGGATAAAGAAATATAAATATATTAATCATATATCAGTAATTATTTATGACTGAATTCGAGGTCAGACAAAGTAGTATAAAGACTGTATTCAGCCGAGTGGTTACTGTGTGAAAAACTTTTCCATATGAATAAGGAACACAGTGCAGCCATTTTAGGTGTCTCAAACCATAGGTTGTACTGTTTCTCTACTGGTTGGTTGTGGCCCAAAACTGGGCCACAGGGGTATTTTAAGCAGGACCCTCTTTTGCTTTCAGAGCTGCCTCAATGTTTTGTAGCTTCGACAAGGTGCTGAAACATCCCTCAGAGATGTTGGTCCATATCTCCATGACCGCATCACAGTTGCTGCAGATTTGTCAGCTGTATGCTGATCTCCCATTCCAGAACATCAAAAAGGTGTTCTTTGGTCAGAATTTGGTGTGAACATCATAAAGCATGGATTCATCCTGCCTCGTATCAATGGTTCAGGCTGTCCATCCCTTTATGACCACAGTGGACCATCTTCTGATGGAGACTTCCAGCAGCTCCATGTCTCAAAGCTCAGATCATCTCATAATGAGTTCACTGTGCTCCAGGGGCCTCCACAGTCACCAGATCTCTATCCAATCCAAGAGCACCTTTGGGATGTGGTGGAGCAGGAGATTCTCATCATGGATGTGCAGCTGACAAATCTGCAGGAAGTGTGTGATGCGGTCATGGGGGTATGGACCAACATCTCTGAGGGATGTTTCATCACCTTGTTGAAGCTACAAAATATCAAAGCAGCTCTGAAAGCAAAAGAGGGTCCCGCTTAAAATACCACTGTGGCACTGTTTTGGTACTAATTATTCCCTGAAAACACTGAGTACTCCAACAAAGTCTATGTCTGTGCTCATCTCCAGACTGTTTTCAGTCTTTCTCCGTGCCAAGGCATTGCCACTATCTGTCATGTGACTGTCTGAAGTCCTCATTTGTCTGCAATTTGCTCTTGATTTTACTACTCAACACTGTCAGTCCTGAATTGTCCTTTTCTTCATAAATCATGAGGTCAAACTTTCCCTATGCTTTTTTTTTTTTTTATTTATAAGGATCCCCATTAGTTGCTAACAAGCAGCAACTAGTCTTCCTTGGGTCCGTACATACAGCAGCCATACATAACAGGACGTTAAAAAGACAGCAAACATTTAACTGTCATACAATCTCCCCCATAACATCAGAAAATTCAGTGAGCATCAGTTAAAGATGTCAAAGGACACATGAACATCTGCACAGATTTAATGAGAGACAAAGAAGCCTAGCTTCACCCTAAAATAATGATGCTCTAGCAGCTCATTTTTCATTTTAAGTTCATAGTAATAAAATGAGTAAGTCAAGAGTTTTGCTTTCAGTATTGACAGCTGTAATTAAAACAAAGAAATATTATGAAAAAAATGTGACATAAAAGTACTTGCATTACTAAAAATTCCTAAATTCATAAATGTGTTGTTAGCCCAACACTAATTCTCTTAAAAGGCCCTGTATGATCATTTAATTATAGCTCTTGTTTGGTTTCATGCTGTAGTGTTGCTATCATCTAGCAATTTCTCATGATGTTCATGTTTCTTTGTTAAAGGTTAAAGTGCTCCGTCTTGATCCGTTTGGTGTAACCCGGCCTGGAAAAAGCGTCTTTGTATAATTGGCTGCTGAATGTATGTTGACAGTACATTTAGAAAGAATTCCCAAATGGCCAGAATGATTTCCAATACACTTCATGTTCAACAAAGGCCATGGATGAAAGCCTCATAAGCCATTTGCACTTAGTTGACTAATGCATTCCTCTGGTTCCTGTGTTTATCACTTGGACATTACAGTGTGAGCCCAGCAGAGCCGCCTCCGCAGTCAACTGTACGGGTGATCAACTTTCACAGACCCCCCAAGTTAGCACACACTCTGGCAACCAACCACATCCAACCATCTCCGCACTGTTTTGGCATTGTCCCGTGGAGTCCTGGGACTGTTATCATCGACTAATTAATGAGTAATGAATGGGCTTTTTAGGTGGAGAGCAGGATAACTAATGTGCTGCGGATGCTAGCGCTGCACTAATAAATCAAATGGGTGACTGTAACCGTGCAGCACTCTCACGCACACTCAGATTTTATAAATGAGCCGTCAACTCTGCGGCATCAGTGATGGCAGCTAGAGCTCTGACCTTTAGAGTGAGGTTTACCTCCTTAGGTTAAGGGAGTGTTTGACTCTTTGGCTTTTTTTTGTCAATGAAAATCTTTCCGGAAAGACCCTGGCTGTCAGATCTCAGTGACAAAAGCAGATTATTGGCCTTTGAGACAAATCAAATACAAACTATGTTGACAGCTGCAGAAGTCAAACATGGCTTCATTTTCCTGCTGCCTTAAAAGTCCAGCCAACTGAGAGCTTGTTCTCCAGCACATCAAAAAGAAGATAAAATTTTTATGGACGAAACCAAGTGATTGTAAACCCTTTTCAACCGAAACACCAATAAGACAATATATTTAATGGGGGGGGGTTGTTGATCAGAATTAGAAATACTTTCTTAATCCTCAAGGGGAAATTCGGTTGTTTCAGTTGCCTATATACACAGTATAACAGAAGGAAATATCAAATAAAAGACATTAACATAGATAATAGCATAACATTAAATTAAATTAAGTTGGTTGGTTGCAAAATGCAGAATCTTTAAGCAATATCAACTAATAAGTAAATTAGTAGAAAGAAAAAAACAAGCAATACAAAGCCAAGACACATTCTGCACACACTACAACAGTTCATAGTAAAGAGTAGAGGTACTAGACTGGCCTGCCTGCAGTCCAGACTAGACTCAGAGACCCTGAACTGTTGAGCAACTGTTTCATCTACGTTTTACACAACATCCCAACTTCATTGCTATTGAGGTCTATTATAACAAAGTATGCTGTACCCAGACTTTATACTGTCGATGTTTTAGGTTGTTTAACCCTTTTAATGCTATAATTATAACAGGCCCCCTGGTCTATTTAATGTCAATAAATGCATCAGAAAATGTCTTTTGGGTAAATTTTTTCACCCTTTTTTCATGAGAAATAATAGTAAACAATTCTACCAAGTATTTGTCATTATAATGTTACAAATGCATAAAACAGTGTGTAATCACGAGATAAAAATAAAATACTTCAGAAATACGGCAAAAGAACGGAAAGAAAACACTCCAGAATGATACTTATGCTATTATTTACAATATTTTTACATTATTTACATGGAAAATACTAATAAACCACCGATAAATCACGCAGCTCAGCTCACTTCGCAACTGTCCCCCTCAGGCAATCCGGCCCTTACCGTAATGTACCGTATATCACTAGAAAGCTCCGCTTCTCTGCTTTCGGAACCTGTTGGAATATTTTGGATACTCGAGGAGTTATAGTAATTTAAATCATGAATGTCTATTTCTGTCATCTGTGACAGTCTTGAGGTAAAAGGGTTAAGGTGCAGCCATTTTGGTTTCCTTAAGAAAGGAGAAGAAACACTCCAGCGTTGTGCATCCCTCATGTTATGGCAGCAACAGACTTTCATTTGCATAAAAGTCATAATTTAGTAAAGTGACAATTAAAAAGACATCAGCACTGCAGGCCAAGATGCTTTGAGCTAGGCACAAGATAGAGCCTCTCCTCTGCTCAGCACTTCTAACATGACCCTGATGTCAAGTTGTCTGATCAAATATCACCGTGTTTTTTCTCCAGGCATGTCCTCCGCCTCCAATCACCCATCATTGCAGTAATTAATGTTCTCACTTCATATGCAGCAGCCGTTGAACATCCCTCTGCCATTTTTCCTCAGCTCCATTCACAAACTAAATGATAAAGCGAAACTAAAGAGAAACTGGTGCCATCTGGCGCGACGTTAAAACCGAGACCCCCCTGTCCCTCCACCATCAGCCTCCGAAAGAGCAGCAGACAAAGAGCAGAAAATAGAGTTTTTCTGCTTTGGGAGGCCAACAGGAACCATGAATCATAACCACGCTCATCAAGTCTAACTGCGCAGAGTGAGCCCGTTCACAGAGACGAGGCAGTTTGCTGGTTTCTCAGCGGGCCTCATCAGCGAGCTTGTACCACACTAATACATGTGAGGCGTTCTGTCAGCCCCCCTCTGCCACCAACCAGCAACCCATTATTACACACCACACACACACTCTGGCACACACTGCTGCTCTGAATGCACCGCAGATTGGAGGAGAGCAGCTTTGTGGGTCAATCCGTGTGCATCTGTGCTCCTAAAATTTGGGTTCAGAACTCTCAAAGTGGGGAGTTTTTGGTGTGATTTTCTGCTCCAGTCTTCAGAAACATCTGCCTCACATAAGGGGACAGACTCTTCTTCTCTCACCTGCCCCAGAGCAGACAAGATCTCAGTAATGATCCACAAAGCAGCATCTGGAAACCCACCGTCAGGGGGCTGTAGCAAAAAGCTCCAGTTTAGCTGTTTGTCTATAAAGGTTTGAGCATTTAAGAATTTCATACATGCTGAGAAGTGTTCCACCAGATGTAACACAAAACATAGAGCTGATCACAACTTCTGCTTCTTAAAATGTCCTCTTGGAGAAGACAGGATGGTCAGAAGAGGCAGAACAATGTTAATTTTGACAGCAGTTTTTAATCTAGTTTTAGTTATAGTCTTTTGTCTACACTATCTTTTAGTTTTGGTCATAATTTGGTCATCTAAATACTTTTACTTATAGTCTAGTTTTAGTTAATGAAATTTCACAACATTTTAGTCAATGAAATTTACTGTAAATTTAGTCGACTAAAATATGAAGTGTAAAGGGCAAGGGCAACTTGTCCCTACTTTCTACATGACCAAATGAGGTCTGATTGGATCAAGTCTCTGTCACGCATCTTCATCTATTTTTAATTTGTCTACAAAAATGTCAGTTAGTTTAGTTTTATCCATGTGCACTTGTTTTTATTAGTTACTGTCTAGTTTTGTCACGGGAAAAAAAGGTTGGTGACGAAAACTATGACAAAAATAATTATTCAACAAAATTAACACTGAGGCAGAAACAGAGAAAAGAGTATTAAAGAGCTCATTTTGCCTTAAATCAATGGGCTTGAGCTTATATAGTACTTTTATAGTCTTTGACTACCCAAAGCAGCTTTGCACCACAGTTCACACCTACATATTCACACCCATTCACTCTCACATTCACTCTCTGATGGTTTGGAGTTACATTCGTCCATCAGTATCA
This sequence comes from Cetoscarus ocellatus, assembly GCA_037902135.1. NCBI lineage: Eukaryota > Metazoa > Chordata > Actinopteri > Labriformes > Labridae > Cetoscarus > Cetoscarus ocellatus. The sequence goes on along the minus strand of JBAMNC010000694.1, from coordinate 2,264,531 downwards.
ATTAACACTTTCACGCACCTTTCTTGTCCATTTACATACCACTGACACAGCAGTGGGGCAACTTGGGGTTAAGTGTCTTGCAGAGATGGCAAGTAACAAAGTACAAATACTTAATTACTGTACTTAAGTAGATTTTCAAGTACTTTGTACTTTTAAAAGTATTTATTTCTCTGATGACTTTATACTTTTACTCAGTGACATTTTCAACATAAATATCTGTCCTTTCTACTCCTTACATTTCCAAAAAAGGCTCGTTACTTTATATGTGTAGCTTAAGCAGCGCCGCCCCTCCCCCATGGGGGGCCCCATTTTGCGCAAGAGGACGCATTCTCCGCTGTCCGATGCAGCCACGACCCGCTCTGTGGAGCACAGGCCTAATATTTTCCATTTAAAGTGTGGCTTTTACCATTGTTGTCTGTCAGTAATGTCATTTTGAAGTGCAGCTGATGCACATGTGAACATTTGATTTAAATGCCTATGTTCATTGTCTTTGGGCGCGCGCTCTTCCGTCTGCCAGTGAGCGTAAAGACGCAGACAGACACACATCGCAAGGACAGTGAAGGATCATCAGTCACTTTGTGTGATTTTATAATTCATACGGTGTTTTGACAGCTCATGTGCACGGTTCAAGTGAACACAATGACTTAAAAATGACAGTCAGCCTTCTGATGAATCAAAACTCTACATTCTTCATCAGTCCAGCTCTGACCCTCTGTTTCACTCACTCACTGTTTTCTAAATGATAAATTCATCCTGAGGTATCCTGCATCATGTATTGTCCATGATATCAAAACAATCTTTGACAGATCAAGCTCCAAGTACAACCTACAAGTGCTGCGGTTCTCAACCTGCTATTAAAAAAAGTAATAAAAAGGTTGATTAAGAGTTGGGCCTATGAGCATGATTTGTGACACCATAGTTCAGAAGCTAACCCTGGTCCAAATTCAATGTTCAGAAGTGTGATGAATACAAATGCCTAAAGGACTATACAGTGAAGTACATTAGGATACCAGGCAGGTAGTTTTTGTTCAAACAATAACATTGCTAAAGTAGATTCCATATAAATTACCCTGTGTTTAATAGCTTTGCAGCCAGTCAATCGTGCAATAGAAATACTTTTTACTTTTAAAAGTACTTTTGAGTACATTTCAGAGCCTGTACTTTCTACTTTTACTTGAGTAGATATTTGGATCAGTACTTTTTACTTTTACTCAAGTTGTTTTTATGAATAGATATTTTACTTCTGCTTAAGTAAGGAATCTGGGTACTTTTGCCATCTCTGGTGTCTTGCCCAAAGACACGACATTGCAACCTCCAGATAACTGACCAAACACACTATCAGACTGCACCACTGACGTCCAAGTTCATAAATTCATAGTTGATTACTGCCAGAGTATGTTCACAATCACTAATGTTCAAAAATCCTGTACTTTTCATATGCAGCGTATCCCTGATAGTCAGTCTGAGATGCTCTGTTAGAGTTCCTGCCCATTTAACGCCAGATTTCCTCATAGTCCGCCTGCATAGCATCACTCCAGCGTTTCAGTTTTGCGCTGACCCACGGCAAATACCCTCGCCCACAGGAAGCATATTAAGGGTGGAGCACAGCTCTGGAAGCTTGAAACAGATCCTGAGAGAATCACATCTTCACAAGGTAATTGTGAGTTTATGAGGTAACAGAAGGAGCAAAATGTAAATTAAAGGTTCTATTTCCAGTCCAGCCTGATGACAGGATCATTAATATTTCCACTTTTTCTGCTGTATTTTGAAATAAACCAGAATCTCCAAGTGCGAGGAGATTGATGCAGAGTTACTGTGGCTCTCGCTGAAAACTGACTGCTGGCAATCTCCACACGAGGATCGAGGCTCAGGCCATGGAAACAGACTGATGAAGAGTCTGGAGGCAATTGCTGCAGACTGCATGGCGTATACAGAATGTTACTCAGGTGGAGATTGTGGACATTTGGGGTTATGGTTTTTGAATTTCTGAATGGAAAGTCAGACAGTCTTCAGGTACTCTGACTTTACTAGCGTGTAAATGGGATGTGACATACACTGTTACTGAGTTTTGTAAATGTAACAGTATTTTACCATAATATCTACAGCTTCCTACTGTAAAACATCTATACAGTACATTACTATGAACGTCAAAAGATTGTGGGAAAACATGCTTATTCTTGTATTTAACCATAAAATACAGTTAACCTAAATTTCTATACAGTAAGCTACTGAAAAGGGGAATAGATCAAGAGAAAATTCATTTTTTTCCCCAGGAAAACTGACCAATAGCAGGTAAGATTTCTTTTAGTAAATGTTTCACATACGTTTAAGTACATGTATTTTATTTGATAAAAAATGATGTATATTTCTTTTTTTTTAACAAAATGATATCTTCTTAATAAATGATCAGCAACATAGTTAAAGATATAGTAATATAAATTAAAATACAGCAAGTTCACTGTGATTCAAAATACATTTTAAAAAGTTGTAGAATAAATATGGTTGTGTATACTGTAAAAGAAAAAAACAGTAAGGATACTGTTTTGATAGTAAAGTAATTATGTTGTAAATTGACAGACAGTAATGATACCTTGAGTAAAAAAATACAGTAGTAAAACTATTGTAGAAAATACAGAATAATGCTGTAAATTAAAATAGAGTAATGCTAATGTGAAGACATTTACAACAACCTTTTTACAGTGTAATTCCCATTTCCTACATCTAAGTCCCAAGGTAAATGGATTGCACCATTAGGATAACTTCCACACATCCACTCTGATTGGTTTACAGTTCAAGTCTGTGGTAATTGGTCACTTCAGTGCTGCTTTGCACCATTTTTTCAAAAGCTCTGCGAGCATTCTAACGTTTACGCTATGCAATAGGTTTCCTACTTTGAGCCAATGGGCTTAAACTGAAAACATAACAAAGGTATGAAGTCACACTGGTAGATCTTTTTGAAGGGGGTTGAGAGAATGAGTCGGAGCCAGAGCTTCAAAGAGGGAGAGAGGTCAATGCCATGGACATTTTTTGTTCAATGATGTAGCCTATCATAAGGGGGAGACATGGTAGGTGTATTCATGGGAAGATGGGGGTGGAGCTTTTCCAGGCAGCTACTGACACTGTAAGGAGGGGGAGGGGGAGAAGTCCAGATGCAACAGACTTTTTGTCTTGTGCCTAAAGTACACCACCATCCAAGGGGACAAATTAAAGGACATATTAAACCAAAAAAGCATAGCATGTGGTCTTTAAATGATCAGAATCTAGACAGAGGATGTGCTCGATTCACAATATTCAACAATTCTGTTTGAGAAACTGTTCCTGTATGGTAAAGCAGCAATAAGCAAACTGTTTCTCTTACTTCTCTTAGAGCCTGCACCAGAAAGCATGAAAAGATGGAGGAGGAAACACCAGACAACCCTGAGCTGCTCTAAAATCTTTCTGTCCTCACCAGTGTAACACAGAGGCAGTTTAGGGTTTGTTTGTAGAAGTAAACAAATTACAGATGTCACTTAAGAGACATGTGGCCAGACCTGGAAATCAAAACTGAATGAAAATTGAAAATAAATGTGTAAAGTTCAGAAACACATGATGGTTGTCTGGTTCTGCTCCTTCAAAAACAGTTCCAGGATGAGTCATCTGCATCCAGTGTAAAATCACTAAGAAGTTCACTCTCTGTTAGTCGTGATATTTTCTGTGAACCAGAGAAGAAGACTAAATGCATTCTGAGTCCATGTTTTTCTGCTCTCTCTTCGATCTTGTGGATGTTCCTTTAAACTGTCTTTTGTTCTGTTTTCTTTGTGCACCTGCTCTAATAGCCTTATGAATATTTTTTCCTCTGTAGTCTTTTGAACAGTTTCCTCAGAGAATATCCTATTTATTTAGCATTAATTTAAGCTTAAGTTTGAAATCTTTATTGAACTTTTTTCACCCATCTATTACCTCTACAAACAAAGAGGGGAGAAATTAGAAGTTCATGTCAGGGCTGCTGACTTTCAAGGTGAACAATCAACGTGAACACTAAATTTAGACTTTTTAAATAGAATAAAAAGCACTTTGGTCAGCTCTGATTTGAACACTTTTCAATGTCTGACCACTTTATGGAAATAGAATAATAAATATTCAGCCTTAGACACAGAAAGTTTACTGTTAAAACTTGTGTGAATCTTTAAAGAATAATAATGTTGTAGATATGATGTAGATACAACTTTAGTTGAGCGAGAGGGCTAAAGAAACAAGCCAGTGTGCTTTTTCTTTTTGCCAGGGATGCTAATGACTTTGGGCTCTGTCTGGCTTTCTGCATTAAATTCATAAATCAGAATATCTGAATAAATAAAGGGCATTATGTGCTTTCTGTCCACTAATAAAATAAAACTTTTACCCAGGCTAAAGTTGTACCATTTTGTCCTTGTGGCAGAGAGGCAGCCATCACTCTTACTCAAGCAATCCTTTTTCTTAGATATTGTCCTCCTTCATATCTTTTTTCCCCTTTTGAAAATGGGACGATTTCCACATTGTCCACTTTTGTAGCATTCTGTGCTCAGAGCAAATCACCCCCAGTTACTCCTATCCATCAGTCTGCATCTTGATCTGTCCATTGGGTGTTCCAGCAGTGCAGCTCCGCGCTGGTTCACTGGAAGTATGCGCTTAGTCTTTTTCAACATGAGCCGCTTCAACTCTGCTTCGAGCAGATCAACCAAACACAGGAAAACAAGCACTCAGAGTTTTCAGGTTAACGCCAAGATGAAAATATAACTAATCAATGAATCTGTTATCTCGTTAACTTCATTACTTCCTGGCAAAGCCACCACACCATTGTGATGCTACACAGGTGAACAATGTGGAAATCCAGGGTAAGAAAAGGTAGTCCACAAAGGATAACACAGCATGGTTTGGTTCAAGCCCAAACAGGCTTCTTACTCTAAATCTGTTTTTACATCTTCTTCCTAAAAACTTGTACCATCTCTCTACTGGTCTTTTCCTTTAAAAAAAATGAAGAGAGAGGGAAGGAAGTGCATAAATCTCAGCTCAGCAAGTGTGACCTCTCGCCCGTAAAGGAATCTTATCCTGGTTCTGTCTTACCATTCCTCTTTCTACCAGTTTTCAAATGCTCCATTTTTTAATGTCAGTACTAAGGATTAACATGTCCTTAATGGCAAGTTTGTCGGCCTCCTTGCTCAGCTTGTCCAGGTTTATATTGACGTAACTGAATGAAATTCAAGCCTAAAAATTGTGTTGTCTTTCAGGCTCTCACTGCACAGCCATTTGGTCAGGTTATTAATAAGGTGGCTTTCACACCTAAAAGTCGACAGACTTGTTTCAGTTCAGTGTGACCTAAACCTGTCAAATGTTGCATATAGCCATCCACCACTACACTGCAACTGATTTTTGTAAACTGAACAGTGTTTTACCATAATATCGACAGCTACCTACTGTAAAATGTTTATACAGTACATTACTGAAAAGGGTAATGGATCAATGACCCCACTTGTCAAGGGAAACTGACCAAAAGAAGGCAAGATTCCTTTTAGTAAATGTTTGACAGGTTTTCGTGAAACAAATGTTTGAGTAAATGTATTTTTAAAAAAATATGAAAATTAATGTATGTGATTTTTTTTAACAAATGATATATTGCTAATAAATAATTGATAAAATAGTTAAGTATATAGTAATTTAAACTAAAATACACAAAAAATGCATTAAAATTTTGTAGAATAAAATATGGTGATGATACTGTAAATGAAAAAATAGTGAGGATGACTTTTTTGATAATATAGCAATAATGCTGTCAACTGAAAGACAGCAATAATACCTCAAATAAAAATACAGTCGTAAAACTGTTATAGAAACTGTATAGAAAATATAGAAATAATGCTGTAAATTAAAATAGAATAATGGCACTGTAAAGACATTTACAGTAACTTACTGTAAAGTTTAACGCAGTCTTTTTACAGTGTTGGTGCTGGAGCCACAGTCTTTCTTCCTGCCATCTGGCCCATTTTTGCACTATGATTCAGAAATTACACAACCAGCTTTGAACAAGAACATCCTTTTACCTCCTTATGCCTTTGTTTGGACGTATTCTGTGCCATGAATAAAATAGAATTTTAGGGTATGGCAAGTGGCACTGGCACCATTGATTGGAGCTATGTGTGACCATTTTCCGCACAGATTTGTAGATGTTGATTTGTTAATATGCTAGTGGTGCTAGCAACGCTAACATTAGCCATACTTTGCCTGGTATCATCAGTGAACGCCACCTTTACTTGCTTATTACCTCCGCCAAGGTTATTTTTTGCCAGGGTCTGACTGCTTGTTTGTTTGTCTGTCAGCGAGATTATGCAAAAACTACTGGATGGATTTACATACTCACGTTAACATTTTTCAAGCCTATGTCACTACACTACCCAGCTTCCCTTGCAATGCCAGCGGAGGACTTCTCCACATGGACAGACATGAGTGGAGACTCGCCTTTCATATCGGAGTGTGTGGTGATCCAGAATTGTATCTTGGCAGAGGTCTGCACTCTCCGACTGCTTTTCTAGTTGTTGAGGTATTCTAGCAAATTCATGAAAAGGTACAAAATGGTCCGCACACCAAAAAAGCTCCCTTGCAACTTTTTGATTTATTCCAAAGTGACGTTTCGAGCCATGCGGCTCTTCCTCAGACTTTACAGGGTGATTACAAAGTAGCCATTTAAATAGGAGTACACATGACTCAACTCAGCTGTAATTGATCTACAATCATTAGGTGCCAAATAGATGAGAGAGAAGGAAAACGTGTGTTTGTTATAGGTATAATCATCTAACTATATCATATAAATATATGTATATGTATATATGTATCCATATCCGTACACACATCATAACAAACATATTCATACAACACATGAATCCATCCCCATCTAAATTCACTAAATATATGTATAGATATATTGTATATTGACTAGGAAATCAGCAGCAGATTAGATATAGATACTTAAGAAATTAATGTCCATATATTAATATATTATGTATATCATAATAAATGTGCAGCGTAACCAGTGTCAAAAGAATTCATGATATAACCCAGCATAAACAACAATATCTTAACCCATATATATACATTAACCCATATATACATTATATACACAAGACATGTTATGTAGAAAAATCATGTAGTTGTCTGTTGATATACATCTGATGCACACATTTTTGGGATCCAGCAACCTACATAGGATGTGCGTATCTACTATATCCTTTTACATTCTAGCAAATTCAGACACAATGCCCTGCCTTTTGGCTTGCTTGTCTTGTTTAGTCCTTGTTTGGTCTATGTGAGCTTTCACACAAGCACAAATGAACCAAATGCTCCACAAAAGGAACTAAAATGGATTTGTATGGACCAAAGGAGAATATTGTGTGTTTTTGTGAATGAATTTTGTGTTTGTTTCAAATTATTGTCAAAGATTGAGCCTAAGATTTACTTTAAAAACATTGTATTATCATTATCTTTTCTATTTCTGGTACTGACAATGTTTTTAACTATTATTTAATCATAACGTCTTGTCTCTTCATCTGTCTTGTGTCCTCATGTAGATCTGTGAACTCTTCTTCCACATTAATTCTGTATCTTCCTGCTGAATACTATAACTCTGAGCTGCTCACCGAACGTGCCAGCTGTAGTAAAGTTCTCTCATCCAGAGGGTCGCTGGTGCTTGATGAGCAGAGAAATTACTCTGTTCCTGGTTTTGATGAATGGGCGGATTCCTGTCAGCATTATGTTCTGCCGTATTAGTTCTTTTCCTCCAGTGGATAAAGGCTGATGCATGTGTTTTCTGCATCATTCCTGTGTAAGTGCCTCCATATATTGTGTCATTTAATAGTGCAGGATGACATAAGGCTGAGAGGGAATGAGTTAGGGTCGAATAAAACCCCTAACAGCCTCTGATGTTATTCTTCATTTGATAGCCTTAGATATTGACGGCCAATCTATCAGGGAGGGAATCCATTTTGATCTTGAATACTGAAGGGTGATTGGGAAAGAGCATCTTTATGGTTTCTGTGTCAGTGTGACTTTGAGAAGTTGCTTGTTTCAGATGTTAGATGTGCGATTTTAAAGCATTGTTTTATTTTTCTTCTATCACAGCTATAAAATCAAAATTTCTCACATAATCCTCTCTCATTATTTATGAATAAACTTTTACTGCGGTGCTGTACCTTCAGCAGCTCTGTCTCAGAACAAACAAATCAATATTGAATAAAATATAAAAAGTGACTGCGGAGTGAGTCAGCCTCGTGCTGCAGGCTGTGAACCAAATAAAGAAATCTAATCTAAATACGCTGTTGCAAATGTCACGAGTAAAAGATTAATATTGACTGAGGGAAATTAAGGCTCCTGGAGAGAGAGAGTGCACATATTAAAGAGCTGAGAGTGAAAAGCCAGGCAGAGTTTGCTCAATTTCCCATCTGCCTCGCTGTTTCTCAATTTCAGAGTGGTCTTGTTTTAGGATTCACGGGGTTTGTATTTGGATGATGCTGGTGAACAAAGTCAGAACAATACAGCAGAGATTACTATCAAGTGGCGAAATGGTATTGTTTCCATATTTCCTGAATAACAATCTTTTCACATTTTTCTGCCTCTGTGACAGCACAGGGCGTTATGTCTTGAGCTTTTTCATCCATCCATCTGTCCAACCGTCCAGGACACCCTGGTGAATATCTCACTTTTTCTTTTTTTTTTTTTTAATTAGTTAGAACAGGTCAGGTCAGGGGAGAACTTTGCCATATATCATGTTCTTGTTGACTTGTCTGCACCACCATGAAGTTTAAGGGTGCAGGGATGCAGACTCTACTTCCCGAGGCTGCAGAGGGAAGGAACGCCAACTCATTCTGCTGTGTGAGCAATAGAGATGTGACATTTGTGATCGAGTCGAGCAACAATGCCCCTTGTTCTTCCCCAGCCACCAAACCAACCTCCAAGCATGGTTCAATTGGGACTGGAACCAGCCACCCTCCGGTCCCCCCTCACAGACTGAGCTAACTGCTGCAACTGTCTGCTATTTTAAATACGAGGGGCGAAGGTTAAGAACTCTGGGCTTTAATATGGTGCCGAGGGTATCTAATGATTAGCACAGTATTCTAAAGATTGGGTTTAACACAGCTGCAAGACTGATATTACAAAACTGGAAAAACCCAAGATGCCCCACAGCAAAGGAATGGACCAATTAAATGGCCAAGATTTCATCTTATGAACATATGCTGGGCAGACTGAACATTGGGGGGAAGACAACTATGAAGTCATTTTCGCCAACACATGGAAATGAAACTACAGTAGATGATAAAATAATCACACATGTCCTAGGCTTAATTTATTTATTTATTTTTTTTGTGAATGGATGTCACTTTTTAATGTCTTGTGCAATATATGTACCAGAATGCTGTACTTTTTAAAGTTGTTTAAAATAGTTAAAAATCAATAAAAACCTGAATTACAAAAAAAAAAAGAACTCAGGGCTTTATGTTTGTCTTTTGCAAGACAGTCGAAAAATATAGCAAACCATAGCAAACTTTCCACAATATTTCACTTTAACAGTGCTGGGTGTAGGTGAAAAATCACCACAATCATGCCTCATAATCACCCTTTGCTATGGATGCTTTTAGGGATTTTCATTTACAGCTAAGTATCAGTCATAAATGCTGTTTTGCTTTGTAGGGTACATATAATATATTTGCATAGATGTTAGAGCAGAATTTATTTTTATACGACCCATGAGAAACAGTAATAAGGGGTAGGAATTCAAAAAGTATTTACTTTATCCTATTCCTTTTCCTCCTTTTGGAACGTGTATAAATACTTTTTGTTTTTGTATATGAATGGTATTTCTCTATTTCATTTCTTTGTATACATGTTTGAAATAAATTCAAATCAATCAATCAATCAATCAATTTAAACTCACTCACAGCCTGTTATTTACAGCTGGATGTGAGGAAGTGAGGATCTGTGTCTACCTGTGTGATGTCACAGTGGGAACAGCACCCTTCATCCTCTGGGAGCCAGCTCTTTTTGGGACAACCCTTCTCTAAGCTAAGCTGTGGTTTGGACCTCATCACGACTTATCTGACAGTCTGTATTCTGTAGTACATATTTAACTGTGACACATAAAAGAGATGCACAGTCAATGACAATCATTCAAAATTCACTGAAGTCGTAACATTTGTTTTCAAGATTTAAAGCCTTTACAAAAAAACGGACTTGTACCCTTAAGTATGACAATCTATTTGCGTAAGAATGTAAAAATACAAAAATTCACTCTTGAAAAAGTGAGAATTTTTAAATGCAACCATGCAGTGATGAAAAGGTGATGCATTATTGTAAATTTGTGTTTTTTTGCCAGTATTTCAGCCGATATATGAGAAACATATGTCTGATATACTGGCTGTAAATAACATTTTCAATATCAGCTGATACTGATATCGTACTGTTAATATCATGCATCCCTAGAAATGTCATATGCCAATCACTGATTTTAAGCAAGCTTTGCCCATGAAAACAGAGGAAAATGATGCAGGATTCACAGATAGACACTATTCCCCATCTTTGACAAACTTCTTGACGTAATAGGATTTCTAACTTGACCATTTTCACTTGTTTCTCTTTCTTTATTTTACCGGTTTTATTCAGTACATTCATTTGACTGTCATGCACCCAATTAAATTACCTACACCAATAGGTGAAGACGTTTTAAAAGATCTCCCTACAACAAAAACTCCTCTCCAGCCATGACGCTGATGTTCTCTCACTCCTGCTTTCCCTCATAAATACAAAACACTCTTCTGTTTTTCTATTTTGCTGCATTTTAATTTGAAATTTCTCAGACCTGATGTTTACTCTGCTGTTTTCCTCCCATGTGTCCCATCCTCGCTGCTCTTTGTCTTTCCCCTCTCGCTCTCACATACTTTCCCGTTTCACACATTAGCCAATTACCAACACGGGGTAATCAAATCTGCTTTTTAAATCCACACCCCGGTCATCTGCTGAGCTGGAGGGATAGCATTAGTTATCCATCAGTGGTGATCTGTTGGCTTAGGTTTCTATTGCATTACAGGGCTCGGCCCGGGCGGGTCAATTAGATTTAACTTAAACGCAGCTGCTCGACGGTGGCGTTCAAAAGCTCTTTGTACATGTCGGTCTGTTGGTTGTTTGTTGTGGGACTCTCTGAAATAAGGTCAGAGTAGTATGGGTTTATGTACTTTTACGATTTACCTTTTGCTAAGTTTTTTGTATGAAAATGCCAAGGTTTGGTTTTGATTTGATTTATTTTTATAAGTAATTATGTTTGTTTATTGTAATAGTTAATATTTTTTTCATGGCACACGCAAGAGTGTTAGTGTCTGCAGGAAATCCTAATTTTTTTATTTTCACCAATGGATGGAAGTCTTAATTTACTACAAAAGCTCAAACTGGGCCAGCATTCCCTGCAATTGTAATCAAAATCAGTTGAGGACTTTTTGAGCTATTAGCAAAGATGTGGGAAAACTGCCTTTTCTCGCAATGTGAATGAATCCTTGAAGGAATTCCTGAATCTGCATCTGGATTCATATCCCCATCAAAACTTAATCAAATGTTCATTTGCCCATCCCTGACCAATGCCTGAAATTTCATCAAAATACATTCATGGCTTTTTGAACACTAAAACATAAAATAATGAGATAACAGTACTCCAAAGATCCGTGAACATAAGTATTTCTGACCCTGACTTTTTGACCTTTGCCCAACATTATTGTCCTGAAATCAAAGCGGGTAATTTTGCAAGGTTTGACCAAAACCTCGCTCAACTTTCTTGAGATGTTGTGCTCACAAGCAAAGGCTGAATATGAGACTCCATGACCTCAGCCTTTGTAATATGACCTCCAAAAACGAATGAGCAGATCATCAAGTCTGGGCCGACAAGTGTGTGAAGTGTGAGGAAAATCCCTTAAAGCTCTAGAGATATTTTATTCACAAGATTTTGGCGGACAGAACATTCCATAATTATGACGTAAATAAATAATAAAATTATAATCAACAATTCCTTCCATTATTTCATCCCTCCAACTTATTTTATCTGAAGCTTCACTGTATTTCAAATGCCTTCACTTTCTTGCTGCTTGTTGTTTTGTTCACACTGATAGCTCTGCTCAGATCATGTATATTTATCCCATGTATGTGTGTTCCTTTGTTCATGTTCTCTAAAATCAATGATGTTGATTTTCCGTTTAATGTTACCCCCTCCTCTGCGTCTCCCGCTCCGTGTGGTGGTGGGTCAGAGGTTTTTTTGGGTAATCTGGAGCCAACAGGAAGCGACATCTGTTGTCTGACATCTGACAAGGATGGATTGCATGACTGATGCTGTTGGGGCTCATCGAGGGTTCCCAGGTCGGCCGGCGCTCGCCTGGAGGTCAGCTGGGGTCACGGATCCTCTCGAAGGTTCTCCCCCCGGCGGACCCCAGGAAGCAAATCAACTTCAAACGCCGACTGATCATCTGGGGGGTAACTGCAAATCAAATGGAGTGCACCCTCTTCTTTCTTTTCACTCCAAACAAGAGGCCACTTCCTCTTCTACTCTCCTTTTCTCTTCGCAATTTGCCCCCCACCCCCTCTTTTTTCAGCAGCATTTATCCCCTGATTGTGATGGAGGATGTTTCCCCTCGCGTGCAGCAGGATGGAGGAAGCAGGACAATATGATCCACAGCTTCATCATGTGTGACCGAGCATGTATGGCTCTGCTGAGTGCCAGCTGACAAACACACAGGCCTGCACGGAGCCAGCTGCCCTGGGAGTACAGTGGCGGTCTTTGTGCGAACAGTTGAAGCTCGAATTCACTGAATTCAGACTTCATTATCGCGACTGCATTTTCTGAATTACTTCTCTTGTACATGACGGGCCTGTGTTTTCTCACCGGCTGCAGTAACATGGAGATAAGTAATAGGAGGAAACGCCTGGTCAGGAAAAATGATGCTACATATGAGCTCGATAATGGGGAGGGTCTGGTTTGATGTGATCAGTTTGATTGAGGGATAGGTTCAGTTTTTACTCCTAACTGTGTGCATGTATATACACTAAAGTCACAGATGTACTGCTCTCTCATTTGTGTTGGTATCATGAGCATTTGTGCTCATACTTGCCTGTAAGTCGGGCGTATTACTGCAAGATATCACAACGTCAGTCATCTCTACCTTATGATCATCATAGATGTTAATGTTAATATTAGATTACTCTTTTCGTTATTATTATTGATTATACTCCTATAAAAACTATCACTTCAACCATACAGATATGAGGTCCCTCCTGAAAACCAGATGTTGCATATGATGAAGACAGGTCTATGATTGTTCCATGGATCTGTCTCTAGCTTTAGTTCTTACTTTAGTCCACTTGTCTCTGCCCACCTCCCTTCTTTCACCCACACACCCAACACAGCATAGTGTGGATGGCTGGAGAGTAAAAGTGCAAAAATAAACACCAATTATCAATTTCATCAGATGTTTGTTAGGCTGTGAAACCAGGACGGTGCCAAAATGAAGTGGCCAAGATGTCTCAATTAGCCTCATGTGGTCTTCAGCTGAGTAGGTGGTAGGGACTGATCTTCCTTTTAAAGGCTAAGATACATTAATTTGGTAAAAACTACAATTTTTAATTCGACCAACAATAGTTTTCCACATTTCTCTTAAAATCCAGCCCCTGTAGCTTATGTAAAAAAGACAATAATTGAATTAAAAAACTGGCCCTAATACGAATGTATTTCCTGATCCGTTTGATGGAATCCTCAAGAACAAATACATTTGACTACCAAATTCATAATGTAGTTCAGAGATAGGCAACCCTCCCTCTAACTAAATGTGGCCCACCAATTATTTCCAAAAAAGAACAAACTGTCAACATAAAGAACAGAAGGCAAAAACTTGACCAAATTAGGTCTGATTGGATTTAGTCTCTGTCAAACATTTTCATCTAGTATCTAATTGTTGAGGAAAATGTCAGTTAATTTAGCTTTAGTTTTTGTCCATGTGCACTTGTTTTTATAAGTCACTGTCTAGTTTTGGTCAGGAGAAAACGGTTGTTGATGAAAACTATGACGAGAATAATTAGTCAACAAACTTAACCTTTCTTCCAAGTATGTTTTGATTGGGACTTGAACCAGCCACCCTCTGGTCCCCCAGCCCAAGACTGAGCTACATTACCGTCAAAACTAAAATGCCGAACCCTAAAGCAGAGAAGACGTTTGCAGCCTGGGAGAAAACCAGCGTTGGTCTGAATAGTTCATGAATGAAACACAGATCTCTTCTCTTCTACAACTTTGCTTTTAAATTGCTCATGTGCTGCAGACTCCCACCTGAAATAAAATGACTTACAACAGTCAAACTGCATTGTTGAGGGGCTTTGGGCCCTGTCTGAGTCTCTGTGGGACTTCAGGTTTGACCGGCAGCGCTGCTCGCCTGTAAAGAGCGCGCCTCACGTGCTGTTCTTACATTATAAATGGCATCTTGATATACAGCGTCACACTTTCACGACCTAAGTGGGGCCGTGTGTGTTTGTCAGTTGCTCCTCAGAATGACATGCAGCCACTTAAAGCCAGCTGCCCTCCAGAGTGCTGTACTATACGGCGATCTGGGTGAGCTTGTTAAAGGACAGCCCCGAGGCCAGCTTTTCTCAAATTACTCCTGTGTGGTGGTGGAAAGGGGAGCCAGCCGCCCTCCTGCGCTGCTCTCCTTAATTGCAAAAGGCGACGACGGAGCCATCCTGCTCCCTAAATCTCCGCACTTATTGGGCACAATTTCACGGATGAGAATTACAAAAGAGCGTTGGCCTGTATTGTGTACGTAATGTTCCTCGTGTCTAAGGGAGGGGGGGACGCTGATGGAAGAGTCCCGGGTTAGCTGTAGGATTCTGTCTCGCAATGAGGCGTGCAGGATGTCCTTACACGCTTCTATCAGAGCGTTTCTCAGGGGTATCAGTGTAAAAAATGAACATCCTATAATTTCTCCTCCTCGCTCCGGGCACCGTTTCAATTACAACCTTTAAATTTAAAATACTAAAGATCATTCCCCAGCATATCTGCGGCTGCGAAATGGGTGTGAATTTATGGAAAGGTCAGAATTAAATTAGAAAGGATAGCACCCTCGAAGGAGCTAGCACCCGAATGACCGTCAGTTCATATAAGTTATAGAGATATGTGGCTTCACTGGGTGGCTTTTGGATCGGTTTCCATTAACAATAGAGTTATAGAGTGAGTTACATGTATTTTCACAGGGGCTAGGGTAACCGATACCCTATTTCCATCATCCCTTAAGACCTCCAAGTGTTGGAGCACGATGAAAAAAAGTGCATGTTGATAATAAAAAGAGCAATAGATAGGACTGCGGCCTTTTTGGAGCAGCTGTCAAATAAAAAAGCTCCGACGACAGACAGCTTTTCAGCAGAAGTGCAGCTGTGAATCCGAATGGTGCTGGAGTGCAATGCGACACACACTCGTCTCACACAGCTGATCCTATTTGTGTGGAAGCATCCGTGTGCGAGAGCGACATTATATATGTACAGTGTGATATACAGTGGCTGCAGCTTCCATTAGAGAAGTTCATCGACTGCAGCATGGAGCTAATTATGAAGCTTTGCTGCCAATTTCAACACATAACTCCATTCAGGGCTCATGTTTTTATTCATGAGCTTGGTTTTATTTCGGTGACAGAATCGACTTTCATTTGCATTTGATTTGCTCCGTCGTCTGATGACAGAGTCACCTACATCTCTGTGCATTCTGTAATCCAATCTCAGTGCAACACCCACATACCACATGTGAGAGTGTTGAAGGAGTTATTGGACGCTGTCATTAAAAATTCCATCATTATTCACGCAGACCTCCGTGATGTTGTAGTACTGACAGAGTTTCATGCAGCAAAAAGTGTTTCCTTATTTTTTAGATGCTCTGGTTGTTTGTTAGCTCGGGCAAAAATCAGCTCAAGCTTCATGGCTCTGCATGTGTGCTGCGTGTTGGCTGCGTGTCCCTGCTAAAGTTTAGCCAAGAACCTACAATGGCCCTTTTCGAGGAGTGGCAGCAATATGCACCCACACTTAAAGGGATATGCCAGCTTTTTTCATTTCCTGTCTTGCCTCATCCCTGAATCCATGACAAGCAGATAGACACCATTCTTTTGACTCTGCGTGCAGTAACAAGGAGGAGATGGGCAAAGCTCGCCCACCACTAATTAGCTTAGCTCAAACACTGGGAGTCAGTGGGTAGCATTAGCCTGCCTCTGCCTACAGTCATCAAAAAAGCTCTTCAGCAACTTGAAATGGTTCTGTGCTCTTGTTGTGTATCAGTTCTTACTGAGTTATGTTAGGTTATCTTCTATCACCGTATTATATTCTTCTACTCCTAAACAGAGGTTTTGTTTTGTTGACCTATATACAAGCGTGTCCACGGTGGTTTGAGCTAGAGATGTGACGTTCGCTATTAAGTCAAGTCTTTTGAGCAGCTATTTTAAGTGAATCATCAGAACAGATTCGCAGTTGTGAGTGAGCCGTTTGTTTGTGAGCCATTCTTAAATGCAAATTACCTGCAATGATATGGCTAAACTTTTGTTAGCAGCAGCAAGAAATCCAAATGATGAGAAGTTATCAAAATCAAGAGCAAAACTCAAAGTGTGTGGACACAGTGAGGCCATCAGTTCTTACCTTTTTGTGTATAAACAGGATGTATTTTGTATTATAGGATCTATATATAACACCCTGACCCATGCATTTACTTCAAGGAAAACCTCACTTTCAAGACTGACTTTAGGTGTTATAAAGAAAAACAAGTTTGATATACTAACACCATGTTGAGTATAATAAAGGCCATTTTTTTCTTGGGTAAACTTCCCTGTAGGCTTTTTTTTTTAAATCAATATATTTTATTGCAGTTGATATCCAGAGATAGTGTGCATTGGATCAAGAAAAGGATATATATAAAAGCAAAATCAAATAAATGTCTGAAGATAGACATCCATGCTTGCACATGTATTCCTGTCACTGGAGACTACAGAAAAAGAGAGACAAAATAAATAAATAAATAAATAAATAAATAGTTCTCTTTGTAAACATAAGTACAGATAAATGCAGTCACACATCAACACATTTAGATTCATGCATCCATACATGTACAGATATATCGTCATACAGAGAGAGAAATAAAAGGAAAATAATAGCATATAATATATATTAGGCTCTAATCTGTTGTAGCTGATGTTGTCAAAATTGACAGCACGTACTGAGGTCTCAAATTTGCGGATCTTGCACCAAAGCAGGACATTTAATTTTTTTTTATTTATATGTAACACTCTGACCCATCAATTCTATCGAAACCACAACCTCACTTTTAAAACTGACAATTAGGTGCATCACTGCAAAATTAAAATAATGTACTATCCCCATACGGATTGATATTTTTGTGCTATTGTGTTATTTATACCCAGTTTGTCTCCACAAAATGTCATTTAAAACCTTGCATTTGATTTTAAGGAGCCATAGACCACAAAAAAATGCAACTGCAGCCACAAGTTTATAAAAAGATTGCGCCCCTGCTCAACTCTTCATCCTCTATGAGTGGACCAGAGCTGCTGTCAGAGGGTTGCAAAGCTATACATGTTCAAATAAGTAAGACACTTCATTTATCTGGTGTATTTTCTTTAAACATTGCAACATATATCCCAGGAGAACAGAAAACCTCCAAGATCATTTTCTGAATATCTCTCAGCCTGGGTCCTGGTTTCATGGATGTGATCTCCTGAATAAGTGCAGCCTCTCCTCTGATCTACTCTCCCTGTCTCACCGGCTGAGACGACACTAGGGAGCACACTAACTCCAGAAATAAGAGGAGGACAGAGAGGAGAGGAGCTGGTTCAGAGGGGGTCAGAGAGAGGGAGGCGGCTTATTGGCTGCAGAACGAGAGAAAGAAGCGAGAGGGAGAGTGTGTGAGAAAGAGAAGCGGTATCAGGCTTTATGGGCTCGATGGAGAGTGAAAAGGAGGGAGGATCAGAGTGAACCAAGTGTGTGTGTGTAAAAGGGGAACCGTGGTGTCAGGCTTGATTTCATTACCGGAGCTAATCAGGTCCATATACTTTAAGTGCTGCTTTAATTTGTCTAATCTCTTCAGGATATGGCGGCTGCCCTCGGGCTGTATGGCTGCTTTGCCTTGAAAAGCTGTTTAAGAGCACACAGACATGCACCAACTCTGACCTCGGGATGGCAGATACCGTTCCTCCCACATTAAGACGGACGTGTACCCATTAACACACCGACTGAGGCTGATGGATCCGCACCAAAATGCTGACTGAGCGTTTTCTCATTTTGGAGCTTAAATCTGAAGAGTGATGTGAAAAACAGATAATAACCATTTTTAGCTCGCACACTTCATCAACAAGAGTGAACTGTGTTTTTTAGTATGTGCCTCTGGAGGTTTGGCTGAACTCACTGTCACCAAAAACATGGATAACACCAGCAGTGTCAACGATAGAGCAGATCAGTGAGGTAAGTGTTGCTGGACTGTGGCCTGTTCAAAGCCCTGTTCTTGGCTTCTGTAGCATGATACATGAAAATAAGAAGTGACTGTACGTTAGGGTGACCATACATCCTCCTTTTTGGTCATAAAATTGTGTCCGGGGGGGATTTTATAAAATTCCCTAAAAAGTCTGGGTTTTGCTGAGCTTGTTCTACAGAACGAAGCTGTTGCCAGGGCATGGACAGTTCAAACTACTGTAACTCCTCGAGTATCAACATGATCGAAATAATTACAATGGATTCTTAAAGCTGAGAAGCGGAGCATTCCAGTGATATACGATACATAAACGCTGGATTGTCTGAGGGGGAGGTACAGGAAGTGAGCTGACTGATCCGGAGTGCAGCGAGCGGATTCAGAGACAAACATGTGAGTCATTTATCAGTGGTTTATCAGTATTTTCTGTGCAAATAATGTTAAAAAATATTGTAAATTATGGCATTAGTATTATTCTGGAGTGTTTTCTTGCTGTCATTTTGCTGTATTTTTGCCTTGTTCATCTCTTCTGTCATCATCTTTTTCATCATCGTTTGTGTTTTATGGAATTCATAAATATTTATATTGTTATATTATTTAACTAATAATAATAATAAATAATGTAAAACAGGCTGAGTTTTTGTTTTGTCTTCTCAAAAGTGTTGTACATGTTCATGTAGAATTGTTTATAAAGACAAACTCGTTTAAATCACTTTTTTCTTTTCTTGTACTAACACACTATTTTAAGCATTTACAACTTAATAATTACAAATACTTGCTAAAATGTTTTATTTTTACCTGAAAAAAAGGTGCAAAATAAGTTACCTAAAAGGGCATTTTAAGGCAAAAAAAAAGAGACCTGGCAGCCATTTATATTCATAGTAGAAAAAGGGTTAATACTTATAATAAAGCGCTGGACTGGACCACTGGCATTATTCCAATGTACCTACCTGTCAAGATGTTGTGCGTGCCTACTGCAACACATGCTGCTGAGGGTCCTCTTTTTGGGTTTTCAGAATATGGTCACCCTACTCTACGTTACAACCCGGCCTTCCTCATCTACCTTAGTGAGGGTCGCAAACATCCCACATCACTGAGCTCCATCCAATTGGAATTTAATTGAAATATTAGAGATGTGATTCTTTCCCCATCCCACAATTGTGAAATTGACAAATCACTTCAGACAGTTTCATTATTCTCAATCAACTCCATTTTTGTTGGACAGGGTGCTTATATCAGTGTTTCTGAAATGCTTGGGAGTGACCCCAAAGGGTTGCATGTTCGCCCACCAAGGAGGGCGTTGCTTGTGGAGGCAGGGGGCAAACAAATGTGCCAATCCAAATACAGCAATATGATTGGATATTTGCCACATTAGGGGTGCGACTGAATCAGAAACATCAGTGTTAATGCCCATGGCATGGGTAACTTGCACATCTGTGAAGGCACCATTAATTCTGAAAGGTATGGGTTTTGGAGCAACATCTGCTGCCATCGGAGTGACTTCTTCTTTGTGCTGTCCACGCTTATTTCAACAAGACAATGAAGACACATTCTATGAGAAAGGGGGTTAAAATAATATCAAATGTTGCTGCTTCTGCTTGTCTTGTTTGCATCTGTAGATTCGCTGAGGTGGAATTACATCAAGACTGTTTAAGCCAGTCCAAACTTCAAGTAAATTTCAGGTTCAGTTTCCCTTCAATCTGGAGCTCTACTGTCAGAGTGCTGAGCGGTTTACACACTGAACGTCTGTCACATGAGCGGAGATTTAAATCTGTTTGACAAGTTCATCACTGAGACCCTGAATCTGAGTGTGCACATATGTTCTGTTCAACAATTAGTGGATAAATGTCAAAGATTCACGAAGCATGTTTGACATCCTCAGAGCTGTAAGCATGAACATCAGTCATTTTAATTGAAGAAACGTTGACATGACACCATGTGATTCTTCACAGAATTAAGAAAATTCGTCTGCAGGACGACTGAAAGCCAAGAGTAGAAGATTAAATGTAGGGCACCTCTGCCATTAGAGGTCCTTAAATTTAGAGTGACCATACTCTGAAAACCCAAAAAGATGACTCTCAGCAGCATGTGTTGCATCATGACACTCAATATCTTGACAGGTAGGTACATCAGAATAATACCAGTGGTCCAGTGCAGCGCTTTATTATGAATATTAACCCTTTTACTAGTATGAATATATATGGTAGCCTGGTCTTTTTCAATAAATGTTTCAGAAAATCCTCTTTTAGTAAAATATTTTGCACCTTTTTTCAGGTAAAAATAAAACATTCTTGCAAGTATTTGTCATTGTTAAGTGGTAAATGCTTAAAACAGTGTGTAATTACAAGAAAAGAACAAAAATCAGATTTGAATTTTCAACAGGTTCCTTTTTATAAACAATTCATGAGAAGACAAAACAGAAACTCAACCTATTTTTATTATTATTATTATTATTATTATTAATTATTTATATTATCACATTATTTAACTATTTATAAAATCCATAAGACGCGAGCTATGATGAAAATGACTTTGACAAAAAAGATGAACAAGGCAAAAATACGGCAAAAGAATGGCAAGAAAACACTCCAGAATGATCCTAATGCTATTATTTACAATATGCTTACATTATTTACACAAAAAATACTGATAATCCGCCGATAAATGACTCACATGTTTGTCTTTGAATCCTCCTCTCTCTGCTCTCCGGCTCTGTCAGCTCACTTCCCGTCCCTCCCCCGTCAGACAATCCAGCCTGTACTGTAATGTACCGTATATCACTGGAAAGCTCCGCTTCTCAGCTTTCAGAATCCACTGGAGTTATACTCGAGGAGTTACGGTAGTTTGAATAGCGCATGTCTTTTTCTGTCGCTGGCCACAGCTTGGTCTGTGCAAGCTGAGCAAAACCCGGACATTTAAGGGAATTTCATAAAATCCCAATGGGCATAATTTTACAACCAAAAAGGTGGACATGTCCGGGCTAAAGAGGATGGTCAACCTATTAAACTAAAACAATGACATGTATGCATTTTAATGTCTTCTTGAAGTAGCTGAATCACGAGAGTTATTGTCCTACAAGATGGAGATCCATGACTGAACTTCCTTTACGATGCACCATCAGACCTGAAATCTTCTTGCTGTGAGGACACCATGTGACTGCTCCACTCCAGTCCTGCTCTCAGTGTCCAGTCTTCCAGCTGTTACCTTTTCTCTGCCACCCCGTCTCATCACAGCTAACAGCACCTCTGCTAAAAGCTAATCCTCATGCTCTCACTTGCACACGACATCAAGCATTCATGAGCGCTGCTGTCGGAGGATATGACAATGTGTTGGTGCACGATGTAAAGAGGATATCACAGATCTGAAGCACCTCCCCTCTTAAAGACGGTGCTTCATTCTCCTTTTTCTGCTTTGAAAACACATCACAATACTGCATTCATCGGGGCAGATTTATTGTTCATATTGTAAACAAACATCACATTGGTCTGTAAATCGGAGCTCGGCGATGTTTCACGCCAGCCGTTTTCTGAAATCACAATGTCCCAGTGTAACCTCACTTAGGCTCATAATGGAGGGGAGTAAACACAAAATAAAGGCCTGCATCTCAAATCTCCTAGCAACCACATCTGACACCATCATCATCGTCATTATTATGTAAATCCAGCAGACAATCAGCTCAGCACAAAATCTGACTACATACACAGCAGCCAGGGTTCACTTTGGGGCCGTTTCAGCACTTTAATGCTGATGACTGCCAATGACAGAAACAAGTGGTTTTCAAATTCACTCTTTTCTCAGGATGTTGAGGAAGAAAAGAATGAATAAAATTTACCTTTTTAACACTTCCTGCTGAAAAATGCACAAGATTTCAACAGCTGGTTATGAGGACAATTTTATATTTGCAAGTATTTTTTAAGAAAGTGGTTGTTTGGGATCTAATCACAAATATTCTTGGATGAAAATTAAGTTGAAGTTTAATGTTTTTGTATTAATATCTAACACTTATTTGCATTTTACTGGACCCAAACCTACATCCACGTACATATTATTCTGAGTAATTAACGCTAAACTATGAATAAAAGTTATGGGCTAATTATATGTATAAAAAAATCTTTAGTAATAATGTGCTATATATTTATTGCAATGAGTATTTACGAATTTGGATTTATGTAAAAAACCACTGTGTGAAATCACAGGTTTCTGTTTGCTTTTCATGTTTAGTGTTGTAAATGAGGAAATTTTTTTAATGTGTTAGCACTTAAAATTGTGACTCTGGACCCAAATCTTTCGTGTCAGTTTTGAGAAAAGAGGAATATGAGTTGCCCTAAAGTTAATTGTTTTGTTTTTAAGATAGAAAAAAAAAAGAAAAAAGAATTAATCTGAAATTGAGTCATGTGATGAATAACCTAGGATTTTTACGAAAGAGTATAAGGGCCATGTTAGATGGAGAAAATAATTTGGGGGAAGACGAGATTAAAGTGGAAATTTCGGGATTAAAGTTGAAATGACAAGAATAAAGTTGAAATGACAAGAATAAAGTTGAAATACAATTTTGTGATAAAAGCTGAAACGTCAAGAAAAAAGTCAAAGTGTTGAGAATAAAGTCAAAATACATTGTATGTTGACTTTATTCTTGACTTTTGACTTTTTTTTCCTAAACATTTTAACTTTAATCTCACCATTTTGACTTTTCGTGAAATTGCATTTCAACTTTTATCTCGTCATGTCAACTTTTATCTCAAAATTTCCACTTTATTCTCGTCATTTTTACTTTAATCTTGACCTGCCGAAAATTATTTGTTCCATCTACAATGGCTATAATACTCTTCTGTAGATTTTTCTACCAGTCCTAGAATGGGGATTAAAATTTTTATTGTATTCTATATGTGAATATAACAGGGGCATAAATATTATTGATACCTGTGTTCGTAGTCATCAGTCCCTCCAGGATTTCACAACAAATTTTTGCAAATTTTGTGGCAGAAAAGGCCTGATGATGCCGCAGGTTTTTCTAATAGTTGCAGCAAAAGTTGTGATCTAAAAAAAAAAAAAAATCTATTTTATTTAGTGAAACAACCCTCCACGACTTTGTGGGGTTTTCTTTTGTAATTGTTCTGACTAAAAATGCCCAATGTTGTGGCAGGTTTGTTAAGAAGTTGCGGCAAAAGTTGCAGTGTTTCAAAGGTTATTATTTTTTAATAAACTTTACCACAGCAGATCAGTCTGTGACTTATAATCGTGTTTGAAGTAGCTTTTAACAAACAAAAAAACAAAACAAACAAACAAAACGATGTACCCTGATTTTATTAAAGTTTTTTTTTTTTGGCGGGGAGGCAGCACGTTAGGCAGGGGAATCACAATATCCTGGAGGGAGTGAGTTATAATTAATGGAGAAATAAATTAGTATTCACATGTTTGGATATTTAGAAAATCTTAACTTCTCCTTTTTGATAACTTCATGGATGGTTGTGTAAATGCTTGTGGGGCACGAAAAAATACTCCTATTCAAGTTATTCAGGGGGAAGCATGACAGAAAGAAATTGAGAACCACTGAAGTAGAAGATGACAATATGACTTAAAGAAAAACAATGTACTAGCACTGTAAAGACAAAGCTGAAAACAACAAACCCAGTGAGCATTTTACATCACTTTTTGTCTCTTTTATAAGCAAGGCCAAAATACGCCAAGCCTGGATAAAACATTTCTGCTATATTAACATTTTAAAGTTGCATATTAAGCCTTTTACGTTTTAACACAGTGATGTGTGTGAGGCCTCATTAGACCGGTACAGGCATCTGTCAGGAAGATTCATCAAATCAGAGACTGCCAAAAAATAATGAACCGTCAAATTTGTGTTGTTTTTTTATTCTATATTGAAACATAAATCAACATATTCCTTAATGGTTATGCTTTAAAACTTAACAACATCTATAGTAGAAAGCATACAGAGCTGACTTTAACATGATTGGCAAACATAAATCTTATCAACCTTCCTGAAATCCTCAGAGGGATTTTCATTGTTCCTACACCCTTGAGATAAAAACAGCTGCCAGCTCTCTGCTGTCTCAAGGAGACAAACATAATTAATATGAATGCCACATTGATTGAGATAAGAGTGATTAAAAGATGCACACTGATGGGGGAGAGCGTTTTTGCCTTTAGCGGTGTGTGCTAAAAGAACAAGAGGACAGTGGAAAACAGCCTGAGAGGAGAGACGGATGGTTTTTCTGACACTTCGCTCCATCATCATATAAAGCTCTGATGATGTTCAGCCCTCTGTGGAGTTGACTGAAGCACAAGTTGTTCCATCTCTTATGGTATGGACCACCGTGTCATTCTGACAGTGGAGAGTTAGCGTCCCCGCTGAGGCCTGATCCTGCAGCTTAACAATGAAATCCTGTCACAGTGTTACTACATCACAACATGACTCTTCTCATGCTCCCTCAAGTCTTTTAAGACATCTACAGTACAGATGAATCAACCTCCCATGATGCTTTACTGCTTTTGAATGCATCTCACAGTACCCTTAACATTCAACCCTCCAAATGGTGGTTTCTGTTAATCTGCAGCTGCAGCTGCTGTCGTCTCGTAAGTAAAGCACATCACAGTCAGGGAATGCACCAGCAAAGCCATATACTGATGTTTTATGATGCACTGGTTTAATAACTGTTAGGATTAGCTGTGCTACAGTACAGCTTTAGTGGGTTTAGGGCCTCACAGCCTCAGTTTCAGGACGCTTCTAACTCATGATTATTGTGAGGTTACAAAAGTTGACATCATGTCCCCTCAGAAGTATCTGGGAAGTTGTTCAAAACTGCTCTGTGCAATGATACATGCTTTTATTCATGCAGGTATCAACCAGAAACATGAATAAAAAGCTTAAAATCAAGTCCTGGCATTAGTGACAGCTGGAGATCTGGAGAATGTCCCCTTTTAAGCTGCATTTATACGCATTTTGGCTCTAACTTTAGCAGAGTTACGTTCACCGGGGATGTGGGCAAAAAAAGTTGGCCCTACCCAGCGTGGCACCCTTGGCAAGATTTTATGTGGTGCTTCCCTCCGTGGGCGATTTACATACGCTTACAAAAGACTTCAAATAGCATTGTTTTCACTTTGTCTTTAATTTATAAGATAACATGTTACCTAATTTAAATGCCTTACAAATAACAAATAAAATAAAAAATAAATCTGAAATACAATACAAGTACCCTTAGCACAAAATAGAAATCCCATATTTAAGTGAATAAATAATAATAACAGTAATGAATTATTAATATAAAAAATCAACATCAAACAATCTAAAGAACTACACACTTTGCACACAACAACTCCATACATAAGCTACATTCACACCATACAATAACTATATACAAAAACTGTATAAAAATATGTGCAATTATTTGGTATTAACATTTTTAGCAATCTTGTTTGGTATTAACATTTTTAGCAATCTTGTTTGGGCATTGCTTTACATTTGAACCAGTGTGAGCTTTTCCATTTTAAGAATTAATAGTAGTAACTCATTTTAATATAATTATATTGAAGGTGATTTATTTTTTCCAATTTTGTGGCGCCCCCTGGAGGCCACTGCGCCCTTAGCTTTGCCTATATCTCTAACTGTATCTATAATGATAAACCAATGGCAAACTGTTGGTGAGTCCTCACCTCACAGTAAACACAAAATAAAGCTACGAAACTCAACATTTCAACTGTCTGCTCTGGAGTTTTGAGTTTTGAGTTCTACTCATGACTTAATTAAATTTGAAGACAATAAAGGATGTCTAGCAATTGGATCTGAGGCAGGAATCGAACTCCAGCTGATCAAAGCACATATAGGACATGCCTGGTTGTTTACTACTGCACCAACAAAAGCAATGTGTGTTCACAGAGCTTGGCCTGACCTCACACTGGTTTTAAGTTTTGCCAACTTAGGTTAAAAAATAAGACCAACTCTACATAAAAAAACTCAAGATAATAGATATGCAGTTGAGATAAATGACAAAGTTTTAAACATGACTAAAAATGTTTTGTTTTGTTCAGTAAGAGATGTATTTACTGCCAGCACTTATAAGTTTTCATTATTACGTTGTACATGTAGGAAAACTGATTGAATCTTTATACACTGATAATCCTGTTCATTTAGTTTCTGGCGAAAGAGATCCGAGATCCACATAATGAAGGAGGTTTTTGTCTTCTCTATCTCCAGAACATTCAGTGGAAGAACATGACTTAATAAGTTGTTGTGAACCAGCTCTCCAGAAATCGTCCGTTTAGATAAGAACAGCAGATGAGATGGGAAGGCTACATGACCTCAGGGAATCTGGGAGACGGAATTGTCTTTAAAAGCTCTAAATCATGGAGCTGATTGATTCACTCGGCCTTGATGGAGAATCAGACAAACATTCAGGTTGTTTGCTTTTTTAAAAACATTCATTCATTGCTCAGTAATTATTCATTTGGCTGTGTACCCACTGAGAAAGAACACTGTGGTTAACATTTCTGCTGTGGATTATTTACAGAGACTCTAAATATTGTAGATAAACGGAGACATTTGTGAAGCCGAGCGTCCCCCCTAAAGGCAGAGGATTATGGGAGTTTATTTGTTTGGCTTTGCTAATGATGTAGAGCCGGTAATGTCTCAGACAAAGCCCAGGACATTTACAGAATAATTCAAATCAAACCTCTTTTAAAGCAGGGCCAGCGGAGCACATTAACCCCTGGTTTGTTCAACACAATGGGACATAATTAAAACAAAGTTATATCCTGAATGTAGATGTGAGTTTAGGTCATGTTTGAGTGTTTATGCAGTTTCTCTACAGGACTCTTGTCTTTGTCTTCAACTTATTACCACTCATTCAGCTTCTATGAAGAGATAAGTCCAGGGAATCATCCAAGACAGACCAACACATGAGGAATGACTGTCCTAGCAACTTGGTGGACAAACATCTACACAGTCTGCAAGGTATGGCTATTAAATTGGCTATTATTGAATGGCACAGAAGGTTAACAAGGTGACGAACATCCTGTGCCTATGCACGTCAAAAAGATCTAAAAACATTTAACAAACTGGACAATGGAGATGATCAATGGGAGCCAAAATAATCTCCACTGATAAAGAGACAGTTTGGCAGATTTGAATATGAGAAGAGTGTGAGCCAAAGCTGTCCCAAAATGTCTGACTCCTAATCAAAAGGACAAAGAAATTTGTGCAGAAATTTTGGAACAAACGAAAGGAAACACATTTTTTAGGGGTGATTACATGCAATGAAACGTGGATCTTCAATGCGATCCTGAGACAAACATCAGTTGGTGCTTTGGAGAACACCATCATCACCAAGGACGAAGAAAGCCCGACAAAGAAAGTCCGAACCCAAGACCATGTTGGTGTGTCTTTGACATTAAAGGGATCATTTTGGAGGAGTGGGCTCCAGGAGGGCCAAAGGTGAATCAGCACTTTTACAAACAGGTTCCAAAAAAACTAAGAAAGTCTGAAGAAAGAGACTCAGATCTGCGCTCAGAGGAAAGTGTTTGGAGTCTGTCAGACGAGAGGTTCTGAGACAACTGTCTGAAGAAAACCTGCTGCACTGCTCTGATCAGTGAAGTCCCGGATGCAGCAGAGTGTAGATGCAGAAGGAGGAAGACACTGAAACATGGACAGTTGTGTCTGATTTAATGGAACGATGATGTGAGGAATTCTCTTTGGAATTTTCCTTCAGACTTCCTAAAAATGTAATTTAGAGTTAAGTATCTCTTCTGCTGTTATATAATTCTTATCCTAATCCTATTTTGGGCATGAATACGGTTTCTGAGAACATGATACCACAATATAATTTGGTCAACAAACCACCTGGCACACCGCCCTTCACCGTGGGACTTCAGGTGCTGGTCGATTCATTTCACAGCTGTCACTCTGTCCTTTCCCTTCAGTTCTCTGAGAAGCCTCCGGGGTGAGCTGAGACCTTGAGCCACTTTGGAGAGTTGTAGACTTTGTCTGTCACCTTCAAACTCCACCTCCCACCACCGCTGATACATGCGGGACTCTGGCGCCCTAAGCCCTCCATGCTGCATGCAGGCCCAGGGGATGAAACAACAAGCTGATGGTGGGCAGGCTGATGTATTTCTAAGTGCTCTGAGAGGATGTGCAGGTCACTGCGAGCAGAACTGTTATTGATCACTATTGTGTGCTTATACAGCCACAGGGGGCTGCACACCTACACAGGTTTGTATACCCTTATATATGATGTGTTGTCCGACGGTCGAATGTATATCACAGCTCTGGATATAAACACTGAGGACAGCAACCATCATCATCCAGTAAAACGTAAATAAAGACAGAATACAGTGGCCTGCAAATCCTTTTCAACCTGTATTCAATTGAAGTCAATACAAAGACAAGATAATGATCAAACTGCTTAACTTCATTTCTTTCTGCAGATTATTTCCAACATGTTCCAAATGAGTGGGGACAGGTGCAACAAAAGACTGGGAAAGTTGAGGAATGCTCAAAAAACACCAGTTTGGGTCATTTCACAGGTGAACAGGTTAATTGGAAAAAGGTGAGTGTCATGTTTGGGTAAAAAGGAGCATCCCTGAAAGGCTTAGGGCAGGGTTCAACACTTTGGGAACTGCTTTAACAAAAAGTCGGATTGTTTAAGAACGTTTCTCAGTGTACAATTGCAAGGAATTTCGGGATTTCATCCTCTACAGTTCATAATATCATTCAAAGATCGATGGTATATAATTAAGCATCGTTCTGCATGTGTTTGAACAGCGTGGCTTCGTAGAATAAGAGTGAAGGTACTAGACTGGCCTGCCTCCGTTCGAACCCGTCTCCTATTGAAAATAAGTGTTGCATTATGAAGCACAAAATACAACAATAGAGACCCACATCAAGCAAGAATATGAAAGAATTACACCCTAAAAGCTTCAACAATTAGTGTCCTCAGTTCTTACTGAGCATTGTTAAAAAGAAAGGGGTCGTAATACAGTGGTAAACATGCCCCTATCCCAGCTTTTTTGGAAAGTGCTGCCGGCATCAAATTCAAAATGAGTGAAGATTTGAAAAAAAAAGAAACAAACAAAAAAATCTTTATCGGTGTGAACAGTAAATATCTTGTCTTTGTAGTGCATTCAATTAAATAAAGGTCTAAAAGGATTTGCAGATCATTGTATTCTCTTTTTATTTGCGTTTACACCATGTCCCTACTTCACATATATATATATAGAGTTGTTCCTCTACGAGCATTCTGTGTTTGGCATGGTGTTGTTTTGGTACAAACAGCCACCAAAGCATTGAAAGAGAGCACAAATAATTTTATTCAGCAGTGACACACATTTTTCCTCATTTTTCGTCTAATTAACCTGAGATTTTTCCATTCCACTAATTTCAGTTTTCCTATCCTGCTGATGCCAAAGGCCAGATCTAGTTCTACCACGGATCAAATGTAATCATTTCCCTTGTTTGTTTATCATACCACAAATTTTGGGAGACAGAGAGAAAATCAAACAAGTATGACTTTCTGTCAGGAGGTCATGAGGCATGTCAAAAGTGACTTTAACTGTTAAGCTAAAAGTGTTGTCTTCAGGCGCACTTGCTTGGTTTAAGTATTAATGTAAAAGCATTTATAGGGTTAAGACATGATTGAAGAAAAAAGTAAAAAGTCAGGAGAGTTGGGGACCAGTTTCGATGCACATGGGGTCTTCATCAAGGCATTTAGGGTGAGTGTTTAAATGAGTAGCCTTATTTCAGACCCGATAAAAGTAAAATGACTTTAATGTAGAAAAATGGCTCTTTTGTCAATGAAACACGTAAGGTATTATCCTTTTTTTCTTTATTTTTTTTGATCACATTGTCCGAATAAATAAGCTCAGCATGTAAATTTGACCATATCATTCCTCAACATAAATGTGGATGCTACAGCAGGAACAGTCACATCAGACCTCAGCATTCGAGAAAAAACATACACAGCTCAGGCCTTTCTACACACTTTACACCCACACACACAATCTGCGTACACACACCTCCATAAGCACACAGATCAATATTCATGACAGCCCACAGCAGCAGTGTGAAGTCGCAGCGTGTTCGTATTAACATGTATGAACTCAAACACCCCTAAAGCCTATATATCTCCTCCTGTAATCACAACGCCGCGCTGCATCGGGAGGCTCGTTCACACTGATAGAATCCACCGCTGGCTACAACACTGTGTCGTCCCGAGAGACTGTGAACTCCCAGCTTTATCTCACCACCTCCGCTGGCTTCACTTCCCCCACAATCACCGCTTTCCTCTTGTCAGTGCAGGTTAGATATCAGGGCTTACTTTGAGCTCTGGCTGGGCGCAAAAACTCTATTATGTTCCTATCCTTTATTTTAAGACAAGGACTGTGACACAAAGTTTTACACTTCAGATTTCTTGTAAACAGGGAATAAAACATTTCCGACTGAGACAAATTTGAAAAAAAGGATTATTTACAACAAAAAGTCTTGCACTAAATTTGCACATGCTAATTTCAGTTTTTTCTTATCAGAATTCAGAGTTCAGAGAATGTGGGACATAATTGCCAAAGCATTTCATTGAAAGAAACAAAAGAAGTTATAATGAAAATCAAAGTAGAAAATAGAAAAATATATTCAGATAAAAAGGAACCGGTTAATTATAATGATAAAATTAGTGACATTGTGATGGTGAAGGTTGGAAAAAAAAGGAAGATTAAAAAGATGATGTTTAAATATATATAAAAGACACTTACAATATTTGGCCGCAATAATCTCCTTTATTAATAATCAACCATTGTTACTCTAAGTTTCTGAGTTTATCAAAGAAAAGTCCCTATAGAGATAAATATTTGTGAAATTTAATTATTTGTTTTTGATAATCTGAAAAAAACTAAATGCTTTATCTCTCTTTTGCAAAGCAGATACATGTTGAAGACAAAATTAAATATTTTGTGGTTTAGGACAGCTAATGATCTTCTCTTGTTGACAATGGTTGGTTGTTTGGATGCTTTGAGTTATTTATATTTATTTTAGATTCAACTCAATAATTGTGCAACACACTTACACAAAATGACATCCTGTTTAGGGACACGTGGTCATACAACCTAACCCTGGCTGTTTTAGAACTGTCTTTTTTTTATTTTGGCAATAACACAATCAGAATACCAGCCAATTTACCAGCTTGTTAATGTAAATAATTCATCAGCCAATCACATGGTGGCAACTCACTGTATATAGGCATGTAGAGATGATCAAGACGACCTGCTGAAGTTCAAACCGAGCATCAGGATGAAGACAAAAGGTGATTTAAGAGACTTTGATTGTGATATGGTTGTCACAGTCACCAGATCTCAATCCAGTAGGGCACCTTTGGGATGTGGTCGAGCAGGAGATTCTCATCATGGATGTTCAGTCAAGAAATCTGCAGCAACTGTGTGATGCTATCTTAGAGATATGGACCAACATCTTTGAGGGATTGTTGAATCTATACAACAAAGAATTAAGGCTGCTATGAAGGTCCAATATAGTGTTAGCAAGGTGTACCTAATAAAGTGGTCAGAATGGATAATTAATTTGGATTATTTAGGTTACAGATAGAAGTTACTGACATGCAAACGTCTCCCTGTGTATTCCTACTCATCATTTTGACAGCTGGTGAAAATTCAGGGTTAAATTTTGCAGATGTTAATTTGAGCCAAAACAAATTCACTTTTTTTTATCATCAAGCTTGATTTCATCTGCAAATGTGAGCCTCTCTCTCTCTGCTCCAACCGTCAGTGCAGAGCGACTTCAGTCTTACATGGCCTAAATAAGTACTTCCACACTTTCCAAATGTGTTGCTGGATGTGTTGTGCCCCTGGGACATGTTGTAGGCTCCTCACTGTGATTTTACATGCAGGAACAGATGGCTATTGGAAGACGCATGCATGACAACTCCTCACTCTCTCTCTGTTCTCTCTCCCTCCGCTGTATCTTGTTCTGCTCATGCCTCAGTGATCATGGGCGCCCGCAGAAGCTTATGAGCTAATCATCAGAGCAAAAACACTGGACATTGATCTAATTTGGGCCGTTGTTGGGCAACAAAAGCCTGGAGGAGACAAAGAGAGTGAGAGAATTTACGGAGTGTGCACATCTCAGCGGACCAGAATGGCAACATCTGCTCACTCCTTCAGTATGATGGCGATGGCGTTCATGTTCGCTCTCTGCATACAGAGCAATTTTTATGTGAAGTTGATGAGGGGGGTTTCAAACATGGCAGACAAAAAAAGCACAAAGACTCATTTAAGGAAAAAAAAAGACCCCAACTCGGAGAAAAACAGCGTCAGTCAGCAACGCAACAATCAGTCTGTGACCAATGATTCACCTCCACTCACTGGAGATTAGTGCCTTAAAAGGGCATCCTATAGAGTCCTTGTTTTTATTTTAATTGTTTTCATTTAGGGATGGGCAACTTTGGTGACCATGAAGACCACATTAATGTTGGTTTAGAGGACCAAACTAAAGCAAAATGTCAACAAGAAAATCAAAAATATCTTCAACATAACAAAATAACAAGTATTATTGCTTCCTGGCAGAAATCTAATATGTCCATGTTTTCATTATTTTAATATTTTTCAGAAATCAACAGTTTTCGTCATCCTACACAGTTGTTAGGTTTCTTTTTCTAACTTAGAAATTTTTTTTTGTGTGCAGATGTGACGTCATGATGTTGATTGGCCACAGGGGTCATTGCCACTTCCTATTTAAGACGTCCTGCCCGCTTTAACAAACTGTTTGCCCGATACATTTGTCATCTCTAAAAAATAACATCATTTTTTGCTTTTCGTGAAAAAAATAGTATGAGAGGATGCAAAGTATCCGCTCGACAGTGAGTTATCTTGTAGGGATCAAACAATACACTTAGCCCATGGTTTGGTTCACACCAGAGCCCTGCATGGGACTGATTTCTTATTCTGTGTCCGCACCTTACATGAAAAAAATGATCTGCATCCTGTCTCTGCACTACAAAAATCAGCTTTTAGACCTGAAAGCGACAAAAGTAGGACGCAGGCCTGTCTCCTCGCTACAGAAACGTATGTTTCCGCCTTCTCAATCCATGATCAACCGTGGATGCAGTCGTGGAAAAAGCAACACATGTGGGTAGCGTCCCCCCCAAAAATGTGGCAGAGTCCTCTACAACTGGAAGCTGGTGTTCTGTTACACGGGGTGGCAACGTAATATGGTTTCAGCCCTGGTACCATTTCCAAACTAAGGACAGTGAGACTGGTGAAGCAAAAGACAGACTGCGAAGTGGACGTCCCAGGAAGATCGGTTCCTAACATGGTGTTACTATATTCCTATTCTGAGTTAAACAAGATTATTTAGTAAATTATTTTGAATAAATATATATATTTTTCCACATGCTGTGAAAGCCTTTAGTGATAGTTAATGGAGATGGTTTCTTCATCTTCAAGCATTAATTCTTTGTGATTGTGGTTGGATTACATTTTTGGCATGGTCAAGTCAAAACCAGTGGAGGCTTTTGTCATATTTAACTTGGGTTTAGAACAGATAATTAAAAAAAACCCCTAAAATTAGGATGTATCTATCATGAGTTGATTTCCCCAAGTGTAACTGTTAACAACGTTGAAACAAACAAAATCAAAGGCATGGTTTCACCACGGTGCTGAAAGGACTTGGATCCACAATCAAGATTTCCTGCTGCTAAACAGACGTTTTTTTCTTGCCGCCATGATGGAGGGATTCATGATTGGCTATAAGGATTCATGTTGTGTGTTGTATGTATGTATTTGTATGTATACGTATATGTGTGTTCTATATATATATATATACATATATATATATATATATATATATATATATATATATATATATATATATATATATATATATATATATATATATATATATATGTATCTATGCATATATGTGTATCCATAAAATGAAGAGTTTGTCTTCAGCCTGCTCTGTTGTAAAGTGAGATAACACTTGTTATCAATTGGTGTTATACAAATAAAGATTGAGTGATTGACTTGGACTGTATGAAAATCTGTTTTACCAGAGGAAGCCCTGTGATGATTTTAACTCCCCATCACTGTGAAAGTAAACATCAGAGGTTGATCAAATTCTCCAGAGTGGCTCTGATTGATTATTCATCCTCACTCACTCACTGGTGGTC
This sequence comes from Cetoscarus ocellatus, assembly GCA_037902135.1. Taxonomy (NCBI): domain Eukaryota; kingdom Metazoa; phylum Chordata; class Actinopteri; order Labriformes; family Labridae; genus Cetoscarus; species Cetoscarus ocellatus. The sequence continues at coordinate 2,229,827 of JBAMNC010000694.1, read as the reverse complement.
ATTGTCTCTAAAAGGAGAGTAAAAGACCCCAAAGAGGCTGCTGGAACAGAGACCAAATTAATGAAGCCCTCCGGGGCCGATGTAGAAGCAATGCACTTGCCCCCTTAGCACTAGGAGACATTCATCTCATCCTCACCCTTCTGTGTGATCTCTTAATGACAATGAAACCGGCCCGCAAGAATTCAAGCAATTTTCTAAATTGATTTCCCTCCGCGGACGATTTACTTCGCAGTTAGAGTGTCATTCATAACTTTTCAGGGGATTCAACACCAGCCTCTGCGAGGGAGTGGGTGTGAGATACATGCTGCGGTAACACAAGAGCTGATGCATCCAATGCTTCAGTGTTAAATTACACGTGTGCTGCTAAAATGGCCTCATTTCATAAACTAAGCTCTGAGGTCAGGAGGAGCATCAGCAGAAACACGTCCTTAACTGTGCATGTGAGCAGTTCTGAACAACAGGAGACCACAAACACATGAGAAGGTCAATGTTAAGCTCCGGACTTTTGTGAGAGGAGGAAATCATCTCTGCAATACCCAAAACATGCATCACTGTGACCAAAACTCTGCAGAACAATAAACTCTTGGTCTTATGATGCAGAGGTTGGCACTGTTGCCCCAAGGTATGAATTTTGCTCAGGCCTTTCTTTCTCAGTCAGTTAATCTTTATTTGTATAGCACCAAATCCTAACAAATTTTACCTCAATACACTTCACAAAAGAGCAGATCAACGTCATACTCTACTTAAAAGAAGTTTATAAGTTCTTCCAGAGCATGTGCGAGTTCTCTCTTGGTACTGGAGTTTGTCTGAGACTACTCGAGCCCATCCACATTCTGTTCAAGCCCAGCCTGGCCCGTCCTTTCCACCATAATTAAGGTTCAGCGCCTGATTCAAATCTGATATTCTGGCTTCGAAAGTTAGGGCTTGTAAGTGCAGTTATCAGCTTTTCAATGGCAGATATCCATACAGATGAGACCTAAATGAGTTATTACTAAGGCATATGTCAAAAAACAGAGCTAGTTAAAGTTAAAGCTCCATACTTCTGATGTTCCTTCACACTGGGACAGCCCTTAATTATCCAAGATATCCAGTCAATGAATAGGAGATAAAAGGTATTTTCATGGCTAAACTGTCAAATAAACTGTACTGGAATGTTGTTTTTTTGCCAAAAAAAAAACAACTTTTACTCTCTCATATTCTAATTTTTCCCAGACAACAAAAGTATAAAACAATTCTCCAATCATGAAGTAATGATAATAACTATAATGGCAACAGACTGTAAAATCTGTAAAGAAAACAATTTGAACAGAAGTGTAAAAATAAAAAGCATGTGTCCTTTATTTTTTTCTAGCTATTATTAATTCATTTTGTGGTCACAATAGAATATACATATATATATATATATATATATATATATATATATATATATATACATATATACTAGCTGTATAGTAGAGCTTCTGTCTTTTATTATTTTATTATTTCCTTACCATGTGTTGCAATGTGTGCTTTTCTGTGCCTGCCTGTTGGAAGTCTAACTTGAATAATAATATCTTGTAATCAAACATAAACACGAGTGGTCTTCATGATTTTAAGAGGTCCAGTGCACCTGCAGTTCTAGATTAGTCTCAGCATGCACTGCGCAGTTTAAAGCTGTTTTTAAGTCATATCATTGTTTCTAAAAAAAAATTAGCTTGATTGCATGCAACACTGACGCTGGTTTAAAAACAGCAGGACAGCAGTTGTGGGTTCTTTCGTGGCTGTTATATTGTATTTATGAATATTTGTCCTGCAAAATCTAAATCAAATTTAAGCTTAATTTTGAGTGTGACTTCATTTTTAGACACTCAGATGCTCACTGTTGTTCACAAGACTCTAACCTCATTTTAAAGGTCTCCACTGGCTTGAGAACCTGACATATGCTTCAGTGCATGTGTGCAGTTAAATGTGCCAAATACAAGAATTAAAGTGCACATGCCTGCAGCAGTACAGGGTTAGTTGTCCAGCCTGTGTTTAGAGACCGGCACTGAAGAAATACCCAAACATGAAGACAAATGGGGTGCAATAGGAAGAGGCTGGCAGGCTCGCTGATGGCTGGACCGCTCGATAAAAAGAAAGATGAGGAGACGCTGTTCAATAAAGCAGCACGGCCCTGCCAGACAAAGATCTCCCCACAGGGATCACCAGGGAGGAGAGAAGGAGAGAGGCGACTGGAGTTAAGAGAAGGAAAGAGAGATTCATGGAGGAAAGCCGACAGGATCAAGAGGAGGAAAGAGACTGGGAAAAAGTCAAACTACACAAGTTTGAAAATCTTGACGGATGTAGAAATGGGATTGTGTTGTGCACATGTAAGGGAACTGTTCAGTCATTTTTTTTTCCTTCATGACAAAAATTCATCCATCTGTGCAGTTGCAGGGGGTGGAGCCTATCCCATGGGGCACAAGGCACCCTAAGAAAATAAAAGTAGAGCTTTGTGGCGTTGTAAGACAGTGAAAGGACACAATGGTCTCATAAAAAAGGGCAGAAGAGTGTTTTTAATGGTATAATATAGGTGCATATGTGTCTTTTAAATTGTGCAAGTGCATTTGCACACAATCCCCAATTTCAGTAAAGTTGGGACATTGTGCAAAACGTAAATAAAAATAAAACACGATTCGAGCCGATAAACTTTATTGTTTTTGGAAGACATTCACTCATTTTAAATTTGATGCTTGCTACATGTTCCAAATAAGTTGGGACAGGGGCATGTTTACCACTGTTACATCACCTCTCCTTTTAACAACACTCAATAAGTGTCTGTAAACTGGGGACACTAACTGTTGAAGCTTTGTAGGCGGAATTCTTTCTCATTCCTGCTTAATTTATGGCTTCACAGTCTGGAGTCTCCTTTGTCGTATTTATCGCTTTATAATGCACCACATATTTTAATGGGAGACAGGTCTGGACTGCAGCAGGTGAGTCTAGTACCTGCACTCTTTTACTACAAAGCCATGCTGTTGTAACACAGACAGAATGTCTTTGCATTTATCTTGCTGAAATAAGCAGGGATGCGTACCTTTGTCGCCATACCCTACAAACATCCACGTTGTCCAACTGATGTTAACCAAGTTCTGCATGGCCTTACTGAGCTGGAAAAGGCTTAACATTTTTCAATACATCAGCAAAAGTTGGAGAAACATCAGTGTGTGAATGCAGCTATAAATGTCTTTCATGAGGATGAAAGAGTAGATTTACAGACCGAGCTACCAACGCCCCTACAACCAGGTTTTGGGTCCCTAATGTGAAAGCACCCTATGGACTATCCTTGGGTACCAAGCCCAAGTCCACATGTGGACATTGTCTCTGGTACAATTCAAGTGTGCTAATGCAGGTGGACATAATTAAGTGGTTTTAATTGGGCTATAGGTGTGTAAACCAGCTCAGATTCATCACCTGCAGAAGCATATTTCTTCAGCAGCAGAGGCCTGTCATAGATTAGTCTGCTCTGCTGACAGTTTGCATCTTTATTTGTTAACTGGAGGGAGGATTTGTACGCGGTCATCAGCCTTAACACCAGGCTCAGCTGAATACCTGCCTCCTGAGCTGTCACACACTCTGCAGACTTTTCCTGCTTGTTCTGCCCTCATAAACCTCTTTATTGAATTCCGATGGTGGGCATAAGGCTGTTGTTTTTCCCCTATATTCTTGTCAGACCCCGGAGACAGCAAATAAAACGAAGGAGAAATGGGAGCGAGCCTCCCGGTGATTGTATGGGACCGGGCCCGCTCTGCCGGGCTGAACGGCTCTCCTTATAAATGCCATGTTTTGGCTTTGCTTAGCCAGGTGTAATTAGGGTTAAATCCCGGGCTGTCAGTCAGATTGTCGTTTACGGCCACTAAAGGGGACATCTCCGGTGCTGAGGAGCGCAGGACTGCCACTCCAATCAGCTTTATGATGCTGGGGCCTGTCAGATAAGCAGAGGGCAGGCGGAGAGACAAAAAGCAGGAGCAGGAGGATGATGTGTGCCTTCAACAAGGCAATCAGAGCAAAAAACACAACCTTTTGTTTCAAATAGGATGAGTTATAACTTAATCCGCTGTAATAGCTCACCAAGGAACCACAACAGCCAGTCAAAAGTCATTTTCGCACTAATTTTTCAACTTTATACCAAAGTTACATCTTCAGATAAGTACTCAATCATTAATCACATGTTCAAACTTGATTTTTAACCTTGTTCAAGTCCTCTATCGTCCCAGTAAACAAGGCATGCTGAGCCGATAATCATGACATTAAACCATCTGGAGGTAAATTTAAGGAGTGGTTTGATTAATTGGGAACATCTGGCTGTCGAAGTCAAACAAAACTTTAGGAAAACTTTTTATCTCCCCAAAATAAGGAAAAAACACTGAGATTGGGGAGAATGACTCTGACCAGTTATGAAAGTTTTGTAGTGGTCGACGCTGAAGTTAGCATGGCACAGGTTCCCTCAACTGCAGGCCCACTAAAAGCCTTTTGGATTATTCTATGTGTTTCGGCTCATGGTGATAATAAGCTCTGTAGTGAACAAAAAACTATGAAACTTGCATGCTCTGCTCTTTGTTATAACCTCTGAAAAGCTATTAGTAAACTACTAATGAACAACAACATGGGGATTCGACTTGTTAGCAACAACAATATTCCCAATGCTAACCATCTTGCTGCGCCCTCTCCTTTGAGAATTTTCTGTTAATCTAACGATCTGATCAAGATGGTCCTCATGGCTGTGGCAGTAGTGTATGAATTACCCTTTGACTTTCAAACTAAGAAATACATTTACAAGAAATTATTTGTTGGTAGTTGTGTTCCTTCTTTATTTAGCAACATTTCAGGTTTTATTTTTCAGATTACCCAACTGGGAGGCAGATATGCAGGTCAACCTGCTGGATGGCTTGCCCATCTAGAGTTATCCTGGACATGAATGGATTATTTCATTTCTGCAATGTTTTTTTTTGTTTTTCATATGAAAACATCACGGAGAGCAAAATTTAGATATTTAGCCATTGACTCAGTTTTCTGAGGAATCGTAGATACATTTTTTTATTGCCAAATTAATTTCCTGCAATTATATAATGATTGTTAGAGGATCTGGAAATATGTGAAAACAATTTTTCTAACTCCGATGCGTGCTTTTACTGTTAGATTTCTCAGGAGCTATGATCTATGCTTCTGATTTTTTCTAGTTTTCAAATAATTCTATTCATATACAGCAGCGTCACCCAGTAGATATGTATTGGTGTGGCAAACACTATACAGAGGTGAATAAGGAAAAACAGATGAAATTTTAGAGTTTTAAATACAGTGGTGGCAAAATGTCACCACACGGTTACAATGCCAGTCAAAGGGTTAAAAAACAATCAGAAATGCTTGCTGTTTGGTCCATGGCCATTTTTAGCAGTTAGTTAGCAACCGTCATTTCAAACACACAACAACAGTTTAAGATTCAAAAGCATGCAACATCAAATGCATTTTATTATTACCCATTTAACATTAAAATCTTATATGTTCATCACGAAACCTATTTGCTGCCACTCTGGTACCAGAACATTAGCCCACAGCTGCAAGAGATGCTTTGGCGTATAGCAGTTGGTGTCATTCTACACCAAGTGCTCATGTTGTTTAAATAGCAAATACTCATGCGCCCCTGTTTATGCCTAAGGGTATGTTCCTAAAATTTAGAAGATGGATTAAAAAGATGGGCACAAGATCAGTACACACAATCCCTGAACTTGTTCCTAACAAACAATGCCAATTAAGTTTGTCACATGCACCAAGTGGACATGTCCAAAACATTCTCTTGGACATTTCTGATGTTGTGGGAAAACTCTAGTGAAATATATCTTTAACTGTAATATCACTGTAATATTCTATTTAGTGTCCTGTGTGTACTATGTGTTTATTGGCACAATAAAAGGGAGAAGAATCCCATGATCTGATCATGACGTGGACCAAACAACAAAATCTGACATGAAAATAACAAAGTGCCAGCTGGTCAATTAGAAGAGCTTTGAGAAGATAAAAGAGATGACACTCTGATTGGTTAAAGTCATGTCATGTCCAAAACTCATGTATAAGCAAGCAACGTAAGCCTCTTTGTGCTCTGGGCCTGGCTTTGTGCCTGGATCCTACATTCTCAAAATAGCAAAGCATAGACCTACACGCCCCAAACTGCTGTGCACCAGGGGGCATTGTGTACTTACAGATTTTGCCGAAATTCAAAAGAAAAAATATCTCTACCTGGTCTGAGTAGTGATCATGAGGGTCATATTTGCCTTAAGCTAATTATGAAACTGTCCATGTTCTATGGTGGACGACAGCTTGGCCCACCCTCTGATATAACACTGTAAAGTGATCAAAATGGCCGACCTCATTAAATTTCCCAGACGTCTGGTTTCAGTGAGCCTCAACGTGCTGCTTCACTTTAACACTTTTTTCCTAATAAGGTGCTGAATTACCTCCAGGAGGAAAAATCCAGAAACTTGTGATATGTGACCTGTAAGTGTCACATCCAAAGCGGCTCTTTTCGAAAACCTACTTGCACCCTGTCATGACTCAGTGTCTGTTCTTGAAAAGAGCCTGAGCTGTTCTTCACTGAGAGTAACCTCACTGTCCGTGGACTGTAATGAAATAATGACTCTGTGACTGAGAGGAACATTTTATACTCACTGCAGGATGGGCTCAGGCTTTAGCTGAAATTCAATCAGCTAAATTAGGTTCAGGAAACTTTTTAAAAGCAGCACAAGGTGGTACAAGTGGCATTTAAAATGTAAGTAACTTATCAGCGCTAAAACATGTTGACAATCCAGAAGAATGTAAGACCAGACCACCATTCATTTATCAAGATATCACAAGGGAGAGGTGATTAGATTTAGTGCTGATCCGAAATTAGATGTGGAGTGGTTTTCAATGTTTTGTTGACAGTGAGAGGTACGGCAGTTTCCATATCTTTGACAATAACTAGCCCGACAGTGTTGGGAATGGCTTGGTGGAAGTTTGTGCCCTCAGAGCATTTCTTGTTTGTTTTTTATTTGTTTTAGAAATGAAAGCTTAGTAACTACTGCATCCTGTTTGCAGCTTGATAACTATACCACCATAATACTCAATAAAATGAGAATTGAAGGCCACATTTGTTGGACACATTTGGTAACCTGACAAACCAGGTGAACAGTTTCATATACTCGTCATGGAAATATTTCACTAGTCCATCTGGAGAAGAGCCCTTGGAAAACTTTTTCAGAAGTGGAACCTTCAAAAACAACTGCAGCTGGTGACTGGCTGATCGTTCTGCCAGTCATCATCACTCATCATCACTGACCAATCCATATCAAGCCACAGTTGATGTAGCAGCTAGCCCCTGTTGTTAGCCGTTAGCTTAAACTACGTTTCAGTCCTTAGACTATCATCTTACATTAAATTATACCACACAGATGCATCATTTACCACTTATATGTGACATGAACCTCGTCAACGACAATCCCCACCAAGTTCTCCCGGTAAACTTCTGAGGAGAGCAGACTTCACCAGGTATCACTGAGTAACCATGGCTACCATAGACTAACCGGCATCATCCGTGGAGGATTTTCATGTTCTCTCCCAGTTTCCCAGCAGTGATCCCCGGTCAGGAGAAGAGGAAAAACATAATTTCCTGTAAGATAAGCTTCAAGTGACATTCTTTGCTCCTCTTTTAAAGAAGAAATTGAGTCAATTTCCAATAAAACTGCAGATATTACCGCATCCATGGAGACCACTTCAGAAGCCGCAAACGATTGGGCCGTTCAGCTTTTAGCCGAGTGAAGTTGTAGAGGATTGGAGCTTGGCAAGATGGATCTGCTTGATTTCAGACAATGAATCAGGCAGGTCCATTTCCTCTGCAAGGCTACACATTTGGAGGAGCCTTCATTGCGGGACAGCCTTCAGCCCACCTGTATGCAGGTCACCAATGTGCTCTCCATCTGCTGCTGCCTCTTAAATGGGACATTAGGGCCGTCACTTTTCCCAGAAATCAAACTCTACTGGTTTTCAAGCATAAATGATAATAACTGAAGGTATTTAATCACCCACGCACTGGCCACACTAGTGGGCTGCATGTATTAATCTTGCAATCTTGTCCATGATGGCTTTTTCCCATGACTCTTAGTGGGGCCTGCCGAGGAGGACGCAGTTGCACAGTGCTTAGCACATTGGTGGAAGGCCTTTGGGTTTGTCATGGGTGAGGAGTAAACCAGTTGCATTACACATTATGCTTTGTTGTTTATTTCGCAGTCTGCGATGTGGTGCCTCAAATGCTTCCACTGAGTGGCTTTTAAGGTGTACTTCCTGTTGTTGATGTCAAGAGGGCAATGGAGGGTGAGGTTGTGCTGGGAGCGCCCTTTGTTGGATACAGTTGCCCAAAAGTGACCCTCGTAACTTTACTTCCGGTGTTAATTTACAGCTTGATTACAGAATTTTACCCTCATGTTAAACAAATATTAGATTGTTGAGGTTTAGACAACGGCTCAAACTTGAAAAGAGGCTGTTTGAAGCTGCTTGCTGATAATAATGGACAACAGCTGATGCTGAAATGAAGCTTTTAAGAGCTGAGAGGATGAGTGGGGGGAAGTGTGGAACTTTAATTCAGATTTCTTCTGATTCTTTAAAACCCTTTGCCTACTGCCATAGCGTCAGCGCTTTGTTTTCTATGTCCAGAGTTTTATTCCCGTAACTCCGTCAAAGTTTGTCTGATTCAAAAAATTCCAACAGTGTTGGAAAGCTGAGCCTTGTGGGCATGCACATGTGTATGGTTTATTACAGTAGTCTCAACCTAATGACGTAGGTCCCTGTCGGAAAAAACACCAGAAATATCGCAAGATATATTCAGTACCGTAACGCCTCAAAAATTTGCTCAATTGGGAAAATTCCAAAGCTGACATAGAGCTGAGAAGCTGTGCTTTCTGTCAATATATGATGTGTATGGTATTCATTACAGTAATGTGAAACAGTACTGCCGAAACTTCCGCTTTGACGGACGACGCGGGAGAAAAAGATAGTGAAGAAAGAGAGGAAAAAAGACAGATCCAAAGAGTGGTGTTTCATTCAAAATATTAGATACGTTAGATTGTTGCCTTTGTGTGTGTCTGTGCGTGTCTGTGTATGCCATTTTTAGCTTCAGGGGGTAAAGGGTTAAATAATGATTCGGTAAAATACTCTGAGTGCAGTTCAATCTATGAATCAGTAAACTATGATCTGATTCTAAGGGGCTACATAAATGCATTTGAGGTTTTATCATGAGATATGTTGACTTTATGGAGAATATCGAACACCCTAGTTAACCCCTGAGCACTAACATACTCAGACGTAAACTTTCGACCTGGCTGGATAATGGAGAATGACTAAAGCACCTGTTTTCACACCATAAGGTTTATTATAAAAGGCTGCAGGAGAATGGAGGAAATCTGAGCAGTTTGCTCTCTGATAGAGGGCTTAAGGAGTCATTGAGGTGTGTAAAACTCACCTTGCCTAGCATCTGCTCTCCACCTAAAGCTCAGAGCTCATAAAGTGAATCCTTTGTCAGATGGCCCGGCCCGTCCCAATGAAAAGGGAACTTTAGCACTGCTCTGCAAAGTGCTAATGTAATTCAATCTGGACGCCACAACGGCTTTTATGTCTGAAAGCAGACAGTGAACACATCTGTAGGTTCCATCTCTGCGCGGTGTGGCGTAATTTGTTTGTCATTACGGGTTTGGCTTTCAGCTGCAGGTCAGCTGTGCGAGTGTTTCTGGCAGCCGCAGCCAGACTCTGCATTAATGGACCATTCGCAGACTAGGCTCCAGATGCCACCTCGATCCTGTGACCCCACCCTGCATGAAATGTCCGCTCTGATGTCATTTTGAGATAATTATAGAAAACAGGTGAAGATAACGGCCCTAATTCTGTTTTAAACCAGGACAGACGTTATTGTATGAGTCAGGGATTTTTTTTTTTTGGTGAGACATAAAAAGATCGGTATGAGCATCAGAAAAGTGTCACCCTGAAATATATTTGTGCTAAGGGTGCAATGTCCTCCTGATTATTGTCACTCTGTCATTCTCAATTTTGCACAACTCATGTAGTTAAAAGTCATGACTGAACTTATTTCAACACATTGTTAAAGTTTGTTTCAGGGTACCAGTCATTCGTTGTAATTTGAAGCAGCCATTTTAGACAGTAAACATTTAATACCTATGTTAAGGAGGTTATGTTTCAGCTGTTTGCTAATTTGACTGTCTGTCTATGAGAAAGATATCGCAAAAAGTCCTCTGTGGAATTTGATGACATTTTCAGGGAATGTTTGTCATGGCATAAGGGAGAAGTGACTAGATTTTGGTGATATGAATCAATATGCAGTTCAAACATTGCATTAACTTTGATATATTGATGGGGCAGTTTTAGACATTTCTGAAAATAATTTTGCAAACAACGTCAAAATGCCTTGGCACTTCACAAACAGGCATCAAATTGAAAAAAAAAAACACAAAATAAAACAAAAAAAACCCCCAAATGTTTAAAAAAAAGGTTGAAAATAATTTGCAGATCAATGAAGTCTGTCTTTATTTATGTTTTACACGATGTCCCAACTTCATTGGAATGAGGGTTTGTCGTTTCCTATAGGAACAGCAGTAGCAGAACTTTGTAGCCAATTAATTGTGCAGATACGCTAAATTTCCAATATTTGTCTAATTACCCTTTCAATCACCAATAATGACTTTTCCCCTTGTGTGCCAGAAGTAATCTGTGCAGCGGCAAAGTGTTGAGTCAGAGTCTGACATTTTTATTTTATGATGCTGATACTGAAATGGCTCAGAAAAGGCAGAATACTGCAGTACCTGCAACTAGACATGAGTTCACAGTTAAAACTAAATCTTTTGGTTGACTTGAAAACCAGTTATTACTTCTGTTTCTGTGAGCAAGCCTGAGCACAGCATGTGTCACTTGCATGTATCTTTAGCAGAGGTCTTCAACTGTTGGCCCGTGGACCAGTACCAGGCCATATGGACATGTTACACCCGGCTGCAGAGAAATAAAAAAAAACCTACGGTTTGTTGAATAACAGAGACTGTAGGGTGTTTGATTTTGAAAGGATGACCTGATCTCCGCTGTGATGAACAGAAAAGTATAACTTGAGATAAACTTGTGGTTAAAACCTTCTGCACTCTGTACGTGAAGGACACTTGTGGCGCACGAGAAGGAGACGATTTAGAGGTAAGAACTAGTAACACACTCATCAATCAGTGCAAAAAATGTACACCATTAGCGTGGCATGCACACTGTTTTTACAGCATTTTCCTAAAAAAAGTGTAGCAGTTTAATTAGTGACCGTGTCAACAGGTGACTTTCAGCCAACTTGATTGGCTGATAAAAACAGAGTGAGTGCTTGTGAATGTCTCTTGACTTTGAGGTTTAGAGACAAGCCCATGCCTGTCTGTAACCCTGTGTTATGGTGTGTTATATCCTTTATAACGTCTGTTGGTTTGTCTCTGGACATAGGCCTACCCAGAATTAGCATCACGCTGGTTTCCTTGATTAAAAACCTATGGGACTTTTTATAGTGCTTCAGATGATTGCTGTTAAGGGTACTGATTTTCACACAAACCTATTTTCATGATTATTTCCAGCTTAAACATTACCGAGATTAAGACTATAAAGTGATTATCCGCCTTTTAAGGAACTACAACATGGCCGTTCAACTTAGAAGCAGCTGCCGCTCTTCCGGTATGCAGCTTCACCTTGTAACCTCTTAACCAAATGACCAGATCAAGTCGGTGCCCATGGCTGTGGATACGGTGTATGATTTTACATTCTTTGAAAAACATTCCGAATTGAGTACACTGGATCCCCAGCCATTTTTGTAGTTCTTGGTAGCAGTTAATTCGCGACCACCCTTTTAAAGGCTCAGTCATACTTTGAAATTCAGTATTACGTTTTCAAATTTGCTTCGAAAACATAATACCCAGTGCAGTATCCTTACTTTCAAATTTGCTTTGCTTTACTGTCAAACTTTGACTTTCAGACAAAAGCACTGTCATATTTATATTCATATTGTAAATACTGTTAATGTTAAAAGTGTTAATTCCTTGGCCTTATTTATAGTCTCACTTCTACTTAATTTACTTATTTTTCCTTCATAAGGAAGTTGATATTGATTAAAGATTCTGCATGTTGCAACCTCCCTACTTAATTTTCATGTTATTTTATTTAAATTTTATGCTCTTATCTATTTTAATGTCTTTATTTGATATTTCCAACTGCTATACTGTGTAAAAGAGCAACTGAAACAACTGAATTTTCCCTTGGGAATTACTAAAGTATTTCTGATTCTGAATCAAAATAGGCAACATAAGACACATTTTATGTTGAAAATGAAACGTTAAATTCTGGCATGCAGGTTTTCATTATGGGTATTTTGGGATATCTAGACCAAAATCTCCTAGACTTTGGGTCTCGAAAACGGGAAGTGCTAAAATGCTAACTCACTTTTGTGTTTTTGGACTTGCACTACTCCATTGACATAGTATATTTGTCTGCTGTCGGGTGATTTCATGACCTTAGATGGGACAGGGTGCGATTTCTGCCTAGGACACTAAAAATGGTTTGTGATGTCATGTAAAGAACATTAGATTTTCACACTCACTACTTAATGCATTATTCATATTAAACTTGCTGTAATATCTAATGTTTAAAACAAAAACACACCTATACCATTAAAGCAACAGGATTTCCACAAGTCACACAACCAGACAAACACCCTAGTGCCTCTCCTTGACCCAGCTCTGTGCTGGGACTGTCCCAGATATTTAAAGGTTTATTGTCAACAGTAAAGCTCCTTATATTCAAAAGGAGGAAGTCCTTGTGAAAAGCAGGGCCAATAAGAAATGAATTAGACATCAATCAAAGCAGTAAAAAGTCCACTGTGCAAGGACCCCTAATCATCATCTCCTAAAAGAGGGTTTTAAGTCAGAGACCCAGATCGCCTCAAAGCATCACTTCCAAAAGTCGTCCACGCATGATGGACGTCTTAAATGAGCGACTTCTTCGACTCAAAGGGCAGCAAAGGTTTGGAAATGATGTTGAAGTCTTTTGAAGAGAAACTTTGAACAGGAAACCAAACTGATGGTGTAACTTTTATTGAGCAGCAAACTGAGGCAAAGCTGAAGTTTGGTATGAGTTACAGCCGTGGGTCATAAATCTGTCACCGGTAATGGAACACAGAGATGCTGATGTTATGAGGAGCTTCGAGGGGTCTGGGGGCAACAGTGGAGACATGCCTAGTTCTGCTACCACAGGTGATATGGGATTCATTTAGAAGGAAAAGTGGTTCAAGAAGTTTGTTTTTTAAGTTTGTCACTGTCACAAAAATAAACGAATGATCTTTTTTTTTCCTCTTAATGTGGAAAGATTAATCTGCTGAAAAATCTGCCAAAGAATCACTAGAAAACTACACATGAAAGGCTTTAAAGAGAAATAGTAATTGTAGATCTTTTCTATCATTCTTAATCTGGATTAGCTCTGGAATATGAGCTTCAAAAAGACACAGACTGCTTCATAACAAACTCACATTAAACAGGACGAAGATTACCCAAAAAAAAAAAAAAAAAAAAAAAAGATAATAAATACAATTATATAATTTCAGGTCAGGGTGAATTTTTGTTCCCTCCATCCATCAAGCTATAGCCAGCAAGCCAAGTGCCCATCTAATGGTTTGTTCATTTATCCAACCATTCATTCATCCATGAATTTATTCTTTTCATTGACCCAGCATTCATATCTCTCCATCCATCTTATTATTAAATTGTTCATCCATCATCTATCTATCCATCTTCTCATCCATCTATTTTATCCATCTGCATCGCCATGTATCATCTATCCATCAGATAATTTTCCTATGCATCAATTCATCAATTAATCCACCAATCAGTTTATCCTTCCCACCATTCTTCCATCAATCTCATGATCAACTTCTCATCCATCCTTTTATCCTTCCATCCCTTCATTTTTTCACTCATCTGTCATCCTGCCGTTCATCCAATCACTGTTTTTTTTCAGACATTCATCCTTTAATAGATCTGTACAAGCATCCACACATCCATAACTTTGTCAATTCATTCATTCATCCATCCAATCATTCGATCATCTTTCCTCAACGCATGTATCTATTCCTCATCTATCATTTTTTATCATTTTAATTTCATTTATTTAGTCAATGACCCATCATTTATCCGTCCATCTACAATCTATCCATCAGTCAATGCATCAGTCTTTACATCCAGTAAAGTATTGTCAGTCAATCAATCCTTTCAGCCATCCTATCACCCATCAACATATTAGTCTATTTATTACTTCACACATCCATACCTTGACATATTGATTCAACAATCATCCATTCATCCATCCTTTTAATGATTTATTCATACGTCCATCATGTATCTATCTATCTTTTCATCCATCCGTTTTATTTGTCCATACCACAATCTATCATCCATTCAACCATCTATCAGCCCATATTCCCATGCATCTATTCATCAGTCTTTCATCAATCTACCAATTTAACAATCAAATAATCCCTTATTCTATCCATCAGTGCATCCATTCATCTATCAAGTTATCTATCTTTTCACTTTTTAAGTCTTTCGATCCATTATTTTATCCGCCCCTCCTCTATCCATCAAACCATCCATTATTCCATCAATTAATATTCCATCAAACAATCAATTCTTCTAACTGCTCATCTATTTGCATAATCTTACCCACCCTATTGATGTATCCACCTTCTCATCCATGCACCCATCCATCCATTTCCCAGTTAATTCTATCCATTCATCTCACATTGTTGCCTAATAACAGGTTCCAGAAAGTAAATAGATCAGGTGTCATGGGCCAAATATTATTAAAATAGACCACCAGTGTTGGAAATAATGGTGTTATTATTTATTTATTTATTTTCAGTAGTGGGTGATCCAATTAATTACTATTTCAAATGTTACAACGCTGTTACTGTTACCAACAGTGAGATGTAGTGCGTTATTATGCACCGATGTCTAGCAGCTGTTATCCGACCTGCCTCGCTCAGCTGAGCACAGGACAGGAGCTGATGGACACACAAAAGAACTAAATGCCAGAGTTGCCAGGTCCGCTTATTATAAGCGACTTTCAGCTTTATTCTTTTAAGTTGCTTGTAAATTTTGGCAGTTGAGGGATGCATTTTTTGGGGATTGTTCCAATGGTGCAGTTGCTCATCTGGGCTTGTTGTGCCACAAAACCCAGGAGGGATCTGATGTATGGTCTACCATCAGTGTAAACCCAATTCAGATTTAATACCAATTATTTTATCCCATTCTGAACACAAATGTAAATTTTACTGTAAAATATATTGTATATACTGTATATAATATATACTGCAACATTATTTGATATGTAATGTAGATGAAAATTAAAACATGCTTCATGTAGATTTCTCTTTTTAAAAAAGTAATACTGCATTAGAAAAACAAAGCTGGTGGCTGCTTGTTTTATTGACCTGGTGCTTATTTCAGGTGCAAAATCAGGCAACACTGCTATATGCAGCAATGGCGAGTCTGGAGCGGTCTGTGGAATTAAAACTGGCATTTTCAGGATAGAAGTATAAGAAGTAAAAGGCAAAAACATATGTGAAGTGTATGTTATGACCCAGAGCAAAGTGTTTGTCCGTTGTGAATAGCTCTATAAAGCTAGTGGCCAAATACACAGTTAACACCGTTGATAATGCCAGCGCTGTTAGTAGCAGACCAGGTAACAAATAAGGAAGGACACAGAGACAGAGCCACGCTGTTCAAGCAGCAAAAGCTTTGTCAAAAAAGTAACGCAACAATTACTTTCTCTGGTAACTAATTACATCTATGAAGGAGTAATTCAATTACTTTTTTGGGAAAGTAACAAGTAACTATAACTACTAACTTTTTTAAAGTAAATTGCCCAACACTGTAGACCACAAAATGTGCCTGTAAATCCTCATGAACACCAACAAAACACAAAAATGAATCTAACTGATGGACAGATATCAGAGACCCTGCTGTGCCCATGAGAATCATCAGCAGCATTACAGCACACCTGTTCCTCCTTGTCACCACAGCTCTGTGCTTTAATCACCGCTGCATATGTGCTCAAGCCAGCGAGGGAAACTGCATCAATTAACCAGGTGGATGGACGTACGTGTGCGTTTGAATGTACATCCATTAACTCGGTGTGGATGTAATGAACACTGTACTTTGTTCTGTGACCATGAAATGCTCTCCCTCCCACCTGAGATGAGCTGGCAGAGGTGGAAAATGTTCTCACATAGGGACGGCTAACGGACGGTCAGTCACGACGCTCCAGGATGATCATGAGCTTTATATAAAAGTAAAATGAGTCAAATGACAGAGCTGTTATATCACTTTGTGAATTAGAGCATGCATGGGAAACTGAACTAAAGGACAGACCATCAGCAACCATCCGTTCAAACATATGTAATGCAAATCAGCCAATAACATACTGGGTGTCCGCGGGGTCTTAAAAAGTATTAAAAGTTGATAAATCAATTGTGGGAAAATTGAGGGCCTTAAAAAGTATTAAAAAGTCTTAATTGCAATTTTATGAGGGATTAAATTTTATTGGTATTCAAGCTTTGAGACTCCAAAAAGTATCTATGAATATTTATTTTCCTCCTCGCAAAAACAGTGACGTGTCGGTGGCGTACACTGAGCTAGATCGCCTTGGGGCCACTTGTGTATGGGTGCGACGTCACGCGACAGCGAATGTTCTGTTAGGCCCTTTTCACACCACCACGTGGCAACTACCCTGAATGCATTTTTTAAAGTGGCCTCTGCCACCGTGGTACAAGCAAAGGGTATGAGGCGGCAGTGACGTAGAGGTGATTAGGCAAACGTCACAGCAGAGCCCGCCCAAAAGTCCTTCACAACACTCCCTCCCCAAAACACATAGTAGATATGTTGTCCCATGCCCAGTTTTTCTTCTGGTTATCTTTATACGAAGGTAGAGCAGTGTTGTAGAGCTCCAGATACTCCGACACCAACATTATGAGCTCCTTCATTGTTTGCTTTGACCCGCGAAGCCTGCTATTTCCGGGTTCTCTCCGTCCTTCGATGTGATTGGCTGCTGCCAGGCGGCTGCTGCCAGAAAGTTCAGCACACAGGGCAAAATCTGTGCGTGTTCACGTGAGTGGCAACCCATTCAGGGTCCTACCGCCATGGTTAAAACTGCTTAAAGATGTGTTGCTAACAACAGCTTAAAGTGGCGATGAGGTCTTAAAATTTTTTGAAAGGTTTTTAAAGAAGTCTTAAAAAGGTATTGAAATTTTAATGACTGATCCAATGCTGATCTACCTTTTCAAGCACAACTGTCTTTAGGGATTGCAAGAATGTTTTGAAAAGGAGAAAATTTCCAGTGAAAATGGACAATGTCGAAGAGGTCTGGTTGATGTCAGAGGTCACAGAAAAACAGCCAGAGTGGCTCAAGAAGGCAACAGGAAGTCAAACAGCCCCTCATAACAACCTGTGCAGAAGACCAAGAAAGAAGCAGAAGAAAGATGCATGTGGACCAGATTATTTTAAAAACTAACAAAAACCAAGTGGATAAAAGCCTCAGAGTTGATGTCCCAATGAAACCGATAAACAGCAGCCATGTGGGCAGATTTCAAGTGTAAACTCAGTAGAAACAACAAGTCACAACATATTTTTGTTTCACATGACAAAAATCCCAACACTGAAATTTGGTGCAGAGAAAATAATCCTTAACTGCTTATTTTGGGGTGAAAAGCTAAAATTTCAACAGCCTCGCTAGTTTCTTTCAATGACCAAATACAAATTTAAAGAGCTGTCACACTTTGAAAAAATCCAAGCTTTGGTTTATTCCAGTAAAATAATCATATTATTTAACTTTGCAGAATCTCAGCCACAATGACAGAGCAACAAAAACTCACATACTGCCAGTGTTTACATTGGTTCACCGCTGGTCACATATATTTCATTTTGATTGCAACACAAGGTTTCCAGGATTGTCTCTCCCCTGATTGTTGGGTTGTTTGTTTGTTTGGCCTCTCTTGGTCCAGTCTGTAAATAGAGCAGATACAGCGGACTGCTCTCATAAGAGCCTTGAGCAATATTACTCTACTCTTCTCCTCTCTGAGCACAATAACGGTGCTTTTGAACTCAGCTACTTCAGGGTCAGAGAGGAAGGATCCCACAAAGTAGAGGGGAAAAAATTAACAACAATTAATAGATATTGAAATGAAAAATGCACTCTAATATATGTTCATAAAGTAGTTTGTATTTATATGTAAAGTAGCTTTAATATTTACTGATCTGCGGATCAGTAAAGCTTTTTTTTATCTTATCTTAGTTGGCATTTACATGCACACAGAAACCTGTTCTGTATATATGGTGATAAATTAATTGAAGGAGCTTCATAGAGACAGTTACAGAAAAATATAGCTCACTTGTCTTTGAAATATTGTTACTGTCATTGCAGATTTTATTGTTTTCTCTTAATGAACAAACATTTTGGTGGCTGCATTAAGGTCGTTGCATGTCAAAAAGTGTCATCCACCCCTGATGTTAGTGAGCTGTAAAAATATGCACTATTCAATTAGTGATGCTTTCCTGTATGCTTGCTCTTATTGGTTGTTCTGTTGGAGGATAATTTGGACAAAAAAAAAAAGTTTTCACGAGCCTCAAATTGTGCCATGTGCCCCCAACTGTGGAGAGTGGAAATCAGGAACAAAAAAAAACATAAATAAAAAAATCAGACAAACTCAAACATCAGTGTGCAGCCAATCTTGAGTATGCTAAAAGCTAAATAAAGGCATCACTGTATGTTAGATGAAAAACAGTCCACTATCTCTCCTTCATACTAAAACCCTCCCTCGCTGAGCTGTAGCCTGTGCCTCTGCTCTGTGCTATCTTACATTATCCATTGAATAATAATGAAATCTCTCAGAAAGAACAGCCTGTGGGTCAAAGACAAAGAACATTTGGCGCTTTGATTACCAAATCAAACATCAGCCTCCAACTGAGTTCACTCCCTCTTTTAGCATCACTGTCTGGAACCGTTAGAGGATCTTTTTTTTTCAGGCCTGTTCTTCAATAAAGGAAACCACAGAGGAGCTGAGAGAGCCAGGGCATTTCCTCCATTACAGTAAAATAACAACCTATCATTATGCACGCTGTGCATTTCACAATAATAGATGAACAGAGCACGCCTGCAAGAGTAATGTCCTGAGAGAGTTACTGCTTTTGTCTGCTAACTTTAAGTATTGATGTTTTATTCTCGTGCAAATCAGGGAGTGTTCTGCACCAGCTCATTAAGAAAACTTCAATAACTTCAGTCTGTGCGGTCACATTGATTTTTAATGTCTGTGTGGCTAAATTAACACTTGATCACAACAGACACATTTAATAAGCCCCTTTTTTCAGGCACTCAGATAATTATGGTGAGTAGCTGCCTGCTATTCATCAATTTTTACCCAAATATATTGACATTCTGGGTCTTCTGAGGGCCTTGTGTTAATGATGTGAAGCATGTTGTCTAACAGCACATGACATAAGGCAGTCTGGGCTGTTTTCTTTTAGACTTTGCCATCTTGAAGGAGCACATTCCTGGTGCAAAGCTTGGCATGAAGATCAAAGAGGATAATCATGTGCCAGAGCTAACGGAACCAAACAAGGCAAGAGAGCCAAAAGCAGGGAATTATGAGTTGAATTTGGCCAAATATCACAACAGCAAGCAAGCTGATGGAGCATTCACTGGCTATATCAAGCAGAAATTGGCTGACGTTAGCATTGCTAGCACCGCCAGCCTCCCATCCACTACAAGGTTACGTCTACAAATCTGTGCCTCATATAGTTTCACATGGCCGCAGCCAATAGCGTCACACTGCCTTCATGCAGAAGCGCTGCAACTCAAGACATTCACACTGAATCCACAAAGACATAACATCTGTGCTGATTCACGTTGCCATACAGCTTGGATGTGCACGACACAAAGGCAGAGACACTCACTTGCAGCGCTCCTGTCTCCCGCTGAGTCCTCGCGCCTCCCTCTTTCTAATAACACACCATTTTTAATACCTCTTTTGACGAAACAAAGAGACGATCAACTTGTTCCCCCCCATTCTGCCTCCAGGGAGCTCACAGTGAAGGCGAAACATCACAGTAAGGTAAATATTTCACCTTGTAATGTCACTGTGAATTGAGCTAATGTGGAAGTGCTGCCTGACACAGTCGAAATGCAGCTTTATCTTTGTTTAAAGGCACAGAATATTTCCGGAGTGCTTCAAGTTAAGTATTTCCAGGTCATAGTGCAACAAAAGGCTGGATGGCAGAAACGAAGACTGCAGCTATAGCCCCAACTAGTGGCTGGTGGCTATATTACACATCATTTGACATTATTTGACAGGCCAAGTTACAAATTAAACATCGCTGCAATTTCATCCCTGAACTGAACTGGTTCTGCTGAACTTAGGATGGGAAAGCCTTCTGAAATAAACCCAACCCTGCTAACAGGAGCATACATTTTCTAATTTAACAATAAAGGCAGATGATAGGGCTGCATCAGGTGGAAAACTGGAAAAACGCCTGCACTACTCACAAGAATACTTCATGAAGGGCGTATGATTGGGCCAGAAGTCTCATAATACTTACAGGTAGACCTTTCTTTCCTGCATTGAACTTCTTGGAGGTCCAGTATCTTACAACTCAGTGTGGACAGTGACTATGAAAGCAGAGCATGAGAACTATGTTTCAGCTGAAGCTTAAACTCTGCACTGGAGCTGGTTTGAGAACTCGGAAAAAGAAGAATAGACTTAATTTGTTAAAATTCTCTCCTACATTCACCACCCAGCCGATAACTTTATCAATCTATTGTTTGCTGCTGGGCAGGAGGAGAGCGGTGCATTCATGAGATGTTTTGATGATGTAGATATCAACTAAAAGCTCCTCAGAACTAAGTGAAGCGAAGTTGTTGAGTAATTCTCAGCGGGTTCATCGCTGCGAGCGTCCTTACGGCTGAGTAATTTTATTCACTTGTAAGATAATGAAAATATTAAATTCACCTTTATCTGAATTCTGAAAAGAAGCATGATTTCCAAGGAAAGGAGAGCTGAAGACAGAAAAGATTAAGTATCAGTGGCTGGGATTTCAATCTCCCTGGGATTTTCTTTTACCTATCAGTGGTTTTCCTAGATGGGCTCACATTATCTCCTCTTGTTTGTCCTGAGTTTGGTCCACTGGAGTTTAATTATTTCTCGTTTTATCCATTTCTACATCTCCAAAAAAGACAGATACGAACATTGTTTTGTGGATTTTTTAAAAACTTTTTTGTCTTGACATGCTAACATGTATTTGTATTCACATGATGACTTTCTGTAACAGAAAAAAGGCAATCAGCTTCTATCTGCCCTCCACCCTGACTCTGCCAAACCCTCCCTGTGCTAAATTTGCCAATATATTTATGTCAGCCTTTTAATAAGGCCTGTGGACCTCTGAGTTATCAGTTTGACCACTGGTACATCTGTTACAAGCTCTAAATTGGACTACTTGACAGCTTATTTGTCTCTGATTGCTGCTGAGGCAGCACTGTGGCAAAACAAATAAGACTCTCTGCCTGTTTGCTCTTCTTTTAAATACTCAAGACTCTAGAAGATAGACTTGCTGTACACTGTGAGGACACAGCATGGCCACATTCTCTGTGTCAATTCAGCATGTCAGTTGTGAAAGTTGTTCGGTATTAATGGGACACGGACGCTAGCTTGACCCGCAGGACCAGTGTAGAGGTAGAGGAGAGATGACAGACTGATCACAGCAGCAGAAACAACATGCCATAAAGTTTGAAGGACAAACTGATAAATCAAGTCCACGATCATCAACATCTGAATATCTGGTTTTGGATAGGTTAAATGATTTTCATGTCAATAAAAATTAGACACAGTGACAGAGAACTCCTGTAACCTCTATCCGCAGGAGGCTTTTAGAAGTTACAGATAGAAATAGGAAAAATAAAATAATAAAAACAAAATAATAAAGAACACAGTACAACTAATCATACAGTGAAATTTTAAATGTTACATGGAATAAAATACAAGGAAAAACAGACGCAGAAAATAGAAAGACTGGTGCTTCTTTTGTTTTCTGTGAGTTTAAAATGTTCTCCTTTAGCTAAAGCTGCATTCACACACATCCACTCATTAACTGTGATCAATTCTAGTCAAATTGTGCATTCCTATGATATGATATGATATACCTACATGCATTTGAAATGTTTCAGAAGCTCTGAGCGATTGTTTTCCTGTTTTGGGCTGATCTGCTTGGCAGTGATTGATACGGAGTATTTCAAGCGATTTGGTTTGACAGGACGCTGCTGGTAAGCACCATGGACGGGCAGAGGCACAGGCTGTGGAAACGGACTGGGGGCGATTTGCTGTGGAGAGCGCAATGCATATTGGTCGCTGCGCAGAGGGAGTATGTGGAAATTGGGGTAAGTCAGGCCATGCAGGAATAGGTAAACATCAGTTGGGTGACCCTGATGTTCGTCTGGAAGGTCAGAACATATTAAACATGTTCAAAAATGTCCAAAGTTTGATCTAACACGCTTGTAAATAGTGAATGTTGAGGTCTGCCCACCTGTAGGTTCCTGTTGTACAACTTGGGGCACCCTTTTGGGTAAAACCATCTTTCGTCCTCTTGGCATGGTGTCAGAATACCGAGACCAGCTGCAGCTGCACGCGGTGAAATTATATATACATCCACTTTGCATAGCATTCATTGAGTGGTGTCACAATACATTTGCAAGCTATGCTAGGTCAAATTCCCAAACATCTACACTAGAGAGTGCTCAAAATCCATCTACAGTTAGTCAGGGGACCATAGAAAAAAGGTCAAAATCCACCAACAAACCTTTCTCTCCATTTATGTTGACATGCTTTGAACACAGTCTTTCTCAATGTTAGTAAAGACAAGTGATAAATGTCTTGTGAAAATGACTTGAACTAAATTTTGGGAGATGCTTGGACCCAAATTTATAAAAAAAATGCATTTGCTTGGATTTGAGATCTTGTATTAAAATTATTTTTGGTTCTGATGCCACAGATGTCTGAGTAGAAATGTGCATCAAAGTCTTTTCACCTCTTTATCATCAGATTATTTGCCGTCCTCTGGGTGCTTTTTACTGAATGTTTCTTTTTCATTTTTGCTTCTATGTAGGAGGGTTGATGTGAAGCAGCCAGCTGAGTCAGTATTTGATGGTCGTATCTTAAATTTTGGGTGAAACGTCCCTTTAACTTCAGGGGCATTCCCCTAAATCTGTGTTCTGTAAGTCTCACCGTCTACAGCCGCTCAGCTGTCAAACACACTTCATCCAAACCTTCAGACCACGGAGTGAGCGCTGCAGGCTCTGGAAGGACAAAGACGGAGCTGTGTTTGTGTAATTTAGAATAACTTTATATTTCTGAGAAATAAACGGATTTCTCTGCGTCGAAGAATTAATGAGGCGGTGGACCACAGGAGGGTTTGATGGAGGAGGCCGGTCCTCTCTAATAACCACATTCAATAACTGAGTTTAATCTGATTACATGTTAACTCAGGTTCTGTGAATGAGAAACAGACGTAAATGAAACACGTTTAGAATAATATAACAGTGAAAGCAGAGGCCGACCGAGGCGCCTGAGAAATCCCTTTCTGAGAGAGCTGAGGGGAATTTTCAGGCTGAGCTGTTAAAGCGTCTGTAAACCGTAAACAGAACGCCACGATAAACACTTTCCTGCTGCTGCTCGCCAGCGGAGCCACGAAACACTGAAGTTTGAGGCTGAAATTCAGAGGACGAGGGGTATCAGTGACGGGACGGCTGCAGAGAGGTCACTGAGAGAGGGGACGACCCAGAACTGAAGCTTCAAATCTGATCCTTCAAACAGGAAAACACAGGGCATCAGACTCCCTGAGTTATGTTCACACATGAAAAGAGAAAAGATGAAAGATTTATTCTGTTGTATAGAAAAATGGTAGAGCCAGGTTGGAGAAGAAAAATGGAGAACTTGTTTTGTTTTGTTTTTTTCTAAAGTCACAAGACAAGTATAAAAGAATTGCAATAATTTAAGAAGCAGCCGTATTGTAAGGTAATTCTTGAGGCATTAACATTTATCCTTAAATCTTACACCAGTCGTCACTCTCGCCTGTCTGACAGGGAATAAATAATCACCTTATTCTCATAAATTTATTTCTTGTCTGCCCAAATACTCTGAAGTACTTTGTGATCGTAATAACAGGTCATGGACTTTTTTTATTGACTACTAACCTTTAAACTGCAACATCGCAATAACTGCTACTACGAATAATGATAACACAAATGTCACTAATACCAATGAAAATGGTGTATTATTAACAACAACAATATTATTATAACGCAAGTAATAACATCAATAACATAAATTACATAAATGATAATAAAATAATAATAATAATAGGAATAATGATACTTTTTTATCATAAAAAGTAATGATGGTACTAACAACAAAATAACAAATAATGCTATCAAAAGCATAATGATATAATTTATAATAATATTAGTTAAACTAATAATAACAATAATGAAAATAATAATATAATTATACAATTAATAATGTTAAAATTAACAATTTATAATGATAGTATTAATAAATAATAATAATAATAATAATAATAATAATAATAATAATAATGGTAACAAATAAAGTCCATGTCTATCAAAAGTCCACTCCTAGCAGGGAAAAAGCTTAAATTTAAATAAATAAAATTGTAAAAGTTCAGTGCTGTACTTAATGTAGGGTAGAGGTAAAAATATATAATATGCATTATTAATATATAATATATATCATTAATAATTATATATGTATAAATATAAATATATTTATATAAGTATAATTTGTTTATGTATGCACTCAAAGAGGAAGTTTAAATTGTGAAATTTACTGTGTAACACAATGTCAAGAAAAACTTATAAATTAAATGTCCATATGAATTTTAAAAGTGAAATTAAAAACATGCTGAAGTTTCAAGGAACATGTCCAGTCAATTAAGTTGACTTTTAAATTTCAAATTTATCTAAATTTGAACTTTTTCAACATTTTAGTTTCTTTTACCTGAGAGTTCAGATTAAAAAAGGACCCCCTTTACTGGAGTCATGAACTAGGGGCACATGCGGCCCCCCGCTGACTCTTTACAGCCTACAAGTTAATCTCAAATATCTATAAATTATGAACATGAAGCAAATAAAAGAGATCTAAATAATCAAATTGTTGTGATAATATTGCAGTTTCTTTAAAAATCTTGGATATGTTTCACCAAATGTATTTGTACAAAAATTAAAATAACTGTTAGTAAAGAAAAATAGAAAAAAAAAAAACAGTAAATACTGTGTTTATGACTCTTAATCAGTAGTTTGAATTGGCTTCAAGTCTATGTTTTGCATTTTTAAAGTCTTAATATTTGTATTGAATTTGTAATCTGAATGACGGTTTAGGTTAAGTTTTAGAAAACTGATATGTCTTCCTTTGTTGAATTAAGTACAAATTAAATTCATGTTAAATCAGTTTACCTTCAGTTTGTCGTGTGGCCCTCCAACTCTGTAGAAAACATTACTGAAGTCCTCTAGATGGTCAAAATTGCCCGTCCCTGACCAATAATTATCTTCAGATTCATTCATCAGATTTATCATTATGGGAAGGAGTGTAGGGCAGAAGACAATCAGTGACGGCTTATTTACAGTTGAATTTATTTAATTACTGAGATGATTATTTAGTAAATTGTATCACTGCAGCTGATAAAACCAGAGCTTGGTTTAATGAGGCTGATAATGAGCTAATGTTTGTTTATCTGCTGTTTCATTAATTAATCTGATTTCTGTGCTCAGAAACTTAAACACAACAACAACATTTAATATTAAATTATCTTTCATTACAGTCTGAATGCAGAAAACGTGAATCAGATCGTTTTTGTGCTCTGTGTGTGTTTTAGAGTGAGAACACCGTCCCTGTATTTCTTGTAAACTCAGAATAATCCCCCCGCAGTATCAGATGACTTTGAGCCCACCACAAAATATGAAGCACGTCTCAGAAAATTTAATTTATCGATGCACAAACTCCATTTATCACCGCGAGCAGAAAGGGACAGGAAATGAAACAAATATCAGAGAGCTCGACGCCGTCTGTCGTCCAGGATAACTTTTATTTTTATTATCATTAATCTTATTTCTATTATTTTCATTAGTATTTTTATTATCATATAACTGTTGGAGCATATTTATATTAGATTATCCAAACAGTCTGTAGAATCAGATAACTTATAAAGTGTGTTTTTAAAGTCCTCGCCGTCAGGTCTAATGTTTTTGTGAATCTGAAGCAGATAGCTGTGTTGCCAAGTCTGCAGTTTCTCAGCCCGCTTCGTCTCTTTTTCAAAGTGTTTCTGCTGGATGAGTTTTGCTCCGTGAGCAGCTTACACCAGAACAAATTGGTCGACTGGAATGATTTAAGTCTTTGGCCGACAGCCATTGCTTACGGACGTATTAACAGTTAATATTTCAGCCCAGCTCTTGCCCTGTTTTAATATTTTTTTTAGGGGACATGTGCACCAACTGAAATAACAGATGTAACAGGATTTGAGGAACAAAATACTGATCAAAAAATGGAGGAAGTCCATTTTCTAACATGCTGTTACTGCTCTGAGGAGTTATAGTACAAAAATAATTCATAAAGGTAACATTGATAAAAAAAAAATATTGGATTTAAAGCTCAGAAAATCAAATCAACGAATGCTTTTCAGGTCCTTTTTTCACTTGTTTTTATCACATATTTTATTAAAATGCATTTTTGCAGACCCCAAATATTTTCGTGGTAAATGTTTCACTTCTGAATCTTAATATTTAGCGTAAGCTTCTTTAAATCCTTATGAATGTTTGGTGCTCTGTCTAATTTGCTGCCAGTTTGTTTAAAATTTTCATCATTGATAAAGTTTGCATATTTCTGAAAGCTGTTAGTTGTTTCTATTAATCCTATAAGAAGCTTGTTTTTGCAGTCAGCAGTGTAGCACATGCATCAGTTACACAGTAAATAAAACATGGTGGACACTAGAGAAATAAGAAAGACAGAACGGTCAATAAATAAAACCAATAAAAGCATAAAAAAAATAAGATTTTAAGTCAGCAGGAAGGAAGTAGTTTTGTAGTCTGTCTTGCATGACGGCAGGTTATATTTGCAGCTCGATGGAAGCTCCGTAAACTGGAAGCAAATGCCGATTATGATTGGCCTCTGCAGAGCCATCACCATACTTTTTCTTTTTGTCTTTAATAAGCACATTCCTCTGAAGTCCAAAATTGCAACCTTTCAGGAGATGAAAAAAATATAAATATTCTACCACTAAATTCACAACAACTATATTTTTCCTGATAAAGTATTATTTAGTTGTACTTTTTACTTTTTTTTAAGCAAAGATAAACATAAATATAGATATTAAGAAAACCATGCAAAACTTATATACATAAAAGTAAATGAAACAAGAACAAAAAATATGATTACCCCCACAAATCAGTAGCAGACACTGCTCAGTGTGTACATTCGTGTGAAAATTAATAATTCAGATAAGTCTGTTTTCAACTGTACAGATGTCGAACACACTCACCAGCGTGGAAGGTGAGCTACACACAATTAAAAAAAGATATATAAAAGTGGAGATGAGAGGTTCTGGCCACAGCCTGTTTAATTCTTTAGGCTGTTTTATAGTTTAAAACTTTTTTCGTTGTTTTATCCTGTTTTTTATTTTTTTTTACTTTTTTGCCTTTAATAATGGAATTCATTGTTTTGGTCTCACAAAACACCATCTAAGGATGGATGTTGCAAATTAGCAATCAAACAAACTCAATGATATGTGCATTGTATGTATGACAGTTTGCAGTTTGTATATGTTTACTTTATCTGTTCCGATGAAATAAAATAATCAATATTTAACAATAAACAATATTTTTGTCAATAAAATTAACCATTTCCCTTTTAGTTTGTGTTTTTCTTTTGGTTTTTAATGACACACTTTGGCAATTATCCCCCCCACATGTATACCAATAAAGCTGTTTTAATTGATTTTAACGCGGCCCTCTTGGTGACCAAAGTTGCCCACCCCTGTCTTAAACTATCCTCAAAGCCGTATCCTGAGCAAATGGACGACTCTATTCATCAGTGACAGCAGCCTGCAGTAAAACGAACACACCTGCTGCACAAACATCACAGTTCGCTCTCATGGAAGCAGACTTCTTCACGTGTTAAAAACGCTTCATGACCTTATAAAACCTGACAGCAAGGCTCTGATATTTTTACAGGAGAGCAGCTGTGGAGAGGCCGACCCTCTGATCAACACTTTTCAGCTACGAGCCAAAAAACTCCAGAAAGTTTCCACGACTTTAGATCCAAACATGAAACCAGACAAAGAAAACTCGCGCAGCTGCATTATTGAACATGTTTTGAATGACAAACTCTAATCTGAATCCTCCTTACGTTTCATTTCTTATTGATGCTTTATCGTTTTTTAAACCGGGCTCACCGACCGCAGAGGAGTTTCCCATCAGGCCTCATTCATGATTCACCGGCTGTTTCATCCTGGATATCTGCAGCTCCGTCCTCTGTGACCTTTTCTATTTTTCAAGCCTCTTTGTGGAGCGTAAAGTGCATCCTCGTGCTTAAATTCAGCCTTCCTGTCAAACATGTCATGGCTAAGTGGGGTCAAATGTGTTTTAGCTCTGTTATTGTGTTGTGTGATGTTATATCTGAATGTACACACACAATGCTGTTCCCATATCCACTCCTGCTGCTTTTTGTTCAGCCTCCAAACTCTCTAATGCAGAATGACGTCCTGTTTCTGTGCTGAATCTGCTTACAGTAAAGTTTTATTTGAATGACCTGGATGCAGCGTAACTGCCTCTACTGTACTCAAAGGAAGCGTCTTTGTATGTTTGTAAAGAAGAAGAACATATTGTGTTTGCTCCTGCAGGTCACCACAAAGTCGCATCACTCTCACTCCAACACCTGCAGATCTGCGAGGTCAGCATGCCCCGATTGGAGCAGCCGGGGTCACGTGACGGCCCCCTCCCGAACCACCTTCGTCCCCTTTGGCCTTTCTGCGAGGCTCCCCTTCCTGCACTGTAATGGGGGTGGAAGTGAGCTGATGGATGGGGAGCGACAGCATGTGACCCACAACTCAACTCCTGAATGTGGAGCGAGTCCAGACGAACGGCAGCACAGGCACACTCATGTGACGGGGCGACTTCGTGCTGCTGGTGCAGGAACAACGTCGCTCTAAATATGGAGACACACGAGGGTGAAGGAAACAATGCAGATCTTTGCTTATGGTTCTTTAATTATGCTTTATGTATCCATAATTATCCATACTGAAAGGATGTGACGGCAAAAAAAAAACAAATGTGCAGATTGTTTGGATCTCTGTGCATTTAGCAGGAGATTAGAAATGATGTAGACAAAGATATTTCCTACTTTTAAATGCAAACATACTAAACATGCCATTTACAAGGCAGGAAAATCCATCTGCAGACTCAACACTTCTATTATTCAGTGCAGAAACATTTGTTACTCATAAATTTTAGTTATTCTGATGACATAACCATCTTCAAAATGGTGTCATTAATTCATGATTACCTAAAAAACACGTCCTTAAGTTCAGAAGTTATTAAAGGACCCTGGTACTTCAGGGTCAAGGGTGGTTGTTGATCTAATGCCTCGGGTCAATCATTCAGACAAAATGGCACATGTAAAGGCACTACTGGAGAAAAAAAACCTCAGGAAGGGAACCATGAAATTAAACATATTTAAAAATAATACAGCCAAGTATAAAAATCTGATGACCTTTTGGGGTCATGGGGGCTGGAGCCTGTCCCAATTGACATTCGGCAAGAGGCTGGGTATGCCCTGAACTCGTCACCAGCCAATCACAGGGCCACATAGAGAGACAGACAGCCATTCGTGCTCACACTTTAAGGTAGAGCTGCACAATTAATCCAGTTTTAATCGTGATTACGATTTTGGCTACCATGATTAAATTAACCTGATCTTTGACAATATTTACATTTAAACTGCAGGCTCTGCTACATATCAAATCAAGCACTTTCTCAACCATTAGTCAGCCAGCCACCAGGGGGCAAACACATGATTAAGGCTCCATTAAGCTGCCTAAATAACAAGCAAGCGCACCCTGCAGCTGCATCCTCAAATCACTCGGTAGACTGATGAGTCATGTCAAAAGAAGAAAATACAGCAGCTGAAAAACAGTCAAAACACTGGACAAGAAATATGTGATCCCCTCGTGCAATTATTTCTCCAAAGTGGCATTACCTACCTACACTGTCTGAAAAATGTCAGGGGGGAAATAAGGAAATAACAACTATTGTTTTTCTAAAAGTAGTGCAATAAAAATACAGATGTTTTGCCTAACATGATGAATAATCGTGATCAATAATCGCGATTACAATATTGATCAAAATTATCATGATTTTAATTTTGGCCATAATCGTAGCAGCCCTACTCTAAGGACAATTTGGAGTCACCAGTCAACCTAATGAGCCTTTTTTTTGGTCTGTGCAGGATGCCGGAGTGCAGGGAGGGAACCGACGCATGCAGAGAGAGAACGTGCTCATTACAAAAGACCCTGACCGACACAGGGATCGAACCTGTGTAACACTACCTGCTGCGCCACTATGCCGCCAAAATTAAATATGGAGTCAGATAATTTAATATTCAATGCCCATTCACATATTTAATAAAGGGAGCCTTAATGCTGTATTTAATATTTAAGTTTGCTGTTAGCTGCTCTGCTCATGCATGTTAGACTGAGACCTGAAATTTCAATCGTAAGTTTTGAAAAGAAATGACGGCAGAATCCTGACTGTCAGAATTCAGAGGTTCAAGTCAAAGTTCTTATTTTTAATAGACATGTGAGAAAAAAAAACATCAGAATTATAAGATTAAAGTCAGTCTAGATTATAAACCGGTGATTGAGTTTAATCAACTGTCTTTGGAAAATTGTCAAAATTCTTTTAGTTTCTGCTCAAAATTCTGACAAAATCTGAACAACCTCAGAATACAAACACATAAAAATGTTTTTTTCTCTGAAGCGACTTCATTATCCTCAGACATCTGTGAATAATGAAGTCAGAGTTCTGACATTTCAAAGTATTAAAAAAGATTTTGAAAAATCTGTCGCTCTGATCTCTTCTTCTTTTTAAAGCTGCAATTTCAGATTACGTCTGCAGTTACCTTACACCTTTACTTTAAGGAATTCTTCCTTTATTAATTTATTTGATTTATATAATTGTTGTGTGGAGGATATATATCTATATTTAACATTGTATTGATAAATCAAAGCCAACCCAACAATTCAATTTCTGATTAAGTGCATATTGAATCCATGTATCAGAGGGAATGGAGGGCTTTTTGACCGGCAGCTATAAGATTTGTGTTTTGTACATATTTTGTGTTTTATTTAATTAGTGTCTCATTAAAAGATCATATATGATTCATATTATTCTTCTTTCTGCTCCTTTTTACTTTTGCTTGTTTGTATTGAAGTGCTTTCTTTTATGAATGAATGGAATAAACATTAAAAAAATAAAACAATCATCACATTGCAAAACTTGGTTGGCATCTTCTCCTCATTCATACAACTGGTTTCAGACCTTGACAGAACACTTTACGGAGTGAAATGTCTGAGCCTTGGAGCTCGCTTTGACAAAATTAAAATAGCTCAGTCAAGAAAACAGCCAAACCTCTGATATTTACCTCACAAAACAACAACGCCACTGAAAAAACTAGTTGGACTGCTCATGCAATCACTGGCCACCAGCAAGGCCGCACAATAATTTGGCTCGGCCCCTGGAAGACCCTGTAGGGGCCCTTTCCAGGTGTGGTTTAGTGTGATTGATTAGAAACAGTAGCTCCTACCTCTGGCCAACATTCACTCTTTGAACAGCTTGTGTTTGAGTCCTGTTTTCTCACTGGTTCTCCTTTTGTGTGAGTCTGACAGTGCCGCCATCCAGACTTTTGCTCTGTTACTCAAATGGTTAAACACAGATGCACATTGAGGGCCCAATGTTAGAGCAAAACGGACCTTGCAAATTACAAATATTATAGAAAAAAGACCTGTAACATTTTAAATTAAAGGCTTTAACTATTATATTTTGAGCAGCATTCTTGATTTTCTTGATTCTTTCATCCTACCTACTACTTTAAAAACCACAGTGGAAAACTATTTAGTAGATGGACCTCTGCTGAGTATGTATTTGCCAAAAATACATGATTTTATCATTGAACTGCAATTGAATTTGGATGAAATGTGCTCTATAAATAAATCAAATCAAATTAAAACAAATTGAATCAGTCTTTGTTTCTATGGCACTGTTCATACACTGGGTAGCACAAAGTGCCTCACAGAGGATAAAAAACAACAAAGAGAAACAAGAAAAGAAAATCAGGAAAAAAAAAGAAAATAAAAGAAAAATAAAGTTTGATTTGATTGATTGATTGATGGTAGTGATACTTGTATTTGTATAACAATGTGAGGATAAAATTGGCATTAATAACCAACCAGACCAACATGACTAACTTTCTCTGCAGCCTTCTGCAAACTTTAAAATGAAATGAAACACAATTTCTCTATAAAAGCACACTTCAGTATTATACAAGTTAAATATGACAACTTTAAACCCATTGGGGGAAGGTTTTCGACCACACCAGATGATAAAAAGCTCTTTATTTGTCTATCAGCGAGTTAACACCAAATTTGCTGCTCTTTAAGGAGAACTACAAGAAAGTGATCAAGTTCTTCAGCGTGAAAACGTTTTAATGCTGATTTTATTTGCCCTGCTTTGCTCTAAAGACATGTTCATATAGGATGAGCTAATCATCATCATTGTGTTTAACAGCCTGAATCTGTCAAAGTTTTCTCTTCAGTCTTTGACTTTGAGGACATTTCGTGTCTCCTCTTCAGCAGACAGACGTCCTCTGTCCAGATTTATAGATCAACAAGGAGATTGGCTCTGGACTGATCAAATCCACTCTCCGCTCGTACAATAAACACAGATTTCTGTGTTTCACTGCCTCTTTTTTTATTAGTAAATCCATTCCTTTCTCTCACATACCTAATTTGATAAATTACTCAAATCCCTCAGAAAACGTCAGATCAATAAGACGCACCACCAAAGTCAAGTTAGCCGTACGTCTCCGTCTTTCCTCCTGCCCCTGAATACATCAAGTGCATGTTTACAGCGTGCAGTATAAATAAAATTCAGCCTAAGTGGTTGTGCCAGGTCGTGGATGCCGGCGCTCTCGTTTGGCTCGGTGCGGCCTTAATTCCTTCTGTCAGGCAGTAATCAGGTCTGTTTCACATAACGGGCCATTAGTTTAAAGAGCAAATCTGCTCTCGGCACTGCTGACAAAAGACCAAGTGTGTGCGTGTGTGTGTGTACGCTGTGACGGGGAGGCGGAGTGTGTGTGTGCCAAACCAGGCCTGGCAGGGCTGAGAGGAAGAGAGAAAGAGAGGGAGGATAAAGAGAGAGAGAGCTAAAAGAAAGGAAGGGCGTTTCTGAGGGATGGCACGGCCGCGCTCGCTGCATCCGCTGGAGGAGAGCGAGGCTGACAGGTCAGAGTGTGCCCTGAAGATGTTTCCATTTTAACTCTTTCACGTCTACAGTCACTGCCCTCCGCGTGAACCCACTTCTCTTCACCACCGGGATAAATAAAAAAGTCAAACATGCAAACCTGAAGAAAGGAGGTGGTCTAACTCCACCCCCGGACTCTAAAAGGTGTCCTGTTTGTCACGCCAGGCCGGGCTCGATGCTTCTACAGCATGACGCAGTGTGGCTCTGATGCTGACATGTTACTGAGACGGTAAAACAGCATTTGAAGACCAAAGTTCCAGTGAAGTTGCGGCGTTGTGTAGAAGATAAATAAAAACAGGATACAATGATTTTCAACCTATATTCAACTGAATACAAAGACAAGATGTTTAATGTTCAAACTGATGAACTTTATTTTGTTGCCAAATATTCACTCTTTTTGAATTTGATGCCTGCAACACATTCCAAAAAAGCTGGGACAGGGTCATGTTTACTACTGTGTTGCATCAAATTTCCTTTTCACAACACTTGATAAGTATTTAAAATACTGGAATTGTAAAATTCTTTCACATTATTACTTGTTGTACAACTTCAGTTTCTAGTCTGGGCTCTCCAATGTTGTATTTTGCTCTTCATAGTGCTCCACATATTTTCGGTGGAGACTAGTCTGGACTGCAGCAGGTCAGTCTATCACCTGCACTGTTTTACTATGAAGCCACGCTGTTGTGACATGAGCAGAATGTGTCTTTGCATAGAAAATGCTGCTCCAAAGCCTGTGTGTACCTGTCAGCATTAATGGAGCCTTCACAGATATGCCAGTTACCCATGCCATGGGCACTGACACCCCCCATACAGATGCTGGCTTTTGACCTTTTCTCTGATAACATGGTCCTTTTCCTCTTTAGCCTGGAGGACACCACGTCCATGATGTCCAAAAACAGTCTGAAATGTGGACTCAGACCACAGCAGACTTTTCCACTTTGCCTCAGTTCATCTCAGATGAGCTCAGCCCAGAGAAGCCGGCAGTGTTTCTGGGTGTTGTTGATATTCGGCTTTGTCTTTGCATGGTAGAGTTTGACCTTGACCTTGCAGATGTAGAGATGAACTGTGTTAACTGACAATGGTTTTCTGAAGTGTTCCTGAGCCCATGTGGTGAAATCCTTTACTGAATGATGCTGGTTTATAATGTAATGCTGCCTGAGGGATCACAGGTCACAGGCATTCAGTGTTAGTTTTCAGGCTTGCTAATTACGTGCAGCGATTTCTCTGGATTCTCTGAATATTTTGATGATATTATGGACTGTAGAAGATGAAATCCCTAAATTCTTTGCAACTTCATGTAGAGAGATGTCGTTCTTAAACTGTTGCACTATTTGCTCATACAGTTGTTTAAAGTGCTGATCCTCGGCCCATCCTTGCTTATGAATGACTGAGCCCCAATCATGACACTCACCAGTTTCCAATGAACCTGCTCACCTGTGGAATGATCCAAATAGAGCATTCCTCAACTTTTCCAGTCTTTTCTTTCCCCTGTTCCAGCTTTTTTGGAACAAGTTGCAGGTATCAAATTCAAAATGACTGACTTTTCACAACAAAACACACTTAAATTCATCAGCTTGAACATTAAGTATCTTGTCTTTGTAGTGTATTCAACT
Source organism: Cetoscarus ocellatus (assembly GCA_037902135.1). Taxonomy (NCBI): domain Eukaryota; kingdom Metazoa; phylum Chordata; class Actinopteri; order Labriformes; family Labridae; genus Cetoscarus; species Cetoscarus ocellatus. The sequence goes on along the minus strand of JBAMNC010000694.1, from coordinate 2,194,479 downwards.
GAACAGAGGATGAAAATGATTTGCATATTGTATTCCGTTTTTATTTACATTTTACATGATGTCCCAGCTTCTCTGGAAATGGTTTTGTATTCTATCTGTCATGGTGGCTGCTCTGGCAGTTAAATCATATATATTATTGATATAGTAACTAAAACATAGATTCAGTGTTTTAAAATAATTTTGGTACCAGAGGAAAATTCTCTCCATCTTGTGTCTGGACAACAGGAGGTGACCCGTACCTGCCTCCAGACTTAAAGAGGCGTCTTGCATGTCACGCTCCCTTGGGTCCCCCTCGGCCCCCAAAGACCTGTTCCCTCCTGAAACTCGACGTGTTTCCAAACAAGATTACGCTGTGGACAAGTGTTGACAAGAAGATGACAACTATCTGCTGTCACCCACCTGCCCAGCGGAGCCGGCGGAGATGTCACCGTCTCGTTATGCCGGGCCTCGCCTCCACGGTCCAGCGAGCGGATAATTGGAAACACAGAGGGGCGAGAAAGTCACACAAATACCTGGCGATGCGGTGGTTTCGCACAGCCTCAGTGTAAGTTAATTCTCTCAAGTGAGAAGAGCAGGGCAGAGCAGGGGACTATTTTATGTCCATCCATGTCTGGTACAGAGGAGGGGAGGGGGGCTCACACCGCTCTTTACCCTAATAGTTTAAGACACAGCCAGCATTTACTTTCATCTCTCAGGGGGAGCGCTGACACAAACCATTTCCATCCCCCTCTGACCCCCTCCCTTTATTCGCTGATACACACATGAGCTTCTCTTGTTGATTCATTTCACTTGTTTTTCCTCTGGAGCCACAAAAAGTAATAAAAGAAAAATCGCCTCTGAAGAGTTGAACGGATTCACCGCTGCAGGAGGACTTTATAACCCGTCCCAGATTCAATTTGACAGGATGCTAAAGTGGACACAACACTTCAGAAGAGGAATGCCCCGAGTCGACTCAGAAAGTTAATTTGTTTGGACTAAACTCAAAGATGGACATGCATAATTCCACCATATTTAAAGTTCACTGTGACAAAGACAAACCAGTACAGCTTCATTCACACAGCAGAAATGATCAAACACACTTCACTTAGAAAACCATGATCAAAATTCATCTGAGTCTGGTAATGCATTTAAAAGAGATCAAATTCACTGACTTCATGAATAGAGGCACATAAATATCCCCAAACTTTGGTTTAAGTGGTACTAAAAGTCAGTTTTTTTCCTGAAAGCCTTGACTTAAAAAGCTGTGACACATTTGTTGATGCTTCAAGCAAAGGCTGTTTCAAGAGCACTTTTATACCTCACATGTTTGGTCCACACCAGATGAACTCTGGTTCTCTTTGTATTTGGGAAGTTTGCTTCATTTGGGGTGATGTGCAAGCTCATGCTAACTCTGGTGCGGACAAAAGAATGTGTTAACACGGCAGCAACTCAATGTATTTGGGTATGTAGACATGGTCAAGATGACCTGCAGAAGTTCAAACCAAGCTTTAGAAAGTAGGTTTAAGGGACTTTGAACAAGGCATTGTTGTTCTGATCTGCTAGAAACTGCTGATCTGGGGTTTTCACACTACCATCTTTTCAACCATCAACTCCTCGTGGATATCAGAGAATTATGACAAAAAGACAACAGTAACTCAAATAACTGGCTATAGCCAAGGTGTGCAGAAGACCATTTCTGAGGGTGAAACATGTGATATAATGAAGCAGATGGACTACGGCAGCCAAAGACCACACCTGGTGCCACTGCTGTCCACCAAGGACAGGACTTCAAGGCCACAGTTTTCACAAGCTTACCAAAATTGTATGGTAGGGTCAGAATTTGGTGAAAACATGGATCCATCCTGCCTTGTATCAACGATCCAGGCTGCTGCTGATGCTGTGATGGTGTTGGGGACATTTTCATGGCACACTTTGGGCTCTGTGGTCCCACCTGAGCATGGTTTAACCTCTTCAGCCCCATAGGACCCAAATTTGGGTCCGCTGGGACTCAGGAGAAAAGCTCCTCGACACGACAGCACAAGCAGTGAACTGTGCCTTTAAGGCTACAGTCATGTTGGCTTTTATTTGACAAAATACATATATTTTTGACCTTCGGCTCAATGTGCAGTGTTTTTCAAAATCCTCGCCTGACCGTATTGTATTGGTAGTGTTACTGAACAGGTTAAAACCCACAGCCTACCTGTTGCTGACCATGTCCATCCCTTTATGACCACCAATCTTCTGATGGTGACTTCTGACTGGTGACACTCCATGTCTCAAAGCTCAGATCATCTCAAACTGGTTTCTTGACCATGACTGCAAGTTCACTGTACTCCAGTGGCCTCACAGTCACCAGATCTCATCCAATAGGGCACATTATGAGTGTGGTGGAAGGGGAGATTCTCATCATGGATGTGCAGTAACTGTGTGATGCAATCATGGAGATATGGACCAAAATCTTGTTTAACTGTTGAATCCATGCCATGAAGAATGGCATGTCCAGTATGTGCATAATATCTGCATTGGTTTGTAAATAACTGGAAAAGAGGTGGGAATTAATAAGTTTTTTACTTCCTCCCACTCCTTTCCGAATATTTTGGCTAGATATTGTCTTGTTTTGTTCTGTTTATTTTTTTCTTCTGTCTGTGACAGTGATTTTATTTTAACTTCAAATCAAAACCAAGAATTAAAGCTGCTTTGAAGCAGTGTTAATTTTGTTGACTAATTATTTTCATCATAGTTTTCGTCAACATCCTTTTTGCCCCTGGCGAAAACGAGACAGTAGCTAATAAAAACAAGTGCACACGGACAAAAACTGAAACTAAATTAACTGACATTTTCATCAACAAATAAAAACTAGATGAAAATGTTTGACAGAGGCTTAATCCAATCAGACCTAATTTGGTCATGTAGAAAGTAGGGACAAGTTAGGAATATATCCAATCACAGCTGCTTTGGTTGTGTGGAAAGGTTGGATGAGTTAAGAGGGACATCCAATCACAGCTGCCTTAACTTGGTGGTGGTGGGATAAGTTGGGGAGTGATCCAATCAGAGCTACTCTCTGTATGAATTGATATATTCATGTAGGGCAGGTTCACTGTTTGTTGTCAGTTCTGGTATTGTAACTGAGATGCTCTGTGAGGTAGCCTAAATAAAGGTGACTGCATTTCACACAAAAGTTCAATTTGTTTCTGTTCATTTATACATTCAAACTTTACAGACTATACATGTTTCATTTTTATCCAAGTGTAAAACTCGACATCAGAAATTCAAGGAAACATGAAAAATGCCTTACCTCCCACACGTCATATTTTGGCTGACTAAAACTAGACTTAAATTAAAACAATTTAGATGACTAAATTATGACTAAAACTAAAATATATTTTAGGCAAAAGACTAAAACTAAAATAAAAAGTGCTGGCAAAATTAACACTGCTCTGAAGGCAAACTAAGGTCCAACCAGGTGCTAGCAGGGTGTACCTAATAAAGTGGCCCCCTGACATGAGAAGTTACGGCTGATGCTTGCAGATTTTTATTTCTGTCCACCTCCTCGGCCTGGACGTCAGCGGTCTGCTCGATGAGGCCCTCGTCTTTTATTTTCTCCTCCGGTCTGTGGGATGAGGCCCACGCCTCGAGCCGTTCTCCCCGTGAGCTTTCTCCTCCCGTCCCTCCACCCCATCAGACTCACTCAGCGAGCCCCCCCCCCCCCCCCCCCATTCTCCCAAACCTCCCCTACCTCCCCCCCCTCCTCCCTCAACCAACGACATGGCATTTGCACTGCTGAGGAGAATGTGAGCTAATGAAAGTGTAAAGCCTGTGGTCACTAGAGTATAAAATTCACATTTGGCCAAGAACCGGCTGTGCAATCTGATATTATGAGCCCCGCCGCACAGAGAGCGAGGGGGCTGGAAAGAGCTCCAAAAGAGGCAAACACGGGAGAGAACACACTGGGAAAGTGGCTTTTTGTGAGATTATTTCACGTTATGGACAGGAGGTGCTGATTTAGTTTACTGTCCTGCAGCTTCGTGGTTGAATAGTTAAAGACTCGTGAGGGGAGGTGTTTCCGTTCCTGAACCTTCGAGGAGTAAAAATGTAAAATTTAAAGGAAGAGGGGTCCCGCGGCTCTGTCTTTGTCTAAAAGAAGGAAGGAGTGAAGGAGATGAGCGTGACTGAAGGTACTGTACGCCGCCATCTTGTTTCTCTGTTTACATGGAGCAGCCGCTTGCCCTCAGTAAATGGAGGTTTGCTGTGGTAGAAATGAGGTCAGAGGCGGCGTGGTGACGTGACGCAAACAAGCGTGGGGAAGAAAGAGACGAGGAGGAGGACAAACCTTTCTCTGTTGGCACTAGAACAGCAGAAGTGCTTCATAGATGCATTTAAACAAATGTGAATAATCTGGAGCATCTCGCCCTCTCTTTAGATCCATCATCTCATGAAACAGCCTGATGTTCGCTCGTGTTTTCGCCTCATTCATAGGCATGTACGATTTGAAGCAGCTTAATATTTCATAAATTTAAATTATCTAACGGGAGGGCACGTTTTGGCAGAACACGCAGGGCTTTTGTTCAAACAGTAGCTCCACTTCACGCAGGTCAGAAGTTCACTCACATTAGGAGCGGTTGACCTATTTCTCTCCACTGAAACTTGGGAATCCATCTTTCTTCTTTTTGTCCTCTAGCTTCTGTCCACTCAGATTAATCTCTGCTGCCTTTTGCAGAGCCCAAACTCTGTAGCCGTATGACTCGGACTGCAGATGAAACCGCACTTTCATCAAAATGCTGAATTTCTGCCTGCTTTCTCACCTTTAATGTGACGTACTAAACCTCAAACACCTTACAGAGCAGCAGGTAGATTCTACCTGCACCAAGACAGCTTGACCATCCAATAAATGCACCCTCCTGTCCTGCTTTTCCTCATAAACACGATCTTATTGGTACAATTCCCTCTTTTTTGTTGTCAGTTCCCTTATTCTGCATCAGTAATGGGCAACTTTTAGGACCAAGAGGGCCACATGAAGTCTTTTCCTTGCCGAGGGCCACATTTTTACAGTCAGACATCCCACATGGGAAAAACTCAGATCCAGGTGAGAGTAACTGTCCAATTTCATGTCAAAAAAATCTCACTGGACTTATTTTAAACCACAATTTTCTGACATGTCTGCTTCAACATCCTATTTGAAGATATAAAACCTAAAAATAAGGCTGGAGTTGCTTTTAATAAATAAAGTATTCTGCCAATGAGAGGAGACAAATTTAATTTATAGGGTGTCTTATTTTTTTTTTTCTATCCCGAGCATTTATCAAACCTGGATTTAAGACCCTCACTGAGTCAGACTGTACCGGTTTCATTGGCAGATATTTTCTTCGTATTAAAAGTAGCTCAGTGCCTTATTTTTGCCTTTCATTCCTCGTAGATAGGCATTTATCTGGACATGTTCAGTGAATGTATATTAGAATAAGTCTTTTAGATATTTCTGACTGGAAAATAGACAAACACACTCACGCCTTGGTCTGAGTTTCTGCAGTGCAAAAAGAGCAGATATGAAGACATCGTGTTATTTTTTTTAAATGTATTGTTACCTGCAGAAGGACTTAAAGGTGTAATTTAGCAGTCATGCGACTCTGATTCATTCAGGTTTGTATTATTTACGGATGTTTATTAATGTGCAACGTCCCCTCCAAATAAACATTAAATAAACATTAAATAAAATGAAGCTTCCATAAAAACAGACATACCAAAAATTAATGTTTAAGCCCAAAAACTTATAATGCATAATTTAAGGACCTTGACACAGAATTCTGATGTGCTAATATTTTACCTGTAGGCTTTTCTCTAAGAATCATTTAGAAACACCTCACTCTACATTCTGAAGCGTCTAAATAGATTTAGAGACACATGGAACATTAAGTTATTACATTACTGATTTGTTTCTCAGGTTGATTCACTTTTTGCAGATTCAGTCACGTTTTCGTTGTGTTAATAATTTGTTGATCGCCCATCCCTGCTCAAAATGCTGCATTATAATGATATAGTAATATTTTTCATTTTCAGATCCTTCTTTTAATCTCACATTTTCCACGTTACTACCATACTCGCATGCCTCCTTTTATTGCTTTTATTTGGTATGTTTCATTCAGTAATAACTGATAGTAATAGTCAGTATATACATTAAATCAGACTGATTTCTGCTGCAGATATTATGATGATGCAGTTTTGTTGCTTTTTCTGTTTTATTGGTGATATTTTGAATGCCTCAGGTTTAAACTATTTCAGTCCATTTTGTGTATCTGGGTTCAAACTAGAAAAGTTCTGCACTTCATTCTGAAACAAATTACAAACCAAACAAAATGTCACTTAAACAGCTTGGTAATGATCTTATTCTGGTATTTCTACTTTTTGCTTTGGCTTCCTGTGTGTTTCTTCATTTCACAAACAAAAAATGAAATTAACGCCCATAAAAGCCTTAAAAATCATACTTTTATCTGTGAGAAGGCTCACATTTTAGATTGCTTTGGTTTTTAATCAAAACCGTCGCCATCTAAACTATTCTGGGCTTTTTAAGAGCTGCACCAGATGTTTCTCGTGTTCATAAAGTATTATAGTTTCTCTCTGTATGCATGAGCGCAATTTTTCATGCCTGCATCCCTTCACCTTTTAAGAGAGAATAGTGTGATGTTTCATTATTACTATTAGAAAAGGTGAAATCGTTATTGAAACATTTTAGGTAAATTTGTTGTTGCAGTAGCTCAGAAAACAGCTGCCACACAGAAAAGACAATAAAGATGATAAAATAGTACTTTTAAAAATGAAGATGGATATAAAAAGAAATATATTCACACTTTGTACATTGTCACAGTGCTTAAGCCTCAAGTATTGATCATTAAATCAACATTTAACACCCTGTCTTGTTACTTTCCATTAAAAAAGATGACGGTCTCACTTTACCAAACAGATTTTTACCACATAAAATAATATAAGCATATAGTTATGCACACACCATATCCGTGATGACTGTTGTTTTGCCAGTGTGAATAAATATTTCATTCATTGTTCATTCTGGATCTCACAAAAGTCTCCAATCATCCTGACATTGGATTTGAAGAGCGAGAAGTCCCTGATAAAACCTCTTATTCTCTTATTTCAGCTGCACATGCGTCATCTATTTCATACTGTTATCTAATAATAATAATGATTATAGCAACAATAACTTTATCTCTGTAGCACCTTTAAAAACAGAAGTTTACAAAGTGCCTAACAGACAAAAACAAAGACACAAACACAGGGAGCAGTCAAATGAGCATAAACAGTCAAAGAGAGAAGTTCACAAAAGAGCTGAACAAGAGGGCAGGAAGAAGAAGCAAACTCAGAGGGTCGAGGAAATAAAGGCAGATAATCATCAGAATTATCACATAACCACATTCTGCTCTAAACAGACACAAATCTAATATTTGTGCAAGAGATACTGATTTATAATAGTCCTATTTTTATAATAGTCATATTTTGTAAACCTGCAACTTCTTTACCCCCCAAAATATGATTGCACGTTGCTTTTTTAAACACCAAAAAGGTGCCTGAAAAATGTTCTATCACTCCGATCGCTGCTTTAAATAAACATGGACTAATATTAAGTCTAAACTTCTGTGCATAACTCTGAAATCTCAGCTTTCGAGGAGAACATGATGCAGTTAGGAGGTGGAGAATGTGGCTTAATAAAAGAATAAAAAGGACATTCTGACAGCAGAGTTTGGGTTAAATTGTTCGCTCTGCTGATCAGCTGCCGTAGATGTTACCAAACTTTTTAGACTCAAACTACATTTTTCAAGAATCTTACTGCAGATGCCAAAAGCTCAACAATACATGAGCTTCATCCATGTAAAGGATGAGCTAAACATACTATTTTGAGTAAAGTACTTGAACACTTACAGAGTAAGAGTTTGTCTTTTGAGCCCAGCGATGTAGTTTGATTTGGTCATTTTTGGTTTGGACCCTGATTAAACTATAAGTTCAAACATTAAAAAAGTTCATTTAAAGTTCAAAGTTTTGCTGCAGTCGTGGACCAAAGAGCTGGAAGAAACCATGATCAGCCTGTGGCGGGGGAGATATTAAAAATGTTCACTCAAAGGAACAGCCATTTCTCCTTAAAAAAAATCAACATATTAAAATAAAATAATCAACAATAATGCCGATTTATGACAAAAACTCAGTTTCAATCTTAAATTTCCTGTCACCTTCGCCCCTCTCTCTCGCGTGTCGATGCTCTTTGGCACCAGCAGGTGAAGCTCGTGTGCCGCCACTGATGCATGCGCCATAATTTGGAAATGACTGAGCCCCAACAGTAAAACCTTTAAATCTTATTATCCCCGAGGTAAAACAAGAATAATCCTATGCTTAACCCTTGTCCTGTCCGAGGGTCAAAACTGACCCACCCAAATCCTAATGTCCTACCATATTTGGTTTTAGAGCTTTTATCTCATTTTATTCTTTTCTAATGATGTTTTTACGCTTTTATTGTTAAAAATGGGAACGTTTGTGGTTTGATTCTTAATTTTTCAATAAAAAGGAGACCAGAGGATCTACTCTAACATGAAAGCTTGATTGTTTTTGTAACAGTGAATGAAAATATGTATTTTTGGTTCTTTTCAATGCTCTACAATTATCTTGAAAATAAAACCATCATCATGTTAATGGAATAACTAGCAAGCATGATAATAATACACCTGATTCTATGATTATGACAGCTGTGTTACAATGAAGAAAAGTAAGGGGTTGTTTTGTAGTAAGATGACATGATGGCGACTCTGAGGAACTAAAAAAAAATACAAATATATGAAATTACTGATAAAAACACTTGATATTTTTAGATTGCAACGTCACAATTTCACAAAAGGCCAGAATTATATATTTTTTTAAGTTTAAAAACTCACAAATGAAGGAGACTAAGCTTGAATTTTGTGATATTCTAACTCAACAAAAGTCTCTTAATGGCAGATGCAGCTGTTTTCTATGTTAAAGGATAAAAGCGACTATGTAAAAAATAAATAGGCTTTGTTTAAGTCTGAAAAAAAATCAGGATTCTGAATAACAAGGCAGAATTCAGCCTCTAATTTTTATTTATTTTTTTTTTCCAATGTAACTTATCATCTGGGGTATGTTTCTTTGTTCCATTCTCGCAGTTGAATGTCTAATTAAATCACATTTTATAATTTCTCTGCACTGGGAATTTATATGTTATAATCATCTCCCTGTGTTACTGTGAGGCAGCTCCTCTTCATCAAACTTTAGAAACGTGTTCGTATCCAACCTGCATTGTGTGTTTCAGTACAATCAATGTGGGCTAAATTTATGCAGAACTAAAATATCTTGAGTTGTTTGACTGGTAAATTTGCAGCATTACAGTTGTGAGTTTGTCTTTGGAACATGTGCTCATAAGATTTAGTCTTTCTGTGCCGTGAGGAGAAAAACTGTCACAGTAATAATGTGTAAAATGTAAAATAACAGGGTATTTATTTATGAAAATAGATTTTAGCTTTTACATTCATGTTTGCTGCTTTGTTTTGGAAATAAAATAAAGCGAACAGAAGACCACAAAAGAGTTAGAGATTTCATAAAGGACAAAATATCGATAACAGGAATCTTTTTTCATATAAACTTTTCTACACCTTATTCTTCACTTTTGCTGTCTTATAGTTTCTCAGTGATGTGGACAAAATGTTTATAAATCAATTTACATGGGCGCCATTTTTCAGAGCTACGAAAGCTTTTTTATTAACTTATCACTGTCATTATCATAATATTATATTATATAATATTATAATATTATAAATATTGTCATTTTATTCAGTTTCAGATGGTACATATACAAAGTAAAATACTCCTCTTCAGTCTGAATTTTTTTCTGATCATTCATATTTTTGAGGTTTTTAAGTTTTAGTTTCTAAAGCTTAAGGATCTCATTATTTGTTTTACAGCTGCTGGCCGTCCTGACATCGTGAATAACAATAAAATTTGTTATGCTGAGCAAAATGGGCCAACTGTTAAAAGATGAGGTACATGGGTGCCGTTCGCAATCATTACTAAATATTATTTTCATTTACAATTACAGTACAAACCTATGGGAAATTGAAATCGTTCGCCTGAGTTGTCTTAAAAATAATCAAAGAACTTGGTATTAATGGGATGGTCTTCCTGCTACCTAAAATAAAATTTACACTGCTTGCAAAACCAAAACCATCTGTTAAATTGTATGATTAAAAAATGCATAATTTCCTCGCAGCCCAATCAATCTATTTTTATTACTACTGTTATCTTTGTTTTTTTCTTTGATATTTCAGCATTAAATCCAGTCCCTCAGTTGGAGTCTGCTTTTTAAGTTTAACATCCTTGTTATCTAAAAAAACCAAAATATTAAATTAAGTTATACACTGTAAAACACACTCTGTTAAAATTACAGTAAAATAATGTAAATTTTCAACAAATGACACTTTAAAATCACAAACGATGAATTATTGTACATAAAGATGGAATAATTGTAAAATAAAAAATACAGAACAAAACTATTTTTACAGCCAAAATATTTCACTGTAAAAATTGTGAAGTTAAGGGGGAAAATCTTGTAATATTAAAAACACAAAATTAACAGAATATTGAGAATCATTTTAGCTTAAAGAGATGACAGAGTTGCCTGTTTTGAGCATTGTAATTTACAAAATAAATCTTTTAAATATTAAAGAAATATTTTTCCAGATTTTTAGAGAGCCATGGTGTAAACAAGGAGTTAAATTTTGTATGCTTCATAATGTGTTTTCAAGGTGAAGATCATTCAAGGGACTGATTGAAGTTAAAATAATCTACATCTTTTCTTTTTGATATCATATGTGTACTTTCAATTATTTTATTTTGTTTTAATGATTATATGCGTACTTATATATTTAGAGTTATCTTAATTATTGTTAACATATTTATTTATTTTCTTATGTATATATATGTGTGTGTGTGTATATATGTATATATATAAATATACACACATATATTGTTTAAAGTATGTATTTATTCATAATACTTAATTATTTTACTTAATATATTATTCAGATGGAAAAGATACAATGAAATGGGTGAAAACAGCATTAATATAAATATTTTATTAAGTTTATCTAAGTTTTCAGAATGATGGTATTTAGACTTCATGTCAAAATCTTTTACCCACAGGGTTTCAGTAATCGACATATTTTAGTTGCACCTTCTTCTCTAGACTCTTTTTGAATATGGACAAAGATGCATATGTTTTTGTGATGTTTTTGAGCTGATTTCATCAGTTTTTAATTTCTTATTTAGGCCAAACATCCTAAATTAATATGTTTAGGCACATCACAGTAGATCTAACTATGAACGATCTATTAACCGAGCATTAGCGCTGACATCAGCACTGTTACCATTCATGTAGCTTCTTTGGTATGGACATTATTACCCTGCCCTACATCTTGGATGATTATTTACCTTCATTTTCTTAAATCCTGATGCATTTCCGGCCCCTAACTCTTTATACTTTGTCAATACGAGCTTGAATTAACCAAACCCTCTTTAGTTATCGTTATTATCCAAACAAATTCATATGGTCATCTGCAGGCGAGAGCTCACTGTGAGAGTAGATCACACCATAACTCTGAATCACGGCTTTTCTCATCCTGATGATTCATCATTCGTCACCATCGTCACGTCAGCGCTCAGTCGTGTGCTGACTGCATGAGAGTCTGAGAAAAGATGGAGGTCAGAGGTCGCAAAGGCACCGTGGTTGGTGTTTTTTACGGCAGGAGCAGATCTGTGTGCAGGGCGAGCTGCCGGAGCATCCTGAAGAAGAGCCAAGCCAGCAATTACAATCAGCAGGAGCAGAAATTACAGCCGTACCTTAGTGATTGCACACTATCGCGTTTCAGGGGGGCCCGGTTCACACGGCCTGGAAATGTTAAGAGGGCTAGCCCGCCGTCTGGAGGGTTTCTTTCACCGCCGGGTTAGTTTTATTCTGCTTACAACACGATCGGACAGACTTACAGAGAGGATAGACGGGCTGAAGTGTTTTATCAGAGTGTGTGGAGGCCAGGAGGGGCAGCAGGCCCAGCATAGGCGGTCTTAGTCAATCTGAAGATCTGTGCAGAGACAAACTAGGCCCCTTATTTTACATCTAGAGCACGTGAACAAAATATTCTGAGGCTCTTTTCCCATCAGGAGAACACAATACTGAGTCAACTACTCATGCAACAAAGGCATGCAGGAGACCATTTTTGAGGAGACAACATGTCAAATCTGAGGCAGATGGGCGACAGAAGCAAAACTAGAAACCAGTCAGAGAGCGCAAACCTCCGACAAGGTAGCTCACATATTGCCGTTACATCTATAAGCAATTGTTCCATGATAAAGTTACCATCATAATATGATTCATGACCCTGAAAACCCACACCTAGCACTCAGAATCATGTTGATATCATTCTTAGTTATTGAGCAAAACTGATCGATCACTAATGGCAGTTATCTGGATCAGCACCAAAATCTAATCATTTCTAAGTTGGGCCATTCCCAGCATCTCCTGAAAATTTCAGTAGTTTTTGCGTAATCTTACAAACAAACAAACTAACAAACAAACAAACAAACGCCAGCCAGCGAGTTAAAAACATACCTGGTGCCATTCATGTCAACTAAGAGCCAGAAACTGAGGCTACAATTTTCATGGGCACACCAGAATTGGAAAGTAGAAGATTTCTTGTCTGATGGGTCTGGATTTCTTCTCTGACATTCTGATTGGGTCAGAGTTTGTTGTAAACATTATAAAGCATGGATCCATCCTGCTTCACACCAACTGTTCAGGCTGCTGCTGGTGGTGTGATGGTGTGAGGGACATTTTATTGGCACACTTTGGGCCCCTTAGTCCCACCTGAGCATGGTTTAAACCCCACGGCCTACCCGAGTGTTGCTGCTGACCATGTCCATCCCTTTATGACCACAGTGGACCATCTTCTGACAGTTCCATGTCTCAAAGCTCAGATCATCTCAAACTGCTTTCTTCAACATGACGATGAGTTCACTGTACTCTAGTGGCCTCCACAGTCACCAGATCTCAAACCGATAGAGCACCTTTGCGATGTGGTGAACAAGACATTTGTATCATGGAGGTTCAGATGACAAATCTGCAGCTAATGCTATCATGGAGATATGGACCAAATTCAGGAGCACTGAAGACAAAAGGGGTCCAACATCTCTGTCTCAAAGAGAGAGCGTAGACTCCTAATTCCACAAACAACATTTAAGAGTACCAGCAGTTCTCCTGACAGTGTCTTCTTTACAATGTTTGGACGTGTGGGAGATGCTCACCAAGAGTTCACCAGCTTGACCCACTTCACCAGACACAAACACTGACAGACCCTGTCAGCTCCTCTTAAACACCAAAGTGAAAAAAATGTTTTGTTGGCAGAAAACTAACAAAAACTCTCCTTTATACACAGCTGAAATATCTGTACTGATGAGTTTCACCCACATGTCCAAACATTGCCAAAATATCCATGCAATGTATACACTGTGCAAAGTATAAATAACATCTTAATTATGTAAAGTCATTCTGCATGGCGTAGATAAAGCTTGTGGTGACTGTGGAGTGCAACACCCCGCCTACCTTTGCCTGATAGTTCACCTACCTACGATCTGTTAGACCAGTGGTTCTCAAACTTTTCTGACCCGAGGAACACCAAAGTTCAGGTCAAAGAAAAAAAAAAAAAAAAACAGGCTGGGGGTGCACAGCTGCATGCACTGTGGTGAGGTCAGCTTGCAGGATACCTTGAGATGGGGCATAGGACAATGGCTACCAGGAGACCACAGCACTACAGGGTACAGGATGATATGAAGCACTGTTGACCTTCCACAAAGGTATCACTATGATCCTTAAAGGATCACCCCAACATTTTTGTTGTTTTAGTGTCTTGCCTAACTTCCCGAGTCCATGACAAGCAGATAGACACCATTCTTTCAACTGTGCGTGAAGTAACAAGAAAGACATGGGCAGAGCTCACCCACCGCTACTTAGCTTAGCTCAAATGCTGGGAGTATATGGGTAGTGTTAGCCTGCCTCTGCCTGCAGTCATCAGATAAACTCTGCAGCAGCTCTAAATGGTCCTGTGTGCTTGTTGTGACTAATTTTTAACCCCTTTATGTTACGTTATTATTATCTTCATATTATCTTCTTCTACTCCTAAACAGAGGCTTTGTTTTGTTGACCTACTTCTGCAGTGGTTTTCAAGAGAGATGTGACATTTGTGAACGACTTGAGTCTTTTGAATAGTTCTTTTAAGTGAACTATGAGAACCGATTCGCAGTTCTGGGTAAGCCGTTCGTTTGCAAGCCAAATTGCCTGCAAATTTAAGAAACTAACGGCTCACTCACAACTGTGAATTGGTTCTCATCATTCACTTAAAGGAGCTGTTCAAAAGACTCGACTCGTTCGTGAACATCACATCTCTAGCTCAAACCACCACGGAAGTAGGTCAACTAAACAAAGCCTCTGTTTAGGAGTAGAAGAAGATAATATGACGATAGTAGAAGATAACGTAACATAAAGGGGTAAGAAATGAGTCACAACAACCACAGGAACATTGCTGCAGAGTTTACCTGATGACTGTAGGCAGAGGCAGACTAACACTTCCTATTGAGCAAAGCTAACTAGCGGTTGGTGAGCTCTGCCCGTCTCTTCCTTGTTACTGCACACAGTCAAAAGAATGGTGTCTATCTGCTTGTCAAGGACTCGACAGTGAGGCAAGACACGAAAAAAAAATGTTGGCGTGTTCCTTCAATGCTGAAACAGGTGGAGTTTGATTATTCTTGAGCATGGATAAGCTCAAACATTTTTTGATTTTGTATTTTTTTAATCCATGCATATTGCATGTTCTTCAAACTGCAAAACTCTTCATATGGGTCACACAGGGATTTTGTAAGTGAATGAATTTCCATTTTCAGTAGAAATTAAAGCTTAAAAATTTCCCAAGGCCCACCAGCGTGCTCACCACACCATCTGAGCGCCACAGCTTCAGAGATAGTCGTCCTACCTCTCTCTCTCACTCTCTCTCTCTGCATGAGTTGCACTGTCTCATGTTTTCTTGCGTAACCCCGTGTACTCTGCTTTTTACGTCCCAGGTGGGCGGTCATTGAGTTCATTCAGCCTCAATCAGGCCGAGTAACACGATGTGTGACGTACTAAAGAGCGGGGGAAGAATGAAAGATTTAATGTGGTGCTGAGCTGTGGGAAAACAGGCTGACAGAGCACAATAACACCTGAAATATTCTTCAATACAATATGACAGGCACATTACTGTAATATTTATAGAGGGCTTAAAGAGCAGTTACAGATTTTTATTTTTTATTTCACATTAAAGCATCATTGTCTACCAAAGAGGACAAAGGTATGCAGCCCTCCTCCTGATGTAATGTGGCCTGTGGGTCAGTGTGAAGTATTATAAAGTGTAAATATGAAAATCTCCATTAAAAACACAATAAGTAAAAATAAATTTGGAGAAATTTGGGATTTCTGTGAATGTTTGATTTGCTGGAAAATAGAAAAAAGAATTGGCTCAATTTTTGTTAGACTGCATTTCTAAATTTATTCATAAAAAAGGTTTGAACTGTAAGCTTATATGATATACTAAATTTAATAATAAATGCAGCATTTCATTGAAAAAATGCTTAGGCTGGCTTGAATTTGTTAAGTTATTTAGTTTATAAGCACCCCTACCTGCCCCAGACCTATGAATATGAATGTAATTTTTCATCTTAATAAAAGACACATTTGTTTAAGCTGGTAAGTTTTAATACTTGGTCAGTTTTTCTCAGTATTTGGCTTTTTTTTTTTACTGTGAGGGCACATTTAATGTGGCTTTTTAATTGCCAACATTGCCCATCCCTGGACTGTCATAAAGGAAAACCTTTGATTTGGGGCACTGACATCATAAAAAAAAAAAAATAATAATAATAAACGGTAATAAGAAGAAAAAGAATAAAACAGATTTACTGATCTTACATTAAATTTAAATCATATACAACTTCTGCAAACTGTCTTAAAGTCAATCTGTCAGTCTAAAAAGTCTGTACAGTCATTTATAATCAGCACTAAAAAGGTTGTCAAAAATTGCCATTAATTTGTGATACACTGATCAAACATAAAGAGGGGAAAAGGAAAAGTAGAAAGATTCTAAATATTTTAATATCAGTATTTTATGCATGTCGACTCTTGCCACAGGTCTTTAGATCTCTTTTCTCTTAATGTGTACAAATAAAATCTTGTTTTTAATCACTAAAAAGTACAAAAATCAAGGCATTGTTTCAACAGTTCACTATCAAAAATGACATTTATCTAAAAAGAAGAGGTCCTTTGATCCTGCGTTAATAGATATTTGTTTTGTTTATGCTTCTGCTGAACCATATAACATCTTAAAATGTTTGGGTCTTAAGAAAAAAAAATAAAAAATAAAAAATTTATAGAGTAAGATAAGTGTTGAAACTTTTACAGATTGATGATTACTGCTTGTAAGGCAAAAAATTTTAGAAGCTTCAGTTCTGTATAGTTAATTGTTAAATCCACTATTTATTCTAGAATAACAGTGTGTTGTCCTCTGTTATCTTGGCTGTAAGAATCATAACCATGTCCATGAAGCTGGCTGGGGACTGGAGGGTGGCCGGTTCAAGTCCTGAATGAAACATGCTTTAAAGTTAGTTTGGTAGCTGGGGGTTGCAGGCTGACTTTCTGGGGCACTGCCGCCGGTTTCGGGCAGTTGGTAATGTTTGTCTCTGGAGCTCTGGGTGTAGGTTTGCACCCTTGACACCCATCGCAATACGAATGAAGTCGGGTTCAAGGTGCTGGTGGTGCAGGCGGGTCATCAGCATGTGCTCCCAAACCAGACCTGACCTGAATAATGAAGTTGTCGATTAAAAAAACATATACTGTATTATCATGTTGATTTATAGATGCTTGGTTTAAGAAACTGTGCAGAGCTGGTTTGGGATGGGGACTGATTCGTTGTCTTTTCATGGGGCCCTTAATTTCCGGCAGCAGCCCTTGACGTACATAGTTATCTGCAGTTATCCCTGTTTTAAGCTTACTGTGATACGCATGTTTTAAGGCCTATTAAACAAAATTTGCATAAATTGAAGTTTGTAATAAAGCAGCACGGCTTCAAATTCTGCTTAAATTCACTTTAAAATTGTCGATTTTTATTTTAGTTGAGTTTGCATCCTCTAACAAGCAGGATAAAGGCTTTTCTGTAACTAAAGACCACATCAATAATCACAAAATAAATCCATGTGAGACATTGTTGCTGCTTTAATGTGACACTTACACACAAACCATTGACCCGACATCTGTATTTCCCTTTATTTAACCTACAGTAAATGCAGCACACCTGCATGTCCTGCCCTCGAGTCTCCCCCCACATCAAACATTCATCTTTTTGGTGAAAGCAGAACATTTCAGAATAGGAGAAGAAACATAGTTCTGCTTTCTCTTCCTCTGAGTGGAGATGCTGTCGGTGTTTGAGTGTTTGGTCACTGCGAGGTCACTCACTGAGAGCGAGGAAGAGCGAGAGAGTGGTGTGGAGAGATGGACGGGGACATTTGGAATCGCACTCAAATGCACACAATCACCTCTCAGAGTATTTTAGCAGTGAGGCTGGGGGGGGGGGCTCTCACACGGTGCTGGTATATATAACGTTTCAGCCGGAGAGGGAGCAGCTCTGGCCTTCTCCATCTCAGGCTCACATCCACACTTCAGTGGTGTACAGGGTATATCCTGTGACACGCTGCCCCTCCTCCTGTCCCGGCCTCGCAGAGTTAAGTTCAGACTTTACAGCAGCGACAGCCAGTGTTTTATTAAATATTTATTGTTATTAACCTTCAGTCATATTTATGTATTCTGTGATTCAATACGTTTCATCTCAAATAATCACTGAGGTTGTGCCCTTGTCTCTAATGACGTCAAGAGTACAACAAATAACAAAATATAATATCATTATATATCATCAAGACAATCAACAAAAAATGAATGAGCCCTGATCTAAAATGAGTATTTAAAAATTTGATTATTGGTGTCATAGTTTCGTTAACAAATATAAAGACGCAAGTGTTAAAAGTTCTAACACATACTAAGCTTGGGTTATTTGATCATATATATATTTTTACTGTACATATTTTCTTATAACTAAAACATGTACATCCTCATCTGTTATTTCCAACTGCTATACTGTGAGAGCAACTGAAAAAAACGAATTTCCCCTTGGGGATTAATAAAGTATTTCTGATTCTGATGTAAACTGAATTTTATTGTTTTAAAATGCAGGTAGGCTGAGTACAGTCATGAAATTTGAATAACTGATAATTAAAACAGAATTAAAAACTGAGTTTACTTCTGAGATAAAATAACCATTGAATTTGATAGATATATTAATATTAAATTTGTTATGAAACTATGAATTATAAATTGAATCATACCATTATCATAAGTATTCACCAGGTACCAGTATGTTAAATAGTTTAAATTTCCAAAAAGGAAAGAGAAGAAGTACATTTATTTAATCCCAATCTTTTCCCAGAAGTCATTGAATATTACTTATCCTGCTACTATATTAATGTAACAGCAATATACATGAAAGATGTATTGATAAATAAATGGAATATTAAAGTTATTGCATCATTTTCATAACCAATTGCTGTACAGTATTTTTATATGATTTTGAAAAATTATTTTAAACAGAGTGACAAAATAAAAATATACGTTTGAAAAATATGTTATTTACATACAATATCACAAAATAAAAATGATGACAGAAAATTTAGAAAATTGATGGGAAATTTACTAACATGTTGATTTAAATCAACACTTTTAAATCTTTTATTAAAATGTGATACTTGACATAAATCCCAGGAATTTTATTTCTATTGCTTTTTTTAAAGTTAGAAAACATCATTTGTTAACCATTAAATCTTTTGTCTCCAGTCATAAAAAGATGAATCCAGGGTCTATAAATTATTTTTGAAATCCTGATAGATGCAAAGCCAGACAATCTGTACTTTAATCCAGCAAAGTATATAACAGCAAATAAAAGCACACATTAAAATATGCAGCAAAAACAAACATGAAAAAATTGGAAAAAATGATAGGACTTCTTTAAAAAAAACAAAACAAAACAAAACAAAAAAAAAAACATCTGAAGAACAGATGAATAATAACTTTATGGTCAAAACCTTTTCAACAATTAAGAAATAATGCACAAAAAATAAGTTTATGAATGAAAACTGTATATACATACATATATATACATATATACATATATATATATATATATATATATATATATACATATATATAACTTTAGAATGTTATTTGCACAATCAATTTATTAAGTTTAATTAGTGATTTTGTCCAGTTAAAAGTTTGTTGCTATGATATTTTAGATATTAAATATTACAAGCTGATATTTTCAAAGATTTTATTTAACTATTTGTTTGTTTCTGAAGGAATGTTTTTATAGGAAAGAATACAAAAAGTTAAAAATGTAAGATAATTATCCTCTGAGATTTTTATGCTCCTTTTTATTTCATTTATTTGATTTTGTTTGCTTAATTTTTCCCTGTCAGTGCTATTATTAGTTGTTAAAAAAAATATTTTTCAATTTAACTTAAAGTTTTAGGTTCAAAAGTCCTAAAAACAATATTTTCTGATAAATCATGAACTAATCCCTAAAAAAGTTTAAATTCTATGTAATTGAATCAAAGATTATCATAGTAATTCAGAAACATGAAAATACATATATATATATTTTAAATATTGTTGAATAAATTAAACATTAAGAATAAAAGTTCCTGTAGCATGATTTTCAAGTTTGCTGCTTTTATGATGTATAAATAAAAAATTAAAAATATTTTCTTTTATATAATCTTGATGTCTTGCTTTGCTCGTAGACATTTTTCTGTCAGAGACATCCAAAATGTCGAAACATGTTGTTTCCTGAAGCCCGTGTGATGCAGACACCTGGTGTCACGTATCAGCAATGACGGGGTCAATTAGTCGGACCAATGCTGCGGTCGAATGAGTGTTCGCGATGAAACGAGCGGGTTCAACCAGCGGTTTCCACCGATGCCCGGCGTGTACTGTAGACGGCACACTCGCTCCACATCAGATCAGGGGAGGCCTAATGGCTGCTGGTGTGTGTGTGTGTGTGTGTGTGTGTGTGGGCTGAACAGACGAGCTGACCGAGCACTCACCTCTCTCTTAAACACTTTATTTATTTATTTCCGCTCGTGGATTAAAGCGCTTTTGTGCAGCTAACCTACATAACAGCTTGGTGCTGGCCGAGCGCGGCGGCGAGCGAGCGAGTAGGATGGCGGCGAGTGGTGGGCTCCTTGATACAGATATGATGAGGGTGCTCAGAGGCAGAGACAATGGGTGCTCAATCAGCGGCGCTGGGCCGGATCATTAGTGGAATAGCACGGAGCCCCTTTGATTGAGCTGCATTGAGTTTACCCGCTGAAGCGCGCCATGTTTTATGACGTTTGATTGGACGAGTCGGGGGCTCAATCCAAACTGAATTATTTCCATATCATAAACCGGGACGGTGGGAAACAGGCGCAGCATCTCTCTGCTGATTTGTTTATAATAAGTGGTCTGATTATCGTCTGTTTGCTGTAATCATCTCATGTTAACCCATTAATGTGTCGCTATTTTAAACCGCCATCACAGCAGGAAGCGTTTGTTACAGTTATGAGCAGCTGAGGTTGCAGATCTGCATGGACAGTTTAACTTTCAGGCTCAAGCGATAGGCAAGAGTGTCAGCTAAATATGAGGATTCATACATTATTTATATTATAATGAGAGATTATAAAGTAGGTTAAGGGCTTAGTTTCAGAAAGTGGAACAAAAAAATGTGTCTGTTGAAAAAATCCATGACAAAACTACTTGGACCATTAAAATCCATCATAATAATCAACTATACCAACAAATACTACTATCAGATACTACTACCTTAATGTTGGACTACTTGTTCTTTCTTGTACAACAAAGCTTCTTCATACCCCACTTACTCTGCTGCTCTGTACTCCAGTGTGTACTGCATTTAGATTACGCTAGTGTTGTAAATAGTATCATTATTTTTTTTAATTTAAATATAGTAAATGTTATCATTATATTTTTACTTAGATTCTACTGGCCTTAGATTATGTTAGTGTTGTTTTCTTTATGACTAATACCGGAACGTCTGTAACTATAAGAATACATTTCATTTAAAAGCGCCTTTCATGACACTCAAGGACACTGTGCAAGATTAAAACAACAACAATAAAATCAACAATAAAACAATAAATCAGCAAACTGCAACAGATAATGACAGGTATGAGAATGTAAGTGGTAGGTTGTTGTTAAATGAAGTATGCAGTCCTGAACTGGTGGGTTTTGAGTGTGGATTTGAAGACGGACGAAGAGTTTAAGTTTCAGAGGGCTGAGGGGAGAGAGTTCCAGAGCTGGGAATGTGAAATGTGAGTAGGGATACTTTAATGATTAAAAGTTTATCACCTTAAAATTTAGAAAGCATCAAAATTTCAGTTAAACCACATTCCTGGGTCATTTCTGCTGTGCTCAAAGCTCAAAAGTGGCGATAAACGTTGTGCTGGTGCAGTGTGAAGTTTCCCCACAACCCTCTGACTAACTGTAGACAGATTTTATACCTTCGCCAAAGTAGATGTAATGCATTGGTACCAGTGTTAATTTTATTGACTAATTATTTTCGTCAACAACCTTTCTTCCCCTGACGAAAACTAGACAGTAACTAATCGAAACAAGTGCACATGGACAAAAACTAAGACTACTGACTTGAAAACTTAATCCAATCAGACATAATTTCATCATGTAGAAAGTAGGGACAAGTTAGGAATATATCCAATCACAGCTACTTTGGTTGGATGAGTTAAGAGGGACATCCAATCATAGCCGTCTTAGCCTGGTGGTGGTGGGATAAGTTGGGGAGCAATCCAATCAGAGCTACTGTCTTTATGAATTGATATACTCATGTAGAGCAGGTTCACTGTTTGTTGTCAGTTCTGGTATTGTAGCTGAGATGCTCTGCCAGGTAGCCTAAATAAAGGTGACTGCATGTCACACAAAAGTTCAATTTGTTTCTGTTCATTTATACATTCAAACTTTACTAGCAATGAATAAGGGGTATTAGATGTTCCGTTTTATCCAAGTGTAAAACATTACTTCAGAAATTCAAGGAAACATAAAGACTGCCTTACTCTTTACACTTCATATTTAAGTCGACTAAATTTACAGTAGATTTTGTCGACTAAAATGTTGTGAAATTTTATCAACTGAAACTAGACTAAATTAAAACAATTTAGATGACTAAATTATGACTAACACTAAAAGACATTTTAGGCAAAATATCATAACTAAAACTAAACTAAAAAACTGATCACACTGATGGGTGGCGTGCTACACTTAAGGGAACTTTGGCGCTGCTGAACGTATTGCAGTGTCATACAACGAACACCATACAAAGCGAGTGTATACGCCATTTCCCCACTGGTCTCAGGATTCAGACACCATGCCTGTCCCCAATAGGGCGCCTCAAGTTGTACAACAGGAGGAAGCAGCTGCAGCCAACAAAGATGCTGTAACTGAGGGTAGCGCAGGTCAACTCTTGCTGATGTTTACAAGCATGTTGGATCAAACGTCAGACATTTTTAAGCATGCATAAAATATGTCAACATGCTCGATGAACATCAGCGTTGACCAACTGATGTTAACTTGGTCCTTCCTGGACTGACTTTGCTTGACGATTCCCTCTACGTTGGCTAAAGTTGGCCAAAATGTCAGTGTGTGGGAACGGAAAGTTTCGGTGTGCTCAGGACTTTGTGCAAACATAAGTTTTTATCACACTGTAATTATGAAAGCTTTAAATTGCCTGTTTAGTAATTTTTGTGTTATAATTGAAGTCTGTGTCTCTTTGCATGCAAAAAATCTTATCCACAGGTACAAAAAAAGTAACTCAAATCTGAGTTTAAAGTTTGAGGTCTGCATAAAAATCTGATCATGCTTCAAAGGATTAATAAAACCATGATTAAGCCATTTTTTTACAACTTTTAATCCAAAAGGATGGTTTGCACAACCTTTGTTTCTTGGATATTTTGCAGTTTGTGTTTCCTTAAGTCTTCACTGGAAAGAAAGATTTTGGGTTTCAGCTCCTTTTGCTTGGGATAGTCTTCAGACTGGTTGTAAAATGCAAAGCTTAATTACCCTGAAAGCTTTAAAATCTTACGTAACGAATCTGGAATCCAGGCTTTCAATGTGCGGCAGCTTTAACGTGATGATTTATGATTGATTTTTATGATTGACTGTGTATTATGTAAGTTTATAGGTTGTCGATCCATGCTTTTAATGGGACTAACCTGGCTAAATAAAGGTTAAAACAAATAATAATAATAAAGACAAAACATCCAGAATTGTTTTGGATAACTCTTTGATACATTTGTAGAAATAAATGAGAAAACCACACTAAGTCTGTTCTATTTTCTGAATTAAAGCACATTTCAACACTTTAGATTAGACTCTTTCATAAGTTTACAGGCTTACATCTTAATCTGGTTTTGTACTCTTTAAGCATTTGAATAAACTTTAACAAAGACATTACAGTAATCACACTTTGGCTCTGGACTGGAGCATTGTGCTGCAGATTTGTAGGTTTTGGTGGAAAAGCATTGAGAGAGATTTTCTCGGTAAATCCCTAAACCCACTTATGTCCTCTCTGTTTGTTTGAAGTACGGGCGTTAAGTCAAGCTGCTGTTTTGGTTACAGACTGGTACAGTGTTTATGCAGGGCTGAGAAAGGTTCAGTCAAAGTTCAGGTGGGTACAACAGCTTGACCAACCAGATGAGTTGAGAGAGCTCAAACTTCTGCCGACTACTTCAGAAAAAATTGCAAAATGCCCATACTCAAAATTAATCCTGGATCTGCATCTGGATTCTGGGTTCTGGTTGCCACCAAAATCTACTCACTTCTCCCATGTGCCATGATCAACATCCCCTAAAAATTTAATTTAAATTTGATCAATGCTTTTTGAGTTATCTACAGTTATTATTATTATTATTATTATTATTATCACTACAACTATTGTGGTCCCTGTTTGTTTCCTTCAATTTTAGGAATTGTAAAATTTGGGAAATTATTGTAACCAAAAAACAAAAAATCAAAAACAAAAAAAAAACATGTATACCTTGCTCAACTTTGCTCAATAAATTGTTTTATTTTCTATTTATGTAATTTGGAAAATTAATTTGAAAACCATTATTATTATTTATATTATTGTAATTATAATTATTTTTATTATTAAAATTATTTGGCAAAAATCCCCCACATGAATGCCAACAAAACTTTGAGTTTGAATTTCTGTTCAGGGACGACATGATCAATGTCAAATTTAATGTGATAAATTTGTGCTCCCTTTTATAAACAAAATTTGTGTAGTGTGATTTTACACACCTTTGTGTAATTGTGACTTATCTTTTAGGATTCTGCCTTCAGTGTCAGTTCATTGCCTTTTAAGTGACAGACATATTGTACAACTAGAAATAAATGCATTACAGAGAGAAAAATGATAACACAACACGTGTCAAAAACGTGGCATGTGTTTTTTTTTTTTTAAACATTTGTCTTTGCAGAGTGGTTTATGTCAGTCTTGTAATTCCAGTAAAGGAGTCATCAATAAAAACTAACAAAAAAATAAAGGAATAAATAAATTTAAGCTTCTTCTTTTCCCTTTCTGCACATGTAAACATGCTAAAATGTTCTGATGTGATTTATCATTTTTTTCTTTTATTATTCTTTTTTTTTTTCCTCACAGTTTTTATCACGAAGTTTTCAATAAAGTTGTCAGTCAAATAAAAAGAGTTCGTATTATCATTCACATTATTTTTTTTTATTTATTTAGCCGGATTATTTTCCATGAAGACCAGGATCTCATTTACAAGGGCAACGTGGCCAAGAGGTCAGCAGCACACACCATAATAAATAAAATTTCAAGAAGAAGTTTAAGGCAATAAAAACAAACAATAAATATGGCAATTATACAAATAACTTCACAATGAAAGTGTGACCGTTTTAGGAGTAGGAACAATTTAAAAACAGGCATTGCTCATAGAATTCTCGATTAATGTAAAAAAAAAAAAAAAAAGTTGAAACCTGTCAAACCTGGCTCGATGAGTTGCCTGGTCGGCAAAAATATTTACAAAACAAAACAAAAACCCATCTAATTGATACTTACTTTTACAAACTTTTGTGCACCTATAACCAAAATGTCATGGTTTCACACACCATAAATAAAGAAAATGTATATATTCTAGCCAAGTGAAGCTCAAAGCTGCGTCTAAATCTCACTGACTTATCTCAGGCCTGTGTATCGAATATAGATCCTTATTTTAATGAGAGACATTTTATTGCTGTAAAACACGTCGTGTCCTGGTTTAGTTTCCTCGCTCCACATTATCGTGAGCGGGTGAAAGGTTCAGAGTGTTTCTCTGAGGTATTAGAGTTTTAATGCTCTCAGGAGAGACGGCTTCATACAGGACACAGAGAGAAACGGCTGTCCTAGTTCACCGTACTGTCACCAACAGGACAGGGATCAAATCTGTGTGGAAATGAAATTTAATAATGTTGAGGGGAAAACGATGTTTTGAAAACACAGATAAAATAGGCCTAAAATATTGAGTATTAGGTCAGAATGGTGAATAGAGGAATAATGATAAATGTTCAACTTTCAGGAGAAATCAAACTACAAATTTGAAATTTAATTGATTTCAGATTAAAAACAACTTTTCAATATTTGAATTGAAAAAGATCATTTTTTTTAATAAGCTGAACATGTTAAAATCAAATGAAAATATTCAATTTAAAAATGAAGTCAAAATATCATTTAGTGGATGAACATAAATTAAAAAACTTATATTTTTATAAAAGGAGAACTTATGAGAATAAAGTTAAAACAGTCTCACAGTCTTCAATGAAACCTTTAATGCTCTTAGGGGACTTTGTCCTGCATCCACAGAGACCTCTGCCCCTGAAATTTTAGAGGGAATAAAGTTGAAATGTTTATAAAGAAATACCGAAAAATTACGTTTTTTTCAATAACATCATGAATTAAGTTGAAATAGCCCTGGAACTTTAAAAATAAAGTCACAGCGTTAAACCCTCTTTTTTGATTACTTTTAAAAGTTTTGTTTGTTTCTCGTATTTTGTTTTATTTGATATCTTTTACATCTTTTTCTTTTTTTTTTTAACATACATAGCAATATTTTTCAATGACAATTCTAATCTGAAAAAAGTTAAATGTGTGGTCTTCATTTTTTGCACATTCTAAAGCAGTAGATTGGAAAAATACAAAATATTAAAGTAATTTGTTGTCTAAAATAGGTAAGAGGCCCTAAAACGCTGATAAAATACATCCCTATGAAAATAATTGAAGATATAGACCTTGATTTGGTTTGTTAAAATGCAAAGTAAAATCACAGAGCTGTACAACAAACATAAAACAATCAAATCAGATTCAAGACCAAGAAATTACTACATGATAAATACAATAATAATAATAATAATAATAATAATAATGGATTTTGAACTCTGAAATTAAAGTCAGAATTTTTAAAAAAAAAGCTAAATTCTTACTAAGTTTCCAAATTCTGGCATTTTAAATTCTAAAAGTTGAAAATGATTGAATAAAAGTCAGAATTCTGGATTTAATCACAGATTTACAAACATGTATAGCCCCTTTTTGCAGTGGCCCTCATCATGCCTGTCGAAAAATGACTGTGAAGGTCACAACCTTGAAGGAAAAGTTAAAATTTTTTAACTAAAGTTTGGATGAAGAGAAAAGAAGTAGAATTTTTATTTACTCTTAATGTCTCTGTTTTGTTCTTAAAGCTAAACACCAATATTTTTGACAAATTTTCTTGTCATTTAAATTTCCTCTCATAATTTCATCTCTTTCATGAAAGTTAATATTGAATAAATGATTTCCCTGCTCTCCTTATTCTGTCTTCTACCTGACGCTCCACGGCGCATCGATACATGAGGGTGTTGAGAAAGAAAACAAACTGATTCACGGGAAATCTTTAACATTTGGCAGAAATGAAGATAAACCGGTAAAGTTGCTTCTTCTTCTCCTCTGCAGGTTGTGATGTCACCAGCGTGAGTTGATCAGAACAAACTTGGGCGTGCGTGGCCTACATTGAGCCGTCGCTTCAAGTCCATCCTCCACTGCGCTCGGCCGCCATGATGAACTCCGGATGAACTCGCCTGTATCTGTGGGAGCCGAGCAGATCGGAGCACGCGATTGGCCGGGGCCGGCGTTCCATATTTGGAGATTACAGGAGCCAAGTTTAGGCTTTGACCGCTTGGCCCCCGACGTGTGAGAAAATGCGGATTTTTAATTATCTCGTCATACGTGATCTGTGTCACAGCGGCCGAGAACATGGAGGGCAATTCAGATTTATCGTTCTTCACTGTAAACAGATCAGAGGACAGGAGACACAGAGGGACATCTGATGGAGCTACACTCCAGATCAGACATGAAATACTAAAGAAACTTAAAAAAAAAATAAAAAAATAATAATAATACTACGTAAAGCTGTATAGTTACAGAAGATTATAATGACCAACATTACATTACTTTAACTGAAAGGGTTTTTTCAAAGAATATCATACATTTTAGTTGCTATTGAAGTATATTTGTGTTCTTTACCCCAAAAATAAATATTTCAAAGATATTAAAATATTTTAGAGTGAATAATGCAACTTTTTGATGTTTTTTGCGTAACTTTTTTTTAATCACCTTTATTAATAAGATAAAAAATGTCTAATAAATGTGATTAATGTGTTATTAATATCAATACTGTTATTTAAATGTATTTTTAATTTAGTTTCACTTTTTAAAAATGTTAATAGTTCTCAATGAAAGCTCGTAAAACTAAATGAACTCTCTACCTGCCGTGCGGTTAGTGTAACTGTAAGTTGCACATAATTCATGTTACGTTTAGTTTTTGGAAGTGAAGTTTTTTATATTTATAAAATCATTAGAAAATGTGGCTGATATATCAGATGTTAACATGCCTACTTGTTGAAGTCATGTTTTAAATCCTACACTGCAATGGCTTTAAAATAATATTCTGTAGGGATAGTTGACTTATATGCCATAAAATCCTTTCATGATTTGTTATTGTTGAATCACCTTTTTTTGTAATATATGCTGCGATCATTATGGATAGGAAAAAATAAAAATATGAAATGTTTTTGATACCTTGAAAATAAACACTGACAAAAGTCTGTAACTACATATTATGAAATGTGTTGTTTCATGTACATATATTGCTCTGTAATAAGTTAGCTGCAAAGCATATTCATTTAATCTGTTCAATATCTGTTGCTTTTGAAAAAATTGCTTCTAAGCCTTGGATAATCATAAATCATATGTGTGTAGTTTGCTGTTGTAGAACTGCTCCATTGTTGTTATGAAGTTAAATGGACAAATAAAATGTTTTATTGTGAGGCAAAGATTGATAAAAAACATGTATTCTTAGTTTTTTTTTTGGCATATTTGTCAACTGAATAAATGACGGATTAGTTTGATGTATATGCCTGTTACAAATTGTACTAATTGTTTATTATGTTTTTAAAATAATTTCATTAATTATGACTGGATAAACTTAAATGTTCAGTTGACTTTTTATGTGGAATTTTCATTTTGTCTGTCTATTTTTTTCTGTGCATATATAAAGTATTTTAATCGTAATAATAGTAATCATTTTTATCATCAAAGTGGCATAGAATTAAATCCAAGACAGTTATTCTGCATGGGCTCCATACATCATTGGTAATTAATGTCTTTTATATATTTGTGACTCCAGACCAGAGCTCTTGGACCCGACTCAAGCTTGTTACGTTTTTTTCTGATTATTTAAAGCACATTTACATTTACAGCTTCACTGTCTGATGGCTGAAGTTATGGTGTCAAGGTGTTTTTCAGTGTCAGTGACACATCCTCGCTCGTTATCAAACATTTATGAGTTGCTGACGCTGCAAACGGAGAAACTTGGGTGAAAAGTTTCAATGAAGAACAAACTCTCACGTGACAGGAGCTGAGCTGAAACCCCTGACTTTGGTGACGGACGAGTGTAGACCAGGCCGCCAATTATCATCATTATTATTACTGTCATTATTATTATGATTTTTATTATGATTATGTATATTTTATTACCATTTCTAAATGTGCTTAATAGTTACACTACACAGTCAAAATCAGAATCAGAAATACTTTATTAATCCCCAAGGGGAAGTTCTGTGAAAAAAGAAATGTTGCTACGGCGAAAACACATCAGAGAACAAAAACATTTCGACAAATTCAAACTGACAAAAATTAGATTTACTCAGTTATTACCTCCACTAATGAGGTCATGATTTTGCTAATGTTTGTTTGTGAACAGGATAATTCAAAAACACATGATCGTAAAGTTTGACGACATTTTCACAGAACGTAAATGATGGCAACAGAGAAGATCCAGGAATTCTTTAAAGAACTATTTAACCGTAAGAAGTATGGCAGTCCTCCACAATTATGACAATATCTCGCCTGACTAAGTTGGAAATACCTTAGCAGAGGTTTGTGCTTTAGAGCACTGTTAGGTTATTTATTGAATTTAAATGTAAAAGGTCATTATTTAAATTGGTTTATATGATATCTTTGTGTTTTGGTGATGAAATTGTTGAAAAAAATATTTGTTGTTTAATTTCATGTGTAATTCAGGATGTTTCCAGTATATAGTAATAATGATAAGATACATAATATTTGAAGAGAAAAGGGAAAAAAAACATTTAAATATATTAAAATAATAACAATTTAAATAAATTGGATTTTTAAGGTAGGTTCAGCCATCCAATAAAAAATCTTATCACTGAGAACTCAAACTGTAGTTTACATTTTATTTTATTTTGTACTGTAATACGACATTAGACAAACTCATAATATTTTGAACATAAGAACAAATAAAGACATTAAAATATATATTTTCACATCAGTTTCCGTGTTCATGTGGTATTAAAATCAAATTCTACCATACTGGATCAGATCATGACTGTCATTTTGTTTTGGACATCATGGTGAACTCTTCCTGTGAACTTTAAACCCGCTGAGTTATCTCAGGACAGGGTGACCTCTGATTCACCCCGTTTTTTTTTTTTTTTATGGATTAAAACAAAACACTTTATCCTAAAACCTCGTGACCTCGTCCATGAACAGACGCGTCAGGGTTCAACCAGAGTTTAGCCATGCTGAGGCAGAGTTTGGTGCCGGCACTTCATGATGGTGACGATGATGATGATGATGATGATGATGGCAATGCTGATGTGGCGTAGGCGGAACGGAGCGGTCTCCCTCCTCGTGCCACACTAACCTCTCTCTGAACTCAGGATGGGCCTGTCCCATGGGCCTTTTCCTCACCCCCAAACTGTCACATGCTCTTTGGTCGGGTGTTTCTAAACCGAGCCCTCGCCCCCCGCAGCCGTCCTGCTCTCACGACACCACAATGTTTGCAAATGGACGAAGTGTTTCCCGTCTTTTTTGTCCTTCCGCTTTATCTCCTCGCTGCTCCTTCATTTCCCCCCCGAGCGAAAAGTTGAATATAGAGGAGTGCTGAGGGAGAGATGAGACCTACATGCACTGACACAGATTGTCGGACTGAGCGTGATGGAGCTGCTGGTGGAGCACGAAGGTACGGGGACGTCTCTTTCACCGGAGAAACGTGGTAAAGGTTCAGCAGATCTCGAACGAAATAGTTTGAGGACAAGTTGAGTTCACAAAAATCAGATGTATGCTGTTTTTTTGTTTTTGTTTTTTTTAATGCCATTAAAAGTGTTCACTGAAAAAACTCAGATCTGTGAGAGTATTTGGCCAATTTAAAGGCAAAAAAATCTCACTAGACTTCTTCTAATCCACAATTTCCTCACGTCTGGATTAAGATCTTATTTGAAGATATAAAAAGTAAAAATAAAACCTGAGTTACTTGTAATAAACTTGCTTGTTTCATTAGCAGATATTTTCTCTTCATTACAAGCAATTTAATGTCTTACTTTTACCTTTCTTTCCTTAAAGTAAGATTTGTATCTTGACTGGTTAAGTGAATGTGGATTAGAATAAGTGTGCAGGATATTTTTGACTTGGATATAGACAAACACACTTGCCAAGATCTGAGTTTTTACAGTGTAAGAAAAACTTTAGCCCTCTGTGTGATCTTTAGTACAAGCCAGAATCAGAGGAACTACTTTGAAAATCCTCAAATAAGTTGTATAAAGTTTTATATTTTTCAGACTTTTGGCCACATGAGCTCTCAGAGTTCTGGCTAACTTTTGCCAATCTAGAGGGACGTTGAGTCGTGTTGAGCTGAGAAAGGCTCAGATGAAGCGAATTCTTTCTTTGCTTGGATTGTTGTTATAGTTTTCTGCCTTATGCTTTCAGTAAAATAAAGTCATTTTTCCTTACTGATTTATATTTTAGGCCAACTTTACTCAGTGATGTCGTTGAGCAGGGGAGGATCTTGACTGGTTAGCTGTGAGGAGGCCAGCTAGCCCAGTTAGCAAGAAGTTGTTTAATATTATATGACTTATGGTATGTTTGCATATATATGAACACAGTAATCAAGCCCTGTTTTGTCACAAAAAAGGCACCGAGCTCACCTGAAAGAGGTGGTCTTGGCTTGTTTCTAATCGACTCCTGAACCAGTTCGTTTGCAGTGAGGACACAATCGACCAAGCACAAACAGGGTGACGAGTTACCTCATCACACTGCTGTAGTTTTTTTTATTTTTTTTAACAATTTTTTATTATTTTTATTATTATTCATCTTGATTATTTACAATACTGAATGCGTTGTCTTGTGGGTGAAACAACAGAAAAAGAATGATATATAGGGGTAAAGATCCAGTCACACCGCTGTAGTTTAAGCAGCAGTAATAATAATAACTGCATCACAGCGACCAGGTAACCAGGCTGATAACAGACCTAATAATAATGTTCTGATCCCGCAGAGTCACAACATACATGAAAATATCAACACATGAACATGACTCAGCGTCTCTACAGCAGATCATCACAGGACTCAAAAACATGGACTGAATCAAGAACAGGTTTAGGTCCCGGACTGTATTGGTCTACCTTGTTAAAGCTGCTCTCTGCTTTTCTGTATCGCTGACAGTTTAACTGTGGACACTTCTGCAGGTGTTATGATGTTACAAGTTACCGTGCTATCCAGTGTCACCTATGGTTTGCTGTAGACACCGGCCAGCATTAAAAGTGCCTCCTCTTCATGCACAGAATTTGTTCACTCTCATATCAAGGTGTATCACACTTGATAAACATGCTTTATTAATGAATTTATTTTTTTAATTTTGTGTTTTGCTCATAAGACTCAGCAAAACAATTACTACAAATGTTGATGTAAGTTTGACACACTTTTAAAACTCAACCTTGTCAGACCCTCAAAGGCAGAGGTCTCCAAACACTTGTATCAAGCTGCAGGTTATTTGGTAGCAGGCTGCAAAAAAAAAAAAAGATTATCTGGGAGCAAAGAGAGTTTTATTTTAAAGGAATCTTCACATGACAGTCTGTGTAGCTTGACTGTGCAGACTTTACGCTCAAGCTCTCTGTCTCTGTCACCGCTGTGATAAGGTAAAGGTACAACCTGAGATAAACTCACTGTTCAACCTGGAAAAGGATTCACTTCAGAGGCAAAAACCAAAAAAGTACTCATCAATAATCAATCGACGCATCAGATCAGTTAAGATTAATGTACGATGGATGAATCAAATGGGATCAGCACTGTATGGACGCCGTTTTTACAGCATTTTCTCAATCAGCTGATAAAAACAGAGTGAGCCCACGAGTGTCTCTTAGTGACAAGGCCGTGGCTCCCTCTCGTCCTGCCTCATGGTGAGTTATACTACGTTGTTGTTGTCCCGTCCCTCCTCCGCTCCCCCCTGTGAGGGCCGGGTCCACAACTATGTTCATTAAACTGAGTCCTGGTACAAAAAGGTTGAGGACCACTGGTCTAAAGATCCAAAAATGTGATGTGTTTAAGCTTCAGTTGATTGGAAATGTGTGTTCTGTCTTTCCTTATCCTTTTGCAATAAAGATCAAACTCTTAAGTTATTTTTATTTTGTTTTTTAAGCCTGTTTGTACCTCTTAGGGCAGGGGTGGGCAACTTCGATTACCAAGAGGGACACATAATTTTTAATTCAGTGCCTGAGTTACATATTGTCAGGCACTCTCAATAAGGAAAAAAAATATATAAATAAACAAAAAAAGCAAACATATAGCCTCAAAAAAGGATTATACCAATATTAATATAGTTTACCTAAAATGCAATTAAAAATTGACAATTTAATGAGCGTGACACATGACTAAAGCCAATTTAAGCTTCTTTTTAATGCAAAATAACAAAAAACAAAACAAAAAAAATCTGAGTGTTTACCAGTTTTAGAAGAACGGAAATTTTCCCTTTACCATTGTTTCCAAATATAGTTTTTACTAATGCAATGTATTATATTTTAATTGCATCATAAAAGATATTTAGGGATATAAACATAGCAAAGTAAGTTCCTTAATGGCTTGTAAAAAACAAAGATGTTGTACTGGTTACTCATTAAGAATCATATTTAGTGGTTGTTGTTATGCTTCTTCATATTTCCTTTTTATTTATTTTTTTAAATAGTTGGTGGGCCTCATTGAGTGAGATGAAGGGCCGCATGTGGCCCCTGGGCTGCCAGTTGCCCACCCCTGTCTTAGGACATTTACGGCTCCGCAGGGACCCTTTAAAAGCAACATAACTGTTCTTTTCATTAATCAAACTCCATTTTTGCTGTCTCATTAAGAGTGTCCAAATCACAATCTGTCCCACCAGCAGGAAGAGTAAAATAAATAAAGTCCTGGTGATGAGTTTCCAGTCCCTGTCCAAGAGCAATGTCACTTCTTTGTGACCTCGGCTGCACCGACCGTCACGGCCAGAGTCGATGGTGGCGCCCTAACCCCACAGAGCAGCTGCCGGCCCCTGATTGGGCCTTTTAGGTCTGTTTCTCTTAAGCCGGGTTTAGCACGAGGCAACAGCTGGCACGAGTTTCTGGTCGGAGGCCGTTGGTGAGAAGAGAGAGAGAGAGGGGAGGGCTGAAGGGAGGATGGGACGAGGGGAGGAGGGGGGTTACAGGCAGTTTTCCCCCTTCATTTCTTTTTTTCTCAGATAATCCCAACACCCTGACCCTTGATCGAAGCCTCCGGGCACAGAGGAGGCCGACGGCGGGGATTGAGCGGCAGAAATTACAGCGGTGGAGTGGGATAAAGCTTCCTAAAGCTCCAACCAGCGGCCTCTCTCTCTCCGCACAGCACAGCGTGTTTTTGATGTTGGTGAGAGCGTTACCTTCAAAATACTCGGCTGTGCTTCTTTCATGTGTTTTCGTGCTCATTGATTTAGGCTGTCTCTATATTTATCAGGAATAAAGTCTCACCGCTCATACTTGTGTACTTTGGCGAAATGAGTCCTGTTTTATCTCTGAACATCTTTGGTTTGTTCTCCTGTGAATATCAAACTTTTACGAAACAGTTAATGAGCATTATTTCTACATATTTCCTCTTTAATCCCAACATGTCAGCACACATATACACTTTTCATCAATAACACTAAGTCAATATGCATATGATGTTATTAGGTTTAGCACCTTCCACATTAATAGTTCACAAAGTGCTTCACAAACATGAAATAACGATGACTGTTAAAACATTCAACAACTGACAAACACATCACTGTCTTTTTTAAATCTCTACTTAAAACAGATTTTTACATTATAGCCCAATGACTGACAGGTAAATCTTACGATGTTTTGTCCTACTACGTCTTCTTTCTTTGTTTTCATTTGCTATTACCTAATAATGTGTAACCAACATTTTTTTTATACTGTCTTCTTATATTGAGATTGTTACATCCCATTTTTTTATGATGCTTTTAATATTCCTTATTTTTATTAATTTTAATTTTGTACAGCACTTTGCAACCTGGTTAAGGACAGTGGACATAATTATATCATTACTTATTATTTTTATTATCATTATTATAAACAAAAGCTATGCTGCACACTCAATCATTTTGACAACTGTACTCATATACTGAATAACAATTTATTAATATTTTATGGTACTTTCAAGTCTGTTGAATAATGCAACTTGTTTTTTTGGGCTGAACTTTATCAAATACAAGCATTCTTTGCTTGCCCATCAAAATCAAATAAATGAATTATTCAGTAGTTACAAAATTAAAAAAAATGTCCCCATAGCTTGACACAGGCATGCTACAAAGCAAATAGCATGATCTGCTTTAATTTTCTTCAATAAAAAATCTTTTTTCTGCTTCAAAATCTTGACATTTTAGCTTTTTTCTTGTTGATTAAAATCTATTCAAATAAAAACAATGCTAAACTTAGTTCTTTAAAATTATGTTTTTTTTTTTGTTTTTTTTTTAGAATGAAACAAGGCAATTGTATTAACTGATTTTTCAGGAAAATTAACAGATCATTCATTTCTTTGATTGTCTGAGTGACCCTTGATGCCATCACACATGAGGAGCCATAATAAATGTTGATTTCATTCAAATTCATGCTTACTCTAAAATAAAGATGTCTTTATGTACGGTAACTGGCTTTTTTATTTGACAAGATGTCATCATGCATAGAAATTTTACACGTTTGCTTTTTTTTTTTTTTAAATAAGATGTATGCAACATACTTAATACTAGTAATTTTTTTTTAATATTTATTTTTTATTAGTATTAACTATGTTGCATACATCTTATTTTATAGATAAAAATATTATTGAAAGATTGATTCTTTCAGTTTTCACACAGTTATGAAATATTGAACCTCATCTGTGTGCCAAACTTTCCAAGAAAAATGACACAAAAATAACAGAACTTAATTTTAATTTAATATACCAAAAGATCAAGCTTGACAGCCGTCAACAGTATTAATTATGAAATAATTAACTACATTATGAATAAATCTGTATTCTATAAAATGCATGCATTTTTTCCTTGATTAGCTCCATACTGGAACTTTTTAGTTCTAAACTTTGTTTTGGGTCAAGTGTTTTTTTTCTGTTTTGTTTTATTAAATTATACTGTTGATATTTACATAAAGGAACAATGATTAAAAAAGTGGCTGGCCTGTGCCTGCGTATGTACTTATTGTCACAAATATTGTTTTCTAAGATGTCACTGATTTATGCTCTCAAAAATATCAAAATATATACAGAAACTTTAAAAAATGATTCATGTTTGAAAGCTTCAGGATGTTGGAGAACTGTTAAGGTTCAAAATATGAAAATGTATTAAAACAAAAATTTCTATGATCACAAACAAAAACAAAAGTTCCTTTATTTGTGAATCAGTTATTAGACTGTGAGGCAGGGTGGGCTTCCTGTTTTCCTTTATTTTTTAATTTATGACTGTATTTGCGTTTGTTTTGGCCATGGGTCCACCTCAGTGCAGGATGGTCGGTCATAATGACAGACCTTAAGGAATGTCGAATACACGTCTCACGAAAAAAAGAAAATCTTCGCTTTACCTTTCCTCGGTGCAGCAGCGAGTACAGAATGAAGCACTTTCCTCACTTTTATTTGGACCGAGTGGATCGAGTTTATAGATCATCAACAGCTCAGATGTTAAAGTGTCAGATTGACTGATGACTTTACTCGTATTCTGCCAAACACAGAAACATTTCACTGGAATTTTTACAGCTGCTGGCACCATGCGTAAAATATGAGATGGCGGACAGTGGGCTGCACATGTGTGGATTTACATCAATATGAAGTGCCTGAGGGGGTTTTTATCTACACTCAGAGCTGTGTGGCAGATGTTATCATGTTAACAATTAAATAGATTTTGTACCAGCTCTCTGATTTTTCACTTTATTCTGATTATTTCATAAATCTGTCCCATGTCCTGTTGTTTGACCATTTAAATCTTTGGTAAAAAGTGTAGCGGTCCCCAGCCTTTTTATTTCCACACAGCCTGGTTTATGTAACAAAACAGAGACACGTTGTTCAGACCAAACTCTACATAACACAGGATCAGAGAGTGCCATGGGCCTGTCTCTAAAACCCAATAAAAGACACATTTATGAGCTCTCTCTCCGTTTTAATCAGCTATTTAATTTGGTTGAAAGTCACACAACGTATATTGAGACTAAGATAACGTCAGTTAGGCAACACTGAAGTTCGCCAAGTACAACGACAAATTTTACGAATGTTTGAAGTCTCTGAGTGAGGCACAGTGAAGCAGCAGGTAGTGCACGTGCCTCACAGCAAAAAGGTTCCCCCGTGTCAGTCAGGACCTTTCTGTGTAGTTTGCATGTTCTCCCTGTGCATTTAGGAATTCTCTTCAGGCACCCAGACTTCCTCCCACACACCAAAATCATGCTCATTAGGTTGACTAGTGACCTTAAATTTCCCTTAGGTATGAGTGTGAGCACAAATGGTCGTCTGTTTCTCTATGTGGCCCTGCAGTTGGCTGGCGACCAGTCCAGGGTGTACCCCACTTCTCGCCTGATGTCAGCTGGGATAGGCTCCAGCCCCCCGTGACCCAGAAAGGGATAAGCTGTATAGATGATGGATGGATTAAAATTTCTGTCGATTGATCCAACATACTTGTAAACACTAGCTAGAGTTGACCTCCACTTCCTTCACTACCCTCAGTTACAGCTCTGTTGATCTCAGTCGGCTCCAGATTCTTCCTCCTCAGGGCTGGACTCCTGTTTTAAGACTCCAGGTGTCCTTTTGGGGACAGCCATCTTTCGTCCTCTAGGCATGGTGTAGAGACACAGAGACCAGATGCAGCTGCGCATGGTGGAATTGCATATACGTTAACTTTATATAGTGTTCATAGGGAGATATCACAAAGCGTTTGTGCAACATCACGACCTTGAGAAAGCCATCCACGCTCTAATTAGTTCAAGATTAGACTACTGCAATGCATTTTATGTTGGCGTCTCCCAGTCTTCTCTCAGTTGCCTTCAACATGTGCGAAACGCTGCTGCCCGTCTCTTAACCAGCACTAACAGACAACTGCACGTCACCCCTGTCCTTAACTCCCTTCATTGGCTTCCTGTCCATCACAGGATTGATTTTAAACTTTTAATGTTTGTTTTTAAAGCCCTTAATGGCCTCCCCCCATTGTATTTATTTGAGCTTTTAACTTTTCAGGAGCCTGGTAGAGCTTTGAGGTCTTCTAACCAACTTCTGCTGGAAGTTTCCAGGTCAAAGTACAAACACTGGGGTGGCCAAGCCTTTCCTGTTCCAGCTTCCAAACTCTGGAATAAGCTCCCTGCCGAAATGCATCTTATTTCTGACCTGGGCCTCTTCAAATCTACACTGAAAACCTGTTGATTTAGGATGGCTTTTAAAACCCAGTAGCGGGGGGACACTTTTACTTTACTTTATTGTATTTTATTGTTTTTTATAATTTTTATTAATTCCTTTTTATTTATTATCTATTGTAAAGCACTTTAGTTCACCAAAAGGGTTGTTGAAATGTGCCGTATAAATAAAGAACATTAAAATTTACAAAGAACAATAATCAGCAGCGCTAAGCTAATTTCTCGTACATCTACATTGGCAAACATCTAAAATCCATTTACAGTTAGTGAGGAGACCATTCAGGAACCTCATACTCCACCAGCACAATGTTCCCCATCATCTTAGATATGTCAAAATTGCATCTACGTTCACTTTATGTGCCGTTTGTTGGGAGATGTCACAATATGTTTGTCAGCAGTACCAGGCTACATTGGGCCAATATGTTTATGCTGGCGAATGCTTAAAATCCAACTACATTTAGTTCAGGAGCCATCTGGGATCGTCAAACTCCATCAGCACAAATTTCCTTTTCAAGTCTTAAAAAGATGGAAACTAGAAATTTGACCCATGATCTCTTTTTAAAGCCCATAGTTTGCTGTCACTCTTGGTCACATGCTCAATTTTGATAGCTGCTAGAGTATTCTCACAATCATCAATCCCCACGTGGGCCCAGTCTGTTCTGATTGGTTGACAAATCTGCTCAGCCCCATATTGTCAACAACTCTGCATTCATTCTACTACCTCTCGGTGCACAAATAAACAAACTGCTGATGAAACAATAGCAAGACGTCACACCGGTAGTTTTGTTTGGGGAAGGGGGGGATAAATGATGTGAGGTAGCTACTGTTTACTGCTGTAAAGAAGTACTCTATCACTATTGGGAATAAAAACTTGGTTTATAACACTCACTGAAATGCTCCCAATGTTCACGTGGGGGTTGTTTTCAAGGTCCAAGGTATAGCTGCTTGTGGTTCATCAAAGTTTGGATGTTGGTCAGAGCTCTGATGCCTTCATGTTGCTGTCTTCACTGTGATCATGGGTTCCTGTAGGCAGACACTGTGTCTTTATATCAATTTGTGCACTTTACAGGTCACTGTGTGCTCAGACCATGCACTTCAGTGTTTTTTAGCATTATTTTAATGACGACTTGCGTGCACTAGCATATTGCTCAGTAACATCTATCTGTGTGTATGTTATATGTTTGTACCGTAACTACATGTCTTATGTGCTTTTCGTGCTCCTCGCCACAACCCAATTTGATCTCTGGGACAATAATAAAATTGAATCTGAATCTGTATGATATCGAACCATGGCTGTTCCTTAATTATAACGATACTAGCTTCATAAAGGACTTCATAAATGATTATCTTTGAGGCAAATTCTGGACTCAGATCTGAAAACAAGCCTCCAAACCAGTGTTTACAAAGGCCCAGTTGAGCAAATACCCAAGAAATTAAAAGAAGAAATGCAGAAAATGATTTGAAGTTATTTTTCTTGCTTAAGTTTTTAAAGCTCTTAAAGCAACTGAAGTCGAAACAAGTTTGTCATCGGCGCCAGCGTTTCAGAAGTAAAGAAGTTCCTTCATGTGCCGTCTGCTCCATTTAATACTTCTCTCTGTGCTCACAGTCGTCCCTGATATCAATAATAAAACAGCACAATCGGACAAATGGAACGATCCTTTCAGAACATTTCTACCACTGTATTTTTAGATGGCTTTTATTGCCGCTCACGATTTACTCCTCTGGAACTGTTAGAGGAGTTTATGCGGCTCTGAATGTGCAGCCATGCTGTCCATTTGTAGAATGCTCCCTCCCGTGTTGTGTGTTTTTCCATCTGTTTCTTTTATGTCGGATCTTTGAGTCCGGCCAGATGGAGGCATCACAACAGAGGCCACATTAATACTTAATACCATGAAACATCGCTCATGCTTCCTTTTAAACGCTTCAAAAGACATTAAAACAGCTGATTTCACTTTGCTGCCACTTTGAACCCTGTCAGGCCATGAATAGAATACTGTGGTGCCCTTTTCTGCTTTTTACACGAGTCGTCTTCTGCTGTTTCTTGTTGTTTTTTTCACTTACTGGGACTTCTCTTGAGTGCAAATCAGAGAAAAAGCATTCGTACATGAACGTGATGGGGAAATAGAGAAACTCCCAAAATAGCATGAAATCCAAATTTAAAAGTGGCTCACTCCTCGAACAAATCTCCCCGTGATGGAAAATTTTCACAGGCTCTCTCTGGCCTCACGGGCCCCCGGCCTCGTCTGGAACTTGTCAATCAGTGTGTGAATAAACAGCAGGACAGCCTTACAGGAGGAAGTGGGACGCCTCAGTCAGAGTCAGAAGCATTAACATCCTGGGAGCCACCAAAAAATAACCCATCTTTGATCACGGGCCGCACTCACGCCCAGGAGTGACCGGTAGGGATGCTGTTGTCCATGAAATGTATACGTGCTGAGACACACCAACTCCGACATACACTCACCCTCTGTGCATTTAACCCTTTGGAGTCTGAATGAAGGAAGAGCTGCATGTGCACACATCAGAGTTTCAGTTTTTAAGCATTATGGGGACATTTCTAGAAGAATTATCAAGATCCTGACAGCCTCTAAGGCTGCACAACTCAAAGAATAAAGTCATAATAATAAGGTAATTTATGTCATTAAGCTACAAGCTCCAATTTCTATGAAGGTGGGATGTTGTTTAAATAAAAGTAGAATATTACTGAAAAAACCTTTTCAACTTGTATTCAATTTGATGCGCCACAAAGACAAAATAATTAATATTCAAACTGATAAAATGCATTGTTTTAGCAAATTTTGACTTATTTAGAATTTGAGACAGGTGAACAACCTGTAAATGAGTTTTCGGTTGTTAACTCCTTTGAATTTTCTACATAAGACTCGACATTGTGTTTATGTTGGATAATTTAGCACATTATATATACAAACTAAGGGCGGCACAGTGTCGCAGCAGGTAGTGCACGTGCCTCACAGAAAGAAGGTTGCTGGTTCGTAACCTGCTTCCTCCTATACATCAAAGACATGCTCATTAGTTTAACTGGTGACTCCAAGTTGCCCTTAGGTGTGAGTGTGAGCGTGAATGGTTGTCTGTCTCTTTATGTGAGACATGAAGAGATGTATGCTTAGATAGGCTCCAGCCCTGTGACCCTCAAACGGATAAGTGGTATTTATAATGGATGGATGGATGAGATACAAACTAGATCTGATGTGGATGGGAAATGACATCAGCAGCTGGCTAACATGATCACCACTACGCAGACTCCATGGTCAAACCGTGAAACTGGGCAGGCCTGTCATTACTACGAAGCTTACTACATGGTGGTTTTACTTTAGCTTGAGCTTGAGCTTGTATGGTTTTAACTTTAGAAAAAGTAAGCTGATATTTCCTTTCTAGATTCACTGCTACAGTGGTAGTGTCCCTGTGTCGTGACTCTCTCACAGCATTGACTAGACTCACAATGAGTTGGCCTTTGTCTTGATATTCTTCATTAATTGACATTATCGCCAAGGGGTCGAATAAAATACAGAGACTGATAATCTGCAGATAAAATGCTAAATGCAGCAAGTTTAACCAGTAAAATTGTTTTTAAAAAGACTTTGAAGAAATATCTAATGTCATCAAGATTATCTTAACAGTATGTCCATTGTGTAACTTAAAGTGACATGCAGAATCTTGTAATTATCTTTTAGAAACATTTAAACTGTAGTTCTGTTCGAATGCACTGTCTAAAGTGGAATCATTCATTTGTAGAATTGTTTTAAATTATAATTTATCAATTGATGTTAATAAACCCTGATCTTTGGGCATCTAAGAGACTATCACTATGACTGTCAGATGGTTGCTGTTTAAACTGTTTTTTTATTTCCTGTTTCAAGTTTTAGAGTATATTGAATGTCATTGATGTATTTTGTGGATTGTGTTTTAATGTGTGGACTTCAGGAAGAGTAGCTGTTGCTCGGCAGTAGCTAATGGGGATCCAAAATAAAATAAATAGACCCCCAATTAACCAGCCAGGCTGACAATAATTCCACTCCTAGTTTCAACCATGTTGTATTCAAAATTAATGAGCATGGGACCCATGATGTTGCAAAATGACCTAAAAAATGCCAGACTTACATCATCTTAGCCCTGATTTATGGACATTTGTGCAGAGTTTGAAGAAAATTGCTAAAAGCAATCTTCGGGTATCATGTTCACAAGTGAGCCAAAAACAAGGCCCAATGATGTTAACCTTTGATTTATGACCTCTGAAGCTTGAAAACTCCTTTTATTCTTAGCCCAGAGTGAAAGGCTTGAAAGAAATCCTTCAAACTGTTATTGAGATATGATGTTTGCCCAAAAGGCTGGGTCAGAAGATGGACAACCAAAAACTAAATGCCTCCTACTGCTGTTGTGGAGGCAGAAAAGTCCAATCCAAAGTGTCTTAACTCATGTCCAGCCCGGTCCTTGTTGTTGCTGAGCACTAAACAAAGTCTCAGTGAGGGACAAACTGCAGTCCTGTGTGGATCCTGTCCTCAGTTAAGCTCTGTGAAAACTCATCTTTATCCGCCCCTCCCTCCTGCAGTCTCAGGCCCCTTAACGCCACATCAATACCACGGCGGGGAGGAGGCACCACACTAATGTAAACACACAGGTCGACCTCGCTTGGCTCTCTGTGCTCACGCCGGAGAAATAAAACTGTAGCACAAAGCGGGGATGAGAAAGGTGAGACGTGTCATCCCGATTAGATTTAATAAGAGCGAAGGAGGGGGAAACAACAGCAGTGGAGAAGGATGGAGAGGTTGTTTAAAGGGGACAGCTGGATGCTGTGTAGATGTCACTTAAATGGCAGCGTGAGCATAAGTCAGGCAGTAAGAAAGGCCACCCCGTGAAAGGCTCCCGTACGTCAAGGCCTGTGAGAGAGCTGAGCGGGGCCAGCGGGTAGTCGAGTGTGCCTCTCGAGCCTTAATCCTCCACACTCTGAGAGGGAGAGGCAGGAGGAATCGAATTTTTCACAGTTGTTACTATGGCGGTGGGAACCTGCTGCTGCTGCTCTTTCTGCCAGTCATAAAGTATTCAATCGGCACTCCTCTGCTGTTCTGTGCTCTTTTCTCCCCCTGTGTACTTTTAGCCCAGGCTGAAAGACTTGCTGTTTTTCACCAAGGACAGCAAAGGCCTCCGACGGTGACATGCTAACCCCTTTCAAATGTCAGAACACGTCAAGATGAAAGGTACAGTACTTAAAATGCCAGAAAGTTTGAATGAGGTTTGGTCCGCAGATAAATCAGAAAACAAACCTCACAGCTTGGCTGCTTTCACTTCTGTTGGTGCAGGGATTTGGACCACATTTTTTGATTTTACAGCTTGAGTTTAACTTAAATGGATAGCTTGTTTTTTTGAAGAAGGTTGCTTGAGGCCTGCA
This sequence comes from Cetoscarus ocellatus, assembly GCA_037902135.1. NCBI lineage: Eukaryota > Metazoa > Chordata > Actinopteri > Labriformes > Labridae > Cetoscarus > Cetoscarus ocellatus. The sequence continues at coordinate 2,150,575 of JBAMNC010000694.1, read as the reverse complement.
GCACTGGTAAATATAATTGCTAATAAATCAGCTGTCTGGGTACTGATGCTAGCAGATAGATAGCACCGCCACTGAAGCCTCATAATGACCCCACTTGTAGCCTAAAACCACACAAAAAACTATGCTGGCTGAACTATGTGTTACAGTAAAGGGGCTTTAACATTTACATAGTTTGGTCAAGACAAAAAAGGTGGGGTTGAAACCTTCAAACAGCCACTTAAAGAGCTGGTCTCTGTCCAGATCAGACAGTGCCATTGTTCGGTATGTGCCTGGTATAAAGCATTATTTTGTAAAGTCTGGACCTTTGTATCAATGACGGGAAGTTACCACATGCTAACCCAGAAAAGAGCATGTGCTGTAACTTTTTCCAAAATAAAATGAACCATTTGGGGCAAGGAGGAGACCAAATGTTAGACTGAAATTTCATTTGATGACTTTATTGACAGCCAACTCTAAAAGACAGGGAGGATGACAGAGAAGAGACATGCTTACTTTCTTTCTCCTGATACAGTGTCGCCATGGGAGCAGGATTGCTCTTTTCCTATAGACCACGTTAAAGTTTTTACATTATTTCGGTGGCAGCAGAATGAATCCTCACAATCATCTTACACAGATGAACCTACATGCTTATTTTCAACGTGCAGACATCGGTTCGCCAAAAACACACCAATCAGTGTAAAGTATGGAGACATGCAATATACTTTCACTGTCATTGAAAGTCTGTTAGTCCGCTCGTAAAATTGCAATGTGAAAGAAAAAAAACAATCAGAGCAAATGTACACCAAAAAACTACAATGCTAATCATGGTGTGAACCCTGGTCCAGCCTTTTTAGGTGTGAAAACATCCTGAGAATCTTTACAGCGTCTAACTTCTTTTCAACAAAGACACTACGTTTTGAACTCTTTCATGATTCAACATGCATCAATGCCAGAAAAAAATGATTTTCTTACTCAAAAAGAGAATTTCAGTATTATTATGTTGTTATTTTCCCAGATGTCATGGTCATGAGAAACATGTGCCATCCTTACATCAGAGCATAAAAGCTCTTATACCAGGCTCCTCCAGTCTGCAGCTGAAGTGTCCTTGAAAAAGACGCAGGACCCTAAATTGCTCCCAAAGGTGACACCAGCGGTGAGTGAGTGTGCATGTGAATATGTTAGCTGGATCCCAACGGTCAGGTTAGCTCCCTTTGACGTCAGTGAGCTCCATATTTCTTTCGTTGTTTCAATTCGTTTGTGCAAAAGACAGTAAAATTCAATTACAACAGAGGAGACAATGACATATAAATGCACAGGGGGGACAAAAATGAACCCCTAAGGGAACCAAACCAAACAAAAATCAATACTATCTCATTAAAAAAATATCAGTGAAATGAAGTTTGCATGAAACTATAAATTTGTGTGATTGATCAGGTGCTTTCACAGATAAAAACCAATGTAAATCAGAATTTGTTAAACTAATAAAATGGTTTATGATGAAAACCTCCTAAATGCCAAAACTGTGTAAACTTTATGCATCAGGAATGTTCTATGTAAGTTAAATGGGGCTGTGGTGGCTCCTCCATTGACTGATCTCTGGAGGCACCATTGTCACCACAGTGCTGAAACAGAAACAACAGGCTTTTTCAGAGCTTGCCACAGATTGCTCTTAACTCATGTTTCTTTTAAAGGAGTCTTAGAAACATACTTACTTGTATGAACCCTAATTTATTCCCAATCGCCGTATTCTGTTTTAAGTTACATTTTACATGTCCCAACTTCATTGGAATTAGGGTTTGTAAACTAAAGGCCTACCCACAGGCTTCACTTATCCCAGACCTCGACCATAGTTTCACACTTTGTAAGCTTGTTGAACATCTTAATTGGATCATCAAGATTATTTTAGTCCAGAGTCAAAAACCCAAAGGCAGCAAAGACTCCTCGATGCTGAGGGTATGACAGAACCAGCGCATGTCTTATTATGGCATGTTATTCTGTAACAAAAGTATTCAGACTATTTTCTTGTGCATGTGTTACGTGTCTACGTGTTTTCCAACTGCATACTGCTCCTCTTTTCTCCACAACTCCTGCTAAATCATGCATGCGAGCTGCAAACACAAGGACTCCCTCTTCTCCCTGAAGACCAACATAATTCTTCAGACTACCTGCGAATGCCAGAGTTTATTTTGGCAGCATGCTTCCAGCGAGCTTACTCCTTCCTTATTTCTTGACTACCTTCTGCTTCACTCTGCTTCCTGTCAATCACGTCACACCCACGACGAGAGATGAAGGACGAGGAAGGAAACTGCAGAAACATTTAAACATTGATGTTACATGCATGTCGACATCAGAGTTGCCAGGTCTGCTTATTATAAGCGACTTTTTTTTAAAGTTGCTTGTAAATTGGCAGTTGCATATTGCGGTTTTTGTGGCTTGTTCCAATTTGGGCTTGTTGTGCCCCCAAACCCAGGAGGGATCTGATGCACACTCTACTACCAATATAAACTCAATTCAGAAGTTACACTAACTATTTTGTCCCAGTCAAAACACAAATGTAAATTTGACTGTAAAAAGAGGGGCAAAAATGATGGAAATCCTTTTAGCAAGAATTAGATTTATTTGTAATGTAGCTGTCACTGTGTTAACCATAAAAAAGCTGCAGAGGATCAACATAAAACTTAGATAAAAGCCTGACTATGTCTGTTTGGTTACAAAAATCAAGGTTAGACAGACTGTTTAGTGATAACGGAGTTATCAGCCATAACATTAGCCCCTGCCTTCACTTCTGTGTAAAGAAAAGGATGGTCCACCTCCAAACAAAAAGATGTTGAAGAAGTAAATTAAGATCCAAATAAGAAAAAAAAATGTCACTGTGAAATTGAAATGTGATGGTGATGAAAATCAAAACACAGTTTATGTAGGTTTCTCTTTAAAAAATAAAAAAAAGTAATATACCACAATAGAAGAATAAATACCTGGAGGTCGGTAGTTTGGGTTTTTTTTTTATTGACCTGGTTGCTTATTTCAGTGGGAAATCTGGCAACACTGGGCGACATGTTTTCTTCTGTCGCAGCATGGATTGGGAACTTTGCTGAAAAGGTTTTAAGTGTGGTGGGAAATAAATAGGTCAGTTACTCTTAGTTGATGTTTGAGTCTGAAATGAAAAATATATTATAGAGAATTATAAAAGGCTTGCTTCTGTGAGGTCAAATTCTCCTTTTATACATGCAAGGATGTCTCAATTTACTAAGTGATTCGTTCATTTCTCCCCGTGTAGACCTCAGAAGGTCAAGTGATATTTTCATTCAGAATAATTACCAGAGCAATTAGGCACACTTTGCATTCTCATTTTCTCCCTGTGTCCCATCGCTGAGAGTGTTTTGAAGTGTGCAGTGTATCCCTCGGGTGTTATTAGAGAGCAGACTTGCAGAACAGACATGAAGAAGGGAAAGAGGCTCACCCGCTGGCCCGGGTGTCTAGACACCAAGTTGGGGGCCAATCGAAGAGATCAAATGGATTTAACTCTTCCTGCAAGAAGATCAAACGTGTTCTGGCTCTTATTGAGATTTTGGAGGAATTAATTTGGGAGTCATTACGGACAAGCACCGGAGCAATGAGCTAATTATGTTTTTATCAGTCTGTGAGACAAAACAAAAGGAATATTAACAATGGCAGAGAGAAGAGAAAACAGTGATGTTTTATTATGTTTGTCGGCTCAGTTAAGAGGTTTCATATCCGAACAACAGCGAACGAGGTGATGAATTAGTTATTACAACTGAATCATTTGCACAGTTCGTCCAAGGCTCCCCCCCCCCGCTGTGTCAGTGTGTGTTGGACCCCATGTCCCTGAAATCAATCAGCATGTCCAAGCAGCTCGTCTTTTATCAACCTTCACTGATCCTGCAATCAACCCTCCAATCAATGTTGAGTGTAAAAGAGAATAGCCAATCAATTCACTCCACTGCCTGCATTAAAAACAGTTTCTCTATCATTTCCAGCCACAGATGAACTGAAATGACATTAAAGTTGACATCAGACATTTTGTAAGGAAGCTCAAGGTACAATGAGGCTGCAGGTTTGGTGCAAAATTTACTCAAAAGTTTTGCGTTTCAGCATTTTTAGACCAACATCTAATAAATTGAGTACTTAAAAAACAGATTTTAGGGTTTAACGATATATTCAGCTTTTCAAATAGACGTGCACGCGAGACACAGGGTTAGATGATCATCTTCATATGGGCACAAAGCAAACCCTTGCAAAGGCATTCCCAACACTGTCAAGTGAGTTATCAGTGCCCTATCTCACACTGTTAACAAATCCAATAAAACAATTCCTGGATCCACATAAACTCCTGTTTTTGCATTAATGAAGGCATTTGCACAGACCAGAATAAAATTTAAGTGAAATGTAATTTAATGAGTGGTAAATGTTTCATTACTTGCATTAAAAGTGGCTGCATCAAATCTTGTTTTGCTCAATCAATAAAGTATTACCAGTTGCAACGATACATAAATGTTGATGCAATGACTACATAACCATGTATTTGTTTATTCTGTTCAATTAAAATTAGACCTATTTAAGTTGAAAGTATCTTGCATTGCATTTTTTTCCCTCTGGCTTTGAGGACAAAATAACTGCGCTCTTATGGTCAGTAAAGTTTGCTAACCCAGCTGTAGTATATATATGTATATATGAGTGAGCAAACCAAATTTTTTTGAAGTATTTATTTGGTTTGCTCCCTCATCCTGCTCCTCCCCTGAAGTCTGAAGTCTTCCCGCACCCCCATGGGGAAGCCTGCCTCACACATTGACATCCACTGCTCCAAAACATCCAGGCAATATGGAGGCAAGGCAAAAACTATATCCCTAATTTCACATATTTGCCATGGTTATGGTTTTCTAAATTATGACCCTAATAAAACACATTAAAATTATTAACTGTCATCTCCTTCAGTTTATCTTGTTAACATCACAAACACTCGTTCAGCAGTTTCTGCCAGCCGACCTTTAAACGATTCAATTACCTCAAGTCTGAAACATTTCCACTGTTAAGACCACAGCGGGCCGGCTCGCACCCCAAACACCACCTCCATCCACTCCTCCACATCTGCTTCGACGGAGCGGAGCCAGACCAGACTGGCTGCCTCGTAGAAAATTTGGGCTGATACTGGAATTTCACTCAGTCAGATAAAATAAACCAGGCCAGCCTCAGATGCTGGATAAATAAGCAGTACACTTTGGGGTTGGGGGATGGACCTGTTCTCTCCACCTCAGTGATGTAACTGATTGTTCCTTTTCCCCGCTGATTAAAAGGAGGTTAAAATATACAGGGGTTATTACATTCTACCGGAAAAATAGCCCTAATCCCTGGAAAATAATCAGCAAAAGCATTTGGATTGGCACAGACCCACGTAAATAGGAAGAATCTGAGGTGCTCTGCTCTGTTTTAATGTGGAAAAAAGAAAGAAAATACAGGCCTCCAGGGTCTGGAACCGAAGAAAAGACTCACTCTGTGAATAATACCTTTCATACCTAAACCATGGAAATAGTTTTATTTAGAGACCTTGTGAACTCAAGAGGCGCACGGTTTCTATTTTTCAATATGTGCAAATTAATTTACTCATTTAAAGGTTAACATGTACAGATTTCCTTTGAAACCAGAATTTGACCTCAGAATGAACCGTCTAGAGCATGAAGAAGAACACTGAGAGGCATTAAAACAAATTATAACTGATTTATATTCAATCCTATGAAGCAGGAAAGTTATTATACTCAGAGGTTTGCAAGAATCCTTGACTTTATGGAACCTAAACAACTGCAAGAGTTTCCTGGTAAGACATCCATTTCATTATCAAGCTCTATGTCCCAACTTCATCCTATCATAGCCGAGTTTTGAGCGTCCCTGCTTCACTGAAACCATACTATGCATGTTCTGAGTTCTACTTGCCATTAAGTGTGTTTAACAGGCATCCTCTTCATGACAAGTACTTCTATGCACAAGACAAACAGTCTTTAGCATCAGGATTTCTCCCAGTAGCTGCCTGAAATGGCTCAGCCTTCAGCCATCTTGAATAGACGTACCACTATGACATCATACCACTGTTTCCCAGTTAGCCAGCCCTTATCAATACTTAGGAAATTTCACTACATCCAACAACCAGCATTACTGGGAGTTGTAGTTTTCCACTGAGCTTACACTAGTTTACAAGCAGCTCTTAAATGAATGATAGAAAGGAAAGAAAACCCCAAATCTACAACTTTTGCAACTAGAAGTGTGCCAAGTGCACAAACCTCAGCTAAGGCATTTCCAGTACTGTTAGGCCGGCTACTTTCACACTGCCCTATCTCACAATGTTAACGAATCCTTGAAAAAGGGAAGCTTTCCTGTGCATTGACCAGCATTCCGAAATCAATTAAGAACTTGTCAAGTTACTAATCAGCTCATTTCATTATTATTTTAATTTTCAGTGATTATTTCATTTAATTCATAAAATAATACACTTCAATACAAACAAGCAAAAATGACAAATGAAAAGGAGCAGAATGAAGAATAATCTCATAAAATCGGCCCCTTTTTTTACAAGTCACTAATTAACGATGTACATGCTCTTAAAAACGATGCTTAAAAAAAAATCCTTGATTCACACTCGGGACCACTAAAATCTAAATCTAATCAATTGGCCCTCAGCCCATATCTGAGCTATCTTGAAAATATCTTCAAAGTTGAGTTATCATGTGAGCTAGCAAACAAACATATGGCGTCAAGAACATAACCTTCTTGGCGGAGGTAAAGAATATGTAAAAACAGCTGGTTGTACTTACTTCTGAAAAGTACTTTTGAGAGTTGGAATTACACTGAGGAAGAAAAGTCAGAAAATGTATGTCATGGTGCAAATACTTGTAGACTGAATTTAAAAACATCTGAACATTGCCTTAATTTCAAGTCAGTCTCACTAATTTATTAATAAGCTCATATATGTGCAAATGGGTCAAGACATCAAATCATTGACGTCACTAAGGTATTAGTGTTAATTCTAATTAAAACTTTTTAATGCACCCATATCAATACTTTAGTTTTTTATGAGGCAACAGAATATTATCAACATCAAAACAATACCGACTGACATCACGAATGTCTAACTTAAAGCCATCAACAGTTTTTCATAGTTTGGCCCTCAGGAAGGAAAAATGAAATTCACGACACCCACATGATGCCCATCCCTGTCTGACCAGCCACTGCTAACGCTTATCGACTTCAAAACTTCCTTAATCACCCCGTCCAAAGTTTAAGTGGTCCAACTAAAAGACTTTGGAGCCGAATGTGGGTAAAATTCAATAAATTGATGAATAAAGCTCTTCCACACATACAAAAACAAATGCACAGAAGTTCCATCTCCATCTGCAGTGAAGTTCACAGCAGAGCCTTTCATCTCCCCCAGTGAGATGAAGAGAGGAGATGAGAAAGAGCCAGAGATGAAAAGGGCCACAGAGTCGGCCTGAAAATGCACTTTAGAGGTGGTTCTTCTCAGAGTTTGTCTGTTGGTGGAGAAAAATGTGTTTCATTCTTCTGTTTGTTTGTGTCACTTCATGGCTCTACAAGGTCCACGCTGCAGGCCAAATAATCTCCACAGAGCTCGGTATACAAGTGGAGGCATAGAACAAGACAGAGGCTGTAAAGATGACGGACTTTTACGCTGTGACCTGACGGCGTGTCTACTGTCTGTATGAAGTTTTGATCACGTCTGTGGTGTTTTATGGAGCATGAGGCGACCATATCTGGACACAAGGTTGATGCAGGAGAAGAGCTGAGAATAAGTAAACATAAAAAGGTGATAAAAGCTGAAATCAAAAATGCCCCAATTCCAATGAAGTTTGGACGTTGTGTAAAACATAAATTAAAACAGAAAACAACGACTGCAAATAATTGTCAACAATTCTTCGATCAAATACACAACAAGATATTTAATGCTCAATCAGACCAAATATTCACTCTTTTTGAATTTGATGCCTCCAACATGAACCAAAAAAACTGGGACATGCACATGTTTACCACTGTGTTACATCATCATAGTTTAGGAACTGAGGACACTAATTGTTGAGGCTTTGTAGGAGGAATTCTTTTGCATTCTTTCTTGATGTATGACTTCAGTTGCTCAACTGTCCAGTCACATTTTCAATCGAGAGGTCTGGACTGCAGGCAGGACAGTCTAGTACCTGGACTCTGACTACGAAGCCACGCTGCTGTAACATGAGCAGGATGTGTCTTCATTGTCGTCTACCTTTTGGCATTAATGGAGCCTTCACAGATGTGCATGTTACCCATGCCATGGGCACTAACACCCCCCCCCCCCCATACCATCACAGTTGCTGGCTTTTGACGTTTGCTCTGAAAACAGTCTGGATGGTCCTTTTCCTCTTTAGCCCAGAGGACACCACATTCATGATGTCCAAAAACAGTCTGAAATGTGGACTCAAACCACAGCAGACTTTTACACTTTGCCTCAGTCCATCTCAGATGAGCTCGGCCCAGAGAGGCCGGCGGTGTTTCTGGGTGTTGTTGATATTTGGCTTTGTCTTTGCATGGTAGAGTTTGACCTTGACCTTGTAGATGTAGAGATGAACTGTGTTTACTGACAATGGTTTTCTGAAGTGTTCCTGAACCCACATGGTGATATCCTTCACAGAATGATGTTGGTTTATAATGCAGTGCAACCTTTGGGATCAGAGGTCACGACATTCAGTGCTGGTTTTCAGCCTTGCCACTTGCATGCAGAGATTTCTCTGGATTCTCTGAATCTAGTGACATTATGGAGTGTGGACAAAGAAATCCCTAAATTTCTGGAATTTCAAACAGATCTTTTTGAGCGTTCCTCAACCTCCCGTCTTCTGTTGCCACTGTCCCAGCTTTTTTGGAATGTGTGGCAGGCATCAAAATCAAAAGGGGTGAATATTTGCCACAAAACAATAAAGTTTATCAGTTTGGACATTCAGTATCTTGTCTTTGTTGTGTATTTAATCAAATAAAGTTTGAAAATGATTTTCAGGTCATTGCATTCTGTTTTTATTTGTGTTTTGAATGTGTCGACTTCATTGGAACTGGTGTTTGTATTTATGTGCTTGTATGCCTTCACCTTGATAGGACAGTGTATATGATGGAAAATGAGCAAGTTGGTAAAGACAGCGGGAAAAGGACCCCTCGGTGAGATTTTACTGATGAACATGGGGTGCTATGTCACTCAATGCCAATGAAAATGCAGCTTTGTGTCCTCCAATGACAAACTTCTTAAAAAATACAACTTTTACTTTTATGAAGTTTCCTATTTTTACATTTTATTCCTATTTTTAAGTAGCTCTTCTGCTGAACTATTTTTTTGCTGGGTTTATTTCCCAGAATGAACAAGTTTACTCAGTACAAATTAAAATAAACCGGAAAATGAGCCCTCAATTCAGAGCACAAAAGCTGATTCAGGGACAGTTTCCTGCAGCCATTCTCAATAAAAGATACTCATCATTTTAATTACAAGCTTCCAGCAGATCCTCTTCAGACTTTTCTGTTTAGTTAAAGCACTGAAGTGCAGCCCTGACATGGTTCAGTCAAAGAAAGGGGCTGAAGAGGCTTTAAGAAATATAGAAACAAGGACGAGTGATTGATTAATTTGTAAGCTTTGCCATGCATGTATGATGGAAAGAAAAAAAAATATATGGGCAGAAACGGGCACTCAAACTTCGAGTATGAGGTCGCTTGAGAGCCCAATTAGGACCAGAAAAGGAGAGGATGGGAGGAAAAGCTAGCTTGAATGCAGTACATCCCAAAAACATTATTTATGGGATCATACATCTCTTAATGATCTTATCAAACTTATATATCAGATCCGCTTTAACATATGAGCCTGTGAGAGCCTTCGGGTCTTCAGGTAGTGGTCTGTAGTTTTGCCAAAAGTCTGAACCAAGACCCACTGTGAGGCGTGGACCAGCCTCCCTACAGACCTGAGGGCAGCACAAAGGGTCAGTATTTTCAAAAGCAAACTCAAGGCTGAACTTTTTAATCTTTCTTTTAAGTAACTTTTACTTTATTTTAGGTAGTTCTAGTCAGTAATAAGCAGTAACGTCACAACAACTATCGATATTAGTAGCTTTATTACATTTTCCAGTGGCTTTGTGGTAGCGTTGTTGCCTTCAGTTGCTTAATTATTTTATCGATCAAGTGGTGCTGTAGAGTCTCAACAAGTTACTTTACCCCATCGCAAAGACAGGCAGTGCAGCAGAGCGCACTGTTACAGACCAAAACCACAAACTTTAAGTTAAGCTGAATTTTACTTCGCAAAAAACCAAGCACAGCAAGTCTGATATCTGGAATAATTTTGCTGAACGATGAAAAAGAAACAGACTTTCTCAGCTGCAACAAATGAGCTAAGGCTCTGATGTACAACAAGCACAGATCAGTCACCTCTGGGACACGACGGCACACCCCCCGGTCAAAATAAGCCCTCTGTCAAGGACAAGACTTTGCTCTCTGCACACGTTAAACAGGGAACTACCAAGAAGTGTGTCATGCTCTGCTGCAAGGACCATACAGTGTGTTCACAGGGAAAGTCCTCATGGAGGTGATTCAGCACTTTGTATATGTCAGCACTAAATATGGCAAATCTGTTGTTGGAGAAGTTATTCCTCACCTGATCAACGCATCCAGGCATGCTGGGGAAGAGCATTGGAGGACTAAGGGTGCCAGTTTGATAGAGATAAAAAAACAAACATCCAAACCTATTGTGCATGTTCTGCTCTGTTCTATAACCTTTAAGCCTTAGAATTCAAAAGTCATGTAGCACAAGCCTATGGGAAGGAGCAGAACTATGACAGCAGTCCTGTGCAGGGCTCTATTGTGTAGTTTTACCATCATTAGCAACCTTGCAGTGCAGCTGAATTACCCAAATGCCATTTCTGTCATCAGGCAGGTTCATCTGGCAAAGTTTCAAGCTGGAACAATTGTTCACAGCTTCTCAGCGTCCTTTAGAGGACAACGAGGCAGTCGGTAGGAGTGTGGTTTAGTTGTGTCACCCTCTAGTTTTTCCATTCTTAATCACCTTCTATGGATGTTATCTCGAAGGACGAGTGGAATATATCCTATGGAGATATTTAATAGTCCATCTGGTGTGTTGGGTTACACTGTTAATAGATCTTTGTTCAATCAAAATTGTTTGCAGTCTCCCTCCTCATTTCGCAATATTTTAATAGCACTTTGGTCTTTAATCGGGCTCGGGAAGTCAAGTCACAGTTAACTTTTGAACCCTAAATCACTCACACATTCCTGCTTGCTTCACCCTCCACATCTGTTGCTCCTAACCCCCAACCAAAGTGGACTTAATCATTAATCAACCATCTTGAAATACTAATAAAGCACCCCTTCAACTCTCCTTCGGTGTGGTTTTAACAATGCTTTCAAACAAGGGTAACATACTTTGCACCATCATAGTAACAAAATGTGCCACCATGGTTATCTCCATTGTTGCGGTGAGTCCAATCGTCTGCTCCCACACTAAACAAACCATCCAAACCTCTGTTTCATTCTCTTAAATTAACTCCTCTGTGTAACCTTGCTATGACATGAACCAGTGCCACTTTCACAGTTTGGCTGCCTCCATTATCAGCAGGCTGTGAAACGGTAATTATTACTTTGTAATATTAAAATGAATTAAGTGAGGCTATTAGCATCTTTAGCAAATTACAGTCTCTGTGCATGTGCTGTGTGGCCTATCTGCAATCTGCCACCTACTGACTCAGTCTGCTTTTAGCTTTGACTGACACTGACAGTCATTTCACTTGGACAGGAGACAAATGGACCATCTGTGGTGTGTCTAATAAACTCCTTTGGAGGCCGTAAGTAGTCCCGCGACACAATGTGTGTGTAAATGATGTGGATATTTGGTGTGTGAGCACATTTGTCTGCACATATGACCTGTTTCTCAATCTGTTCATGGATTTAAGTTTCTTTTTTATACTCTTACACATGAACACATGCTGAACTGTTCATGTTGCTGAATACCAAAACCGGCCCGAGGGACGGAGCAGCATGTTACGATAACAAGCTCTGTCCTCGGCCTCAGTCTGAGTGTTGAGCTGCGGTAACCGGCCTTCCAGATGGTGCTTGTGCTGGATGAGTGATGCATCAGAGCCGGTCTGAGATCTGCAAACTTGCACCTCTAAGCCGGCTCTTATCATGGCCTAGACCAGGTCCAAAACCAGAGGGAGATAATTTAGACCTCTTACCTTGAAAATATGTCCTTCCTGCGTGTGTTGTACTTAAGTGTTGTTTTCGTTGTGGTGACGGCCAATCAGGACACAGCATGTGAGCCCTTGGTGGTACAGACAGAAACACATGAATCCATTAGCTGTTTGCAACAAACATCCCCTTCAGCTCTTTGTAAGAGTGTCTTCGTACTCTGAAGAAGTTTGACATTTTAAGTGGCCAATTGTTTTAGATGTGCATGACTTTGGAGTGCAATAAGTGTATATTATAATACGATTCGAATCCAAGCTAATGCATGCCATGGGAAATGCATGCAGACAGAAGTGGAGGGATTTAGTCATGTGTGTTCAACAGCCTGAGGGTAGGGATGGAAATCTCCATCCCTAGGACGATACAATATGCATCTCTATATGTAGGCTACGGTACGATACACTCACGATTCACATGAAGCATCTACCAATTCAGGACGATACGATTTATCTTCCTACCACAATGCAATCACGATGCAATCATGATGCAATAACAATGCAAATTTGTGCAAATTCAACTCAACTATGTTGTTCCTTCAAGAACATAAGCAGTGTCAAACTTATCATTAAGAAGCTTGTAACAAATGAAGACAGATCACTTACAGAAGGCTACTTAAGCAGTGAGGACTCCTGAGAATTTAACGGCTGAGAGATAATTATGGAAGTGAATTGACTGAAAATAATAATTTTAAAAATATGCATATAATAACAGGACATCTGATTTTACCGATGCAAAGCTTTTACAAATCGATGCATCGTGATTTCAGCCCAGTTTCTAATCCGAGGCACACTACTCCAACCGATGCAATTTACCATAGACCCTTGCCACGATGCACTGATGGCGCATCTGATAAATGCCCATCTCTACCTGAGGGCAGTGATTGGTTGAACTAGGGTGACCATATTCTGAAAACCCAAAAAGAGGACCCTCAGCAGCATGTGCTGTGGCATGCACGCTGAACAGCTTGACAGATAGGTACATTTGAATAATGCCAGTGGTCCAGTGCAGGGCTTTATTATAAATAATAAATATGAATATAAATAGCCGCCTCATCTTTTTCGCCTTTTTTGTCAATAAATGTGTCAGAAAATTCCCTTTGAGTAAATTATTTTGCACCTATATTTCAGTTAAAAATAAAACATTCTAGCAAGTATTTGTCATTATTAAGTTATAAATGCTTAAAACAGTGTGTAATTACAAGAAAAGAAAAAAGAGATTCCTCTTTATAAACAATTCTAAATAAGCGTGTACAAAGCTTTTGAGAAGACAAAACAGAAACTCAACTTATCTTATATTATTTATTATTATTTAATATTATTTATATTATATTATTTACATATTTATGGAACACATACAACACGAACTATGATGAAAAAGGAGACAAAAAAGATGATCTAGGCGATAATATGGCAAAAGAACGGAAAGAAAACACTCCAGAATTATACTAATGCCATTATTTACAACATGTTTACATTATTTACACAGAAAATACCGATAAACGGCAGATAGATGACTCACGTTTGTCACTGAGCCCTCTCACTGCTCTCCGGCTCAGTCAGCTCACCTCCTGTACCTTCAGCCTTTACCGTAATGTACCGTAATGTATATCACTGGAGAATCCATTTTAATTTTTTGGATAGGGTGAATACTTGAGGAGTTATGGTAGTTTGAATCGTGCATTCTTTTTTCTGTGACCGGCGCCAGCTTCGTCTGGAGAACAAGCTGAACAGCACCCAGACATTTTGGGGAATTCTATAAAATCCCCCCGGACATAATTTTATGACCAAAAAGGTGGACATGTCCGGGCAACAGAGGATGTATGGTCACCCTAGTTGAACTTGTACATTCTTACAGATGACATTGTCACAGCCCTGTGTTTTTCTGTTTCCTCTGTCTGTCCCTGGAGGGCTTGGCCTTGGTAATCAAGACACCTGGCTGAATCACTAACCTGCATCTCATCAGCAGCTCTACAAGAACCCGGCTTCTCCTCCAAGCACTGTCAGATTATTCAGTCTACTCCATGGTAGTATATTGGCCGTTCTGCATTATTCTGTCAGAGTTTTTCCTGAGATTTTTCCTTAGTGAATCGAACTTGTTTTTTCCCTCTGCTCAGATCCTCAAGATTCAGCCCATCAGCCATCTTTGTACCAGCATCTTCAGTCACCTACGGAAGCCCAACTCTGCCAAATCTTACCCAGACCACTAACTGTAACTGCCTAAACTTCATTAAACCTCTGAACACCCTTCACCAACCGGTTGTCTTGTCTGCACTTGGGTCCAGTTATTTTACAAACCACAACAGAAATAACTTGATTTTTCGTTTTTACAAGCACGATTGTTGATTGCCAATGTGATATAAAGACAATTTCAACCATCCACCCATCTTCATCTATCCATTATCTGTACTGATTATCCTTTTTTGGGATTGCGGGGGGCTCGACTTTTAGGTAGACACTCTAGGAACTGCAGCTTTTGACACTTCTGCATGGGCCTCCACCTTCAGCCCTAGGGGTTGCCACCTGGCTACTCAGGCTCTGGAAAAAAGGGCTGGGAGGGGGCTGGAGCTAAGATGATTGGTCAAAGTGTCTGTTACTGGGCAAAACCAAGATCACAAAATCCTATTCATAGTACAGCCAGCAGTGTTGGGGAAGTTACTTTTAAAAAGTGGTGTTTGCTCACTACTCGTTACTTCTTAAAAAAGTAACTTGTTACTTTACTTAGTTACCCTCTATGGAAGGTAACTTTTTACGTTACTCATTACTTTTAAATTGCTTGATTTTGGACAGAACCCTATATCTGTTCCTAAATGTGTAGGCCTACATAAAGTTCTACTACAGAGAACATAAGAGGTATTTCTTTTGTGCTCTTTATTATACAAAATCATGTCACATACTGTGTGGAATGGGAGCTCATGTCCAGTGTTTCCAGATTTTTCTTCCGAAGTAAGCAACCAGATCGATAAAAACAAGCCCAAAGCAAGCAACCTCCAGCTATTTTCTTTCCTAATGTGATATATTACTTTTTAAAAAGAGAAATCTACATAAAATGTGTTTTAATTTTCATCTACATTACATTTCAATTTCACAGTGCCAAGCATCTATTAAAAAGAAGAATGTCGCTTATAATAAGCGGACCTGGCAACTTTGGCTCTAGCGCATGCGTTATTTGTGTGAATGTGTTTGGGGGCGGGTGCTATAACCAGGAAACGAGGAAGTGAAAAGGAAAAACTGCCTGCCGCACCCATGTTTTGCGTTTTTTGAGGGGAGCTGGGAGATAATCAGCGTGATTCACACAGACAGAAGAGCCCCAAGAAGCAACTGTACGTTAAGAAACAAGCCCAAAAAACCACGACCCGCGGCTGCAACTCACAAGATTTGCTCGCGGCTTTAGAGAAAAAAAGGCACAGACGCCTATAACGAGCGGACTAGGCAACGCTGCTCGTGTCTAAGGCGGGCAGCTGAGAAGGCAGCATTGGTGTCAGACAGTAACGTAACACTGGTGATGGGGATCAGCCCTGACCTGTTTAAGGAGACTCAGCACAAAAGCTAGGCTGTATGATGCTGCTGAAGGCGGGAAGTGGTTCTGTTATTCTGCAAATTCAGGTTATGAAAAGCTGAAAAGCAGTGTTTACTGTTCACTGTTCCAGACACATTTAAGTGACTTTACTTTCCTTTAGCCTTTCTTTTGGCACAGCAAACACCCTGCATATCCTTCACCTGGAGCTCTCTGATCAACATACATTTTGACTTAGAGTTTAAGTTCTGATACTGCTGCATCCCTGTTTGAGATTATTTTACACTCACAAAAAGTGTCGGTGGAAGTCATAAGCTTTGACTTAATCAAACTGTTTCACTCGCAGGCTCTTTGCCTCCACATTTCAGTAAAATGTTCTTCATAATCATTTGAATAAATCAAGTTTCACCTCTGATCCACTTTACACATTGCTCTGAGTCTGTGTTATGTTGTCTGCATTCACTGATGGTAATTGATGTTAGGCAGCGGCTGCCCCGGGGTCCTCCAAGCACCGTATATAAGCACTGTATGCCTTACAAAACAAAATAAACATCGATTCATTTGCATACTAAAGCTGCACCCGGTGGTTTGACCCAGGTAATAAAACTGCTGCTGATGTATTCATAAGTGATGGAGCCACGAGCTCAGAAACACAACAACAGGGAGGGAGGAACGGCGAGGAATGAGTGGGAGGGCGGGTGAGGGGAGTGTTGATATGTGTGTTTGTAAGTGACATAAAAAAAAACTTAATCAAGAAAATAGTTCATGATCTCATTGGTTTGTCCATACATGCTTGACAAAGGTGGCCTTGAGACATGTTTTGGCATGAACTATGATCCAACCATTATCTGTAACGCTTGTCTCTTTGGGGGCTGGAGCCTGAACCATTCGCCAGTCAAACACAGGGCCACATAGAGAGACAGATACCCATTCATGCTCACACTCATGCCTAAGGGTGATTGAGAGTCACCAGTCAACCTAATGACCCATTTTTTGGTCTGTGGGAGGATGCGAGAGTCCCAAGAGAGAACCCATGAATGCACGAGAAGAACATGCAAACTCCCCACATAAAGGGCCTGACCAACTCGGGGTTCGAACCTGCTACCTGCTGAACCACCGTACTGCCAGTTAAACTAAGATAGTATGCTCTAAATAACTGATTTTGTTTATTTTTCTCTAAAAATGATAATTAGAAACTTTAAAATTCTATCATTACCATCATCATGCATAAATATGCATATTTAGGGACCACTGAAACAGCTGGCACAAAAACATTATAACGTCAGTTCTGTGGCTATGCTAGGTATCTCTAATTTTCATATTTATTATGGTGATTTTGGTCAAATACGCATAGCTTTAGAAACAATGACGTCATAGCCCCATCTTTCGCTTAAACCAAATCCGCGAACCCTAACAGCAATGGTGGAATATGGTGTTCTGTTTATGCTGCAGAAGCTCCTGAGCTTTTTTTGGCTTTAACAGCAAAATCTTCTTCACCAGAGTTCAGAAACATTTCTCATGATGTATGCCCATTCTCCATGTCTTCTTCTCTGGTTTTGGTGTATGTCTGCAGCAGCCTTACAGCACCACTTACAGGCCTGGCATATCTGCTACACATAGTTGCCAGGTCTGCTTATTATAAGCTACATTGTTTTTTTTTAAAGTTAATTGTAAATGTCAGCAGTTGGAGGTTGTGTTGTTTTCTGGGCTAGTTCCAACAGTGCAGTTGCTCATTCAGGCTTGTTTTGCCCCCAAACCCAGGAGGGATCTGATGCTCACTCTATGACCAATATAAACTCAATTCAGACGTTATACAAACTATTTTGTCCCACTTCAAACACGAATGTAAATTTGACTGTAAAAATTGTTTTTTCCAAAAATAAATCTTTATAGATAGAATTAAATTTATTTCTAATGTAGCTATTACCATTTTAACCATAATAAAGCTGTAGAGGATCAACATAAAACTTAATTAAAAGCCTGACTATGTCTGTTTGGTTACAAAAATCAAGGTTAGACAGAATGTTTAGTGATAACAGAGTTATAAATAACAGGAGCCCCTCCCTTCACTTCTGTATAAAGAAAAGGATGTTTCACCTCCAAAATAAAGGATGTTGAGAATAAGTAAATTAAGAGCCAAATAAGAAAAAAGGTCACTGTGAAATTGAAATGCAATATAGATGAAAATCAAAACATGCTTTATGTAGATTTCTCTTTTTAAAAGAAGCAATATATCATATTAGAAAAAAAAAATTTCTGGAGGTTGCTTGTTTTGTGCTTGTTTTTATCTAGCTGGTTGCTTATTTCAGTAGAAAAATTTGGCCATACTGGTGCTGCAGCATTTTAAGTGTTTCAGAGTAGACGGACACATTGCTTGAAAAGATGTCGTCTTTACAGAGAACATTTTCAAAACAAAAATGTTTTTGTCTCTGTGTGGACGGGGCCTTAGATCTCACTGACTAATACTGTTATTTCAAAAAATGACTCCTATCAATCTTCACACTACAACGACCACTCCAGCCTTTCTTTTTGACCCACAGCGTTGGGCAGTTGTAAACCTTGCAGATGCACATAACCACCAGTTCATACATGTCTCCATCTCACCCCTGGCCATCCAACAACTGAAGTGCTTCTCTGCCAGCCCTTGTCGGGGAAAATTGTTTCTGGCACCATCGGAAAATGTCAACCAACACTCTGCCAGTGATGTATCCCCACTGCACTCAAGCAGGAGTACCGTGTGAGGGCTATTGAGGTACAGGACCCCTTCTAATGGACGAGCACTTGGCACTTTTCCCTCTCAGGGAGCCTACGATGGCCACAGCCCAATCACTGCCCGCCGAGGCCCTCTAAAGCCTGCTGTTGGCTCCGAGAAGGTAATCCACAATCTTCCCCTCTCTCGCCCCTGTTCGGCCCTGTGGTAACACGCTGCCAAGTCAAATACTCGCCTGTGTAAAAGCAAATACTCGCCCTCACACTGGGAATTTCAACCAGTAATTCTTACACCTCCCAAGCCCTGTCTCAGAGATGTCACTGCAGAGGGTTAAATATACGTTCAGCGTGAAAATCTTGCTTATAACACAAACAGACCCCAGGAGGGTGGCCATTTTACTGCTCAACCAGTGTCACTGATCTGTTTGGATTACAATTAGCATCATATTAGCATGCCAGCCATATAGCTGTCAGATGTCGGTTAGCCTTTGTGGCGTGAAATAAAATAAATCAAGCGATTTCTCTTTGAGTTTGTTTTCCACTTGTGCTCCGTTGTCTTTTATGATGGCCCACGCTGAGCCGCCGTGGCTGCTTCACAGAGAACAGGGATCAATGTGAGAGCCACTGGAGGGTGCATTAGAGTTTTCACACCAACTGGGTCCCTCTCTCTGTTCATACTGTATCAAAGGCATCTAATTAGGCGGACGGGAAGGAAAGAACAATGGTGCAGAGGCTGAAGGAGTCGCTTCTGGATGAGAGTCTGCGAGACACGAGGCGAAGTGCTTTTCTACTCCTCGGTCGGCGGGAAGGAGGATCCTCCTGCTCATGTGCTTTATATTCCATCAGTGAGATCATTTCAACCGAGGCTGATGCATAGTAGATGAGGGCCTCGCTGATGATTTAAAAGATGAATGAAACCTCCTGAATAATCTCATCAAGGGGGCTTTCAAACAATCTTTATTTTGCTCACGAGGTTGCACAAGAGGGAGCTTTATTGCATGGACAAAAGTTGGAGAAAGTTTACTTTGTGATGAGAAAAGCATGGGATTGTAGCAGTAAAAGAAGACACAATTGTCTAGAGGATGGCGACAAAAAGGTCCACACTCATATACTCTTGCTTTTTTGAGTATCACTGAACCTCTGCTAACATAAAACTTCTGAGCAAGTGTCAGACACATAAAATGAGCCAGCAGCTTAAATAAAAAAGCAAAAGCAGTTCATGCACGTCTCTCTAAAGGTCCTACTGTGTAAAGATGCAGGCTTGACTTCAGGAGAATAATAAAAATAATATCTACAATAAATTTAAGAATATATTATGAAAGCCTATTACAAAAGCCACCCTGGAGAAAAATATAAGAAATGTTCAAGGAATAAATGAATGACATAAAAATTTAAATAAACATAAAAGAGACAAAGAGGCAAAGCAGATCCAGCAAAGATGCTGTTAAAGTAAAAGACTGGTCTCTGTGTGGTCTGTAGGATCATCAGAAGAAATAGAGAATCCAGAGAAACCTTTGCATGTAAGTGGCAAAGCTGCAAACCAACTTTGAATGCCCGTAACCTTCAATCCCTCAGGCACCACTGCATAAAAAAACAACATCAGTCTGTAAAGGACTGAGGTTATTTTGAAATATATTTATACCACTTGAAATTATTTCACGGCTTGCTAAAGGGGTCCCCAAAGTGAGCATTGATGGGCTATCAGTGGTCATTATGGGGTTACTAAAGATTCCCAAATGAAAACTTAATCTTACAGAAATGACATAATGTCAAAATGATGTGTTGTGCCATATTTCATTTTGTGCTTCTCTTTTGAATAAGAAAAAAAAAGGTTTGATCATTTTAAGTGATGTAATGATTGTTATGCTAATAGTTTTAACCAAATACAAATACACACAAATTTTGCATACACAACATTAAACTATCAAACATTGATACTGTGCTTCAAACTAAATACTGTGTCCCTTATTTGGCACTGACAAGGTTGGCATCCCTAACTTCCCATAGCCATAACTGCAAGAATGTAAATAGAAACACTTTGGAGTATCATACAATTATTCATGTCCATTTATGTAGGGTAACAAAAAACATAAAGAAACACTGAAAAGCTTCAGGTGGTCGAAAGGAATGTAAAGTGCAGAAAAGCAGCTGCAAATAAAAAGAATAACTACAGCAAAACAACACTAGCCTGCTGGAATAAAGCAACTCAGCTTTAATTTGCAGCTGTCACTTTCCAACCCTGTGACCATGGCTCCGTTTTGTTTCTCTGCTTTGGCAAGAACACAAAAACTCTTGTCCCATGCACGTTGATATACACGCCGGAGTAAGATATACATTAGCAATGAACCAAAGAGACTAACAGATTAATGTGGAAGGCAAACAGCGCTCTGTTGAAACATTAAAAAGGCCGCCCATCTGGCAGGCGAGCATTGTTTAGTCTCAGTTTAAAGAGAAGGCTGCGTTGATGGGAAAAATGGATGAACCAAAGTCTACCGGTCACACCGATTCACGGTGTGAAACTTCTGCCTGTGTTTGACTAAAGAAGCTAATGTCAGCAAAGTCCCTGAGGCAGCGGTTAGCTAAATAAGCTCTTTCAGGCCTCACCATCAATGTCCAGGTCTATATGGGGAGATTTATACCACTGCTATTGTTGATGTTTGAATGGTAAGGACAGAGAGAGCCCCTAAGACTCAGCAAAGGTCCACGCAGAGTCTGAACAAACGGTGCAGACAGCAGGCCTGTCAGGATCATGTTTGAGGCTGGCTTTAAATAGGCCTCACTAGCCCCCAACTAGCCTCACCATCAATGTCCAGGTCTATATGGGGAGATTTATACCACTGCTATTGTTGATGTTTGAATGGTAAGGACAGAGAGAGCCCCTAAGACTCAGCAAAGGTCCACGCAGAGTCTGAACAAACGGTGCAGACAGCAGGCCTGTCAGGATCATGTTTGAGGCTGGCTTTAAATAGGTCTGTCTGTCACTGCAGAGCAAATGTTTTAATCTGAGGGAAAACAACACCTCTGAGATTCACCCACTGCTCCATTGACTCTGTGTAGACTTAATGGTGAGCGCTCTCCAAGTGCTGTTTGAGCCTGTCACTTCAGGAGACAGATAGTGGTGTGAAAGCGTGTTGACCAGATACGACCTCCTCAGCACTCAGGTGAGATCTGGTGACATCGTTAAACAGTGTGAAGACAATCCGGTGCTGTCTTCGGCCGTGTTTACACCTGGTTTTAATATGCAACAAAGGAGGTTTAATCAGAAGCAGACAGCTCTGAGTGCAGCAGGTCACACCTCACAGTAAAAAGCATCAACACAATAATCTCAAAGGACCTCCTATAATCAGAATCAGAATGTATATCCTGGCTCTATGCAGAAATACAAGACATCTGATCATCATCACACGGGAAGGATGTGAAAATGGGCAGAGGGCTGACCATGCACATCAGGCCTCTTAAATCCTAAATTAAGGCCCCCAAATATGGTCATATCCAAAAAATGCAAGAGGAACTGTGTTGTGGTTTTGAGTAGGCTTGTGCTCAAAATATCGATACAGCAAAATATCGTCATGCACTCCTTGGGGATACGCGTATCGATACGAATTCTACAGAATCGATACAGCCTCCATGTTTGACAGTTGTTTTCATACTCTTTGGGTAATGTTAACAATGGCACAGTTCAAAATAGAAGCCAAGCTACAAGATGAAGCACATGCTCCAAATTTGAACTTAGGTCTACCATCTTTGATGACCTGAATTTAAGTTTCTTAAGTTGTAGAATCATTTAAAACTCTTCCTTGTTCTTTTTTTCTTGTAATAAAAAACAAAACTTGTTGGGAATTCTGTTAAAAGAGTAGTCAATGTTCATAATTTACGTGTATTGGGATACATCAGATCGTGGCCTCAGTGACAGGATATGTATCGTATCGTGAGGTTGCTGGAAATACCCAGCCCTGGTTTTGAGGGTGTCTTGTTTCTTAATTGAATAAGGCCAGGTCAGGTTTGGGAGCACATGCTGGGTGTGCACTTCCTCATTTATCATTCCTGATGACTCATCTACACCACCAGCAACGTTAACCCTTCTTAATTTGTTGGTATTTACCTGCCATGAAGTTTAAGGGCGCAAGGGTGCAAAGGCTATGCCCGAGGCTCCTGAGGTAAGGGATGCCAACCTCGTCACTTGCATTACCAACTGCCATAATCAGCTACAGTGCCCCAAGAAGTCAGCTTGCATCTCCCCAGCTACCAAACAAACTTTCAAGCATGGTTCAATCAGGACTTGAACCAATCACCCTCTGGTCCCCAGCCCAAGCTCTCACAAACTGAGCTATGCGCCTTTTTAGTGAGTCAACAACTGTTAGGGTAACTTCAAAAACAAGTGAGATTGAAACCATTTCAATATCCTCACCTGTTGCAAATTATTAGCCTATACTAGACCAGGAGTTTGAAGATATTAGGGTAAAATCCAGTGATGGATAAGATGAATTTACATTTGAAAGAAACACAAGGTACTGGTGTCATATCGAGGGGACAGACACTCTGCAAAGAGGCCTCCAAATCCCCCCTAGTACCCACGTATATTTCTGAGGAGTTGCCTGGTCTATTGCATGACCCTTCATTGAAAAAGCATGACCACCTGCAACTGACCCAGCCTCTGTACATGCAAGCTCCAGGTAGTGACACAGCTGATGGTATCGACTCCACCACACAGCCTCTTCCAGGCAGCAAGACCCAGAACATTACTGGAGGTCATCAGGTGAGGACCCCAGTTCTGAATGCTGCCATCCTCGGATTTCCCAAGAATATGATTTAAACCATTAGGGGCTCAGAGGAATGGTAGTGGGTCCAAGGTGAATTCAAAACTGCACTTTAAGTTGCTTGATATAAAAAGTTCACTCGTGTTAATGCTTGTGCAAATATGGCTTTTGCGAATGATGGATGCTTCCTTCATTAATGCAGCATGTTGCCTGCTCTTGACTTGATGCTAATGGATCATGAATTGGATGCAGGAGCAGGTAAGCAAATGGCTCAAAAACACATTTATCAGAACAGCTCATCTGTATTTATACACCAGGGTAAACAAGCACACAGGCGCTTTTACACCCACATGCACTATTATGCTCATATTGGTTGGACAACAGGGATCCCTGTCTCTGTGTATTGAGTAGCTCTCTGTTTTATGCAGAGCCTCTGCTCTAAAGTCACCAAAATGACAGAGATAATGATTGGTTCCCATAGAAACCCCACTGTGAGGCCTGTGGACCATTGTGGACAACATGGCAGAGAAAATTTGCAAGACTTGGTGTTGAGTTAGAAGAAACGACTGTTAAAAAATAATTTTAGCTTGTTTTCAGTGAACAACAAATGAGAATTAATTAGAAATGAACCATGAAATTAAAAAAGACTTTGCACTTGAAAAAACAGGATAAATGGCGGAGTCAGCTTTTAGTAGCACCAGATCTAATTGACATTCATGCGAGGCAGTTAACACATTTGGAGGACAAAGGTAAATTTCCCCCACAGAGTAGTAAAAATTCATAGCAGAGCCCTGCTGCTGTTTCAGGCAAAGTGAAGCTGCAGCAGTCTTTAAAGCTTCCTGCTCCACAAACCTAAAAAGTGTGAAGAGAGCTCAATGGAGATGAAACTCGAGCATATGGAGCTCTCTATCAAAGTACCAAGAGCTCAGGGGACTGCCTCCTACATGTTTCACTAAGAACACAACTTTCTGAATGACATTTTTAAGGAGTGCTTTTTGATGTAAATCACAACTAAGGCTTTTCAAGGAGCCTGACCTTGGTATTTGTTTGCTAAGGAGTGAAGTGGATGGCTGAGGCTTTAAAAATCGGTAAATAAGTTGTAAAACAAAAGCTTAAAAAAGTGTAAAACTCCTCTATTCACATGATTGCTTTTAGTACTTCATTGGAAGATTAACTCTGCTCAAACACTCTAAATGTGCATGGCAGACGTGACTTGTGATGCTATGGCTTCAATAGACAGTGTTGGGAAAACCACAATGATTTCCCCTCAAGTTACTGGATTCATTGAGTATCGACTCCGGAAATCTTTGAAATAAAAGCATTCTGTACCAAAAAGGGGAGTTCTCTCCAAAGAATCAGATTTCTAGCAGTCTGTGACATCAGGACTTCTCCCTCTTCCCCTGTTTACAGCGCCAGTAGCTGCCTGAAATGGCAAGTTCCCCATTTTCCCCATAAAAAGACCTACCAGTGTTTCATCTCCCCATTGTTTCATCAGTACCTCAAGGCCCATTCACATTTCAGTGTATATTAGCTGACATTGACCAACATTGACAGATTATCAACATTTCAGAAAGATACATTCCTCACATCAATTTTGCCGTGTTGTATTTATTTATGTAAATATGATCATAAAAATCTTATGAAGAGAGTTTTCATTGTTTTTAAGTTCCCAGGGGCTTCAAGAGAAGACTAATATTTAACTACATTTTCTTTTCTGATATTTAGGAAAAAATCGAAGTAGCTAGAACTTATCCAAGAGCACAAAACTCTGCCAAGGCATTTCTGACATTGTTACCCTTACCCTTAAAATTGAGTAAATGGGCCCTATCGCATGATATCCACAAACCCACTGGAAAATCCCTGGATCCATATCCTTATTCAAATGACAACCAACATTTGGTAATGTCTTCTATGTGCCATCACAAACATGCCCTGAAAACTTCACCAAAATTGTTTTAGGACTTTTCAGTTATTAGTGAAAATGTGGAAAACTGCCCTATTGTTATCAAATCCGCAAAAAAAATTCCTGGATCCACATCTGTATTCGGATCACTGCCGAAACCTAATCACTTCTTTATTATGCCATGACCAACTTTCCTTGAAAATATCATTAAACCTGTTGAGAAATTTTTGAGTTGTCGGATGGCCAGACAAACAAACTGATAAATGCTGGAAATATATAATATGCAGCTTTAGGGATAAAGTGAGCCTTTCCTTAAAGCTCTCTTTCTTTATACATTAACTCCTCATAAATACATGAGCTCTCTGAGGGTTTCTGACCACTAGCGTAACGTGATCCCTGTCACAGAATACTTTAAAACAATGCTTACATACAACAGAGTTTGATCAGTGGCTCATTACTGAACTTCCTGATTAATCAGAGCCACACAGACTCAGCAGAGAGCCGTTTGATCCCTGCACTGCTGAATACAAAGACTTCCAATATGAATGATCAGACTCTGCTTCTCGCTGCTCGGACAGATGCTCTCCTTTCTCCCCCCCTGATGACAGCAGACAACGGGACGCTGCTGCCTCTGCGTCCCCCCTGGAGTGGACCCAGTCTGTGCTCTTTGATATACAGATGCTCCGATGTCCCGCTGCAGATAACAAACTAAATCAAACACCTGGGTCGTCTTTTCTGGGATGACTGATGAAGATCAGTTTAATTTGGGCAGGATTAGCCAGACTGTTATGTCTCAATAAACCAACATAATGAACACAATGATGAAAGACACCTGCAGAGAGACATCAAATAAACTGAACTATATGTTATTGGACACACTAAACACTTAGGGCATGAAAAAGCTTGAAATAATCACTTCTTCTTAAAATCATTTACACAAGGGCTGTAGACATTTTGTTTTTGGGTCTACTGCCTGTTCTATGTATTTCTGTGTTGGCAGTCCATTTTTGCTGTCATTAGAAACATATCTAGTTATTTCCTAGACTATGTAAAAATGTCCACTCTGACTGGAGAATGAAATGATTAGATTGATCAGGTTAAGGGTCAAGGTCATTTGCTCACTTGCTTGTGCAGGGAAAGAGTGTGATCCGCTCACCAAAAACTCCCGTTGAAGGAATAATAACATAATTATCAATATTATGTATTTTCTTCATCTTAATCAGAATGTGATGGGTTTCAGCTGTGCTCTGTCACAACAAAAATATCTCTAGTGTGCAATATTTTCATGTATAATATCTCAAATTTTCCAACTGTAATCTATCAAACATGGACATAACAGCTGTAAATACCACTTATATATATTTTATTTGCATTTGTAAGTTTCTTTATTTTTCTTCTTGTATTTTATCGCTGCTGTAAACCTGGATATCCCCCCTTTGGGCTTAAAAGGAATATCTTATCTTATCTTATCTATATGTAGAAGATGGTGTTCATAAATGTTTATCATCACTTGCACTTGGTCCAGCACTCACCAAGGGATGCGCGTGTCTCTGATGTCTTTTTTTTTTTTTCCTAGCTTGTAATTACATTTTAGCAACATTTTTACAGCTTATAAAGTTGGGATGCATGTTGCATGACAGATCAGCGTGTGTCAGTTTTGGCTGTCATATCAGGCTTGTCCACTTTTGTTTGCTGCCTCTCCCTTGTATCACCTTCTTGTTTCTTTCTATAACTAAACACAAATCTTCCGACGAGTAACCCGATTCATCCTATAACTGACTGCAGAGTAAAAGTATTTTGTGTGCCAACTGGTGGAGTGTCCAGACAGACATGCTAAACCTGGCTAAAACTTTATAAAACAAGAAACAGGATGTGTAACCATACTGTGTTTATACCATCTGTTAAGATGCATAACTGCTTGAACAAAATGTGGCTTACTAATTTGTATTTACTGGTCTATTTTAGCCACAAAATCGCTTTAGAAGTTGACTACCCTTGTGTAACCTGCTAACACCAGTTAATCTGACAGACCAGATGGACTGCTCTGTACATTTCACTAGTCCATCTGGGCAACAGCCCATAGAAAGTGTTATGGTATGGGCAGAACCTTTCAGAAGCATATCCGGCGGATGATTGGATGATTGATCCATCAATCATATTCCTTACCAGCCAATCAGACAATCTAGAAGAAAGGCACTACTGCCACGATTTAAATACAAAACATGAGCCACTTCACGGAACAAACTCTTGCCAATACAAGTAAGAAGTGAAGCAAAACATACTTTATATTGAGCTTCAGGGCTGCTTGTTTTTCATTTGATGAAAAAAATGTGGTCCAGATCTGGTAAAACTGCTACTGAAGCTGTTACCACTGATGCTAATCTCTGTATGAGCATTCACTTCCTGCTGTCGACTCACTCATAGCTTAAATCTCTTCCTGCTTTAAAGGATGCTGATTTGGCCAAGCACTATGGTTATAGATCAGAGCTTGGCAAGATGCATCTGCCTGATTACAGACATTGAATCAGGTGGATTCAACTGCACTGCAAGGTCGAACACCAGTTAACGTAGCAAGAATTTAAACGTAACTCCAGTCAGACTTGTGGTTGGGATAGATATGACAATGACATATGACATATAATGGGTAATGTACCAAGTTCACTTTTTTTGAGTTTTCATGTGGACGCGGATGTTTTCGAAACTTCACTTGTGCACAGGATTACTTTTTTTTTCAGTTTTCCAAGAATACCTGCGGACATATCCTAAATTACAGCTTGAATCCATGCATATGAGCTGTAACATGTGTTAATGGTATGTGGTGTTAATGAGTGAGCGTCTCCTGAGCTCTATGTGCTAAAACGCTGCTTGCATTCAGTCCACTGCCTTTGCTGCTAATTAGCACGTCTGTTCTTCAATCTAATCTGATTAGAATTCAGTTCTCTCTTCTCCGTCTCTCTCAGCTTCTTCTTCCCCTCCAGAGGAGATGTTCAGGAGCCGTGGCTGCTGCTTTTATTTCAAGCCGCTCTGGTTTGTGTGAACGCAGGAATAAAAAGGCTGTCGTGTTTGTACAGTTTATCATGAATTCATGCCACATACGGCCGGCCATGCATGCAAAATATGACTCTGTAATGAAGCAGAGGGCGGCAGTGGAGCCTGGTAAATGTCACATTTTCTTCAAGTCAGCATGTTTGCCATTCTTTTGCTGCTCCTACTTTACAGTCTTTTGTTTGTGGGTCATACCATGTGTATAATAAGGGCACAAAAGAGCTGGTAATATATGTCTCTGTGGGAAGTCATTTAGCAGGAGGCATGTAGTTCATAAGAGGTCTGACTGAAGGTTTTTAGGGCTGTCAGAGTGGCCATCCTTGTGATCTCAAAAGAGCTTTCAGGGATTTTCTGAAAACTGCGGCAACTGAAGAATGAAGTGAGAATATTTGAGAGGTAGGGCTACACACTAGCACACACTGTGGTCTGAGGTGTGTTAAGAGTAAATTTGTCCTGATAACCTGCTCCAAAATGGGTTGGGGCTGACGGCCGTAAATATTAAACTTGCTCAATATTTACGACCAAAAATCTTCGTGTGTGGGGAAAGCCGACAACACCAGAGTAATGACTCCATGAATTATGACGAGGAATGGGATGTAACCAATCAAGAAGCGAGTTGACTGAGGAACAAGGAAGCAGGCGTAAATAAAACAAGCATGGCCGACCTGAAACATAAAGTTGGTGGACCTCATAAAAGGAGGACCAGCTCACGTGTTCATGCTGTCTCCAGGAATTTTTCCACAGTTTTTCTTTTATTTAGTTTGTGATTTTTCTATCAAAAATAGCCCCAAGACCACCATCATTCCCACTTCTTGTATGTCCTCCCCCATGTTGCATGTTGTTTTCTCTGGTTGTTGCCATTGACACATATGTTTATGGTTGTTGCTGTTTCTTTTTTTTGTTTGTTTTTGTTAGATCACATTTGATCACTTGAGATTTCTGTCTTGGAGGACGAGATTCTAGATCAGTGGTGGGACAGAATGGTTATGTGTGTGGTGTGCTATGTTGAGATTATCAGAGCACACCACACACAGTGGGATCAAAACTGTTCAATGCCTGATTTTTTATCTTCATGTATGGGGTCTAGGACAGATAAAACATCTCTTCAGATTTCAAAAATCTTAATGTATGGACCTGGCCTGATAATAAACTGTGTTTCTTTAACTCTTGTCTGGTGTTGGGATCACAATCGACTTGTGTTATCTGTGTCATGACAGGTGGGAGGCCAACAAATGGGCCCACGAATTTGTCATGGATGAGGAGTAAGCCAGCTGCGTTGCACACACCCTGGTCTTTTTTTATTCTGCCATTGGCTATGTGGCACCCAAAGCGCTTCCACAGAGTGACTTTGCCTGCCCTCCATTTTCTTGAGGTGCCCTCCCTTTTGGATTTGGCGGTTTACTGCTTAAGGCGCACTAGTGTACTGCTGAACTGTTTATTCCTGATTTGGAAGTTTATTTACAGTTTAGGTTTAGATTTTTACTTCATGCACAGACAGATATCGAGCATAAGGTGATCATATGATGATCATAGGTCGAATCTCAAGGTCGTTGGACTTCAGGTTTGTTCCTTGTAAATGCAATATTTTCCAAATTATTTGATTAATTTATTTAGATGATTTCCCACTCTAACGCACAAATTAAATGATTGGATTATAGGGTCAAATGTCAAGTTCATTCAGTCTTATGTTCATTCCCTGCTTGCATTGTGTTACCTTAAAAATGCTTTTAGAAATTTCCATCAAGCTTTGCACAAGCATCCACTCTGACCCAAGAGTGAAATTCTTAAAATTTTGGGGACACAGGTTGAAGGTCAAGGCAAATGGGCCTCATGTTCATCCCTGCTTGTGAACTCATAAACTCAAGAATGGTCTTTAAGAGTTATTTTCAATAACACGCACCTATTACCTTGATCAAAGTATGAATTTGGGGCCTTCTATTCACCCTTTGTTAATTAAGACAGTATTTTAAGTATGCTTTTGGGAGGGTCTTCCCCAAAATGTTGCATAAATGTCCACTCTGACTCAATGATAAACTGAATTTATGCAGTTATGTACCCACATGAGGTTTATAACCATAGGAGAGATGGTGTAACTTATGTTATTGTATAAAATGTTATGTTCATCTACAATATCTTATAACTGGATGATTGTACGAAGGTCTAGTGTCTTTATCACATGAACCTACTGGAGGTCAAACAGGATTTAGACTGACAAGCGAACCAAAGTGTTTACATCCCAAGGTATAAACACAACTTCAGTCATCCTTATATATTTTTGATGGAAACTGTTTCTAATGGCAACAGCTCCTCAAAGCAGCTTCCCACAAAACCTCTAAACATAATGGAAAAGCATACAATGAACATTCAGTATCAGTCTCTGAATGGACACTGAAGTAAAAGTGGGTAAAAGGGACGGGCTCACTTGTTTATGTGTTTCTTAATGAGTCAGATAAGAGGTGATAGATGGACAACATGTGCCCTGCACCGCTGTCATATCACGTTAATAGGGGAATGTAGAGTAGGGACAATTTGTGCCTGGCATAGAGGGTGACCACAGGGTTAACTTTGATTTTATTATCAAAACAGAGAAAAAGCAAAATAAATCAATGTCATCGTGGATCTGAGGGCCTGGGTTGACTTATGACCCCTAACAGACTGCAAATGATGCAACTGTTTGAAACTTCTTCGGACTCTTTTTGTTCTTTAGCAAAGAAAAACTCAATTAATTCTGGCATAATGGAAACCGTTTGGATTCTGTATAATTATAGTTTAATTCCTAAAAAATAAAGACTGCTAGAGCTTTTTATTATTACTGTAAATTTTTCAAGACAAGTCAAGAGTAGGGCAGCAAGGTGGCGCAGTAGTGCTAGTAGTGCAAGTGCCTCACAGCAAGACCGTTGCTGCTTCGAACCTTGTGTCGGTCAGGGCCTGTCTGTGTGGAGTTTGCATGTTCTCCACGTGCATGCATGGATTCTCTCCAGGTACTACCACTTCATCCCACAGACTCAAAACATGCTGGTTTGGTTACTCTAAACTGCTCTAAGGTATGGATATGAGCGTAAATTTTCATCTGTAAATACACGGATAAATGAATAATAAATGAATAAAAGAAAATACATAAGTAAATAAATAAATAGATGTATGAAAAGGAAATATATACATTAACAAATAGATAGTTGGTAAGAAAAGAGGGAATAAATAAACAAATAAATATATTAATATGCAATTAATAAACAAAAAAATACCTGGATGGAAATGAATGAATGATAAGTAAAAGAATAAATAAACAACAATAATAAATTAAGCAATAAACAAAGTGATGGGAATGAAAGATGAATCACAATGAATAAGCACATTTATACATAAAAAGATGGATGGAAATGAAGGAATAAATAAACAGATATGAATGAATGAAACAAATAAATTATATGAATATATGAATGAACGAATGAATGAATAATTACTTAATTATTGAAATGATGGAAATGAAATAAATAGATAGACAGGCAAACACACAGAGGGATGGACAGACAGATGGACAAAAATGAAGGAATAGATACACAAATGAATAAATATAAATAATTAAAATGATGAATTAATACACTGTGCACAAACCAGAATACTTTGGAATGAATGAATTGATCAATGAATAAATAAAAACATAAATAGAAAAATGGATGGATGGAAATGAATAGATAGATAGATAGATAGATAGATAGGGTGAAAGATGAATGAATGAAACAAATATGAATGACGGCTGAATAGTTAGATGAATTGAGGAAAAAGAGAATTACTGTCACTGTTGTGTCTGTGAAATGTTTTTTTATGTCTCAACATTTCATTTATAATTCATAAACTTTGAAATGCTCCAGACAACCTTCACCGGAGCTTCCGGACTCACCCAATAACATTTTTCTGAGACAAACCTCCTCAGGGGGCCTTTTATTTTTTAATTGTTACTGTTTTACTTACATCTTTTGCTGCTGTCAGGAGATCATTTAGCTTTTTATATTTATTCTATTGATACAGAAAGTTGAGTAACACCATGTCTGGTATCCACTGTTCCAGACGCCTGCTTATTCAATTAAATTCTACTTTTTCACCGCTACATAACGAAGGTGGAGACCACATGCCAGTGAGGATCTCAGCTGCTCACAGTTTCCTGCAGGGATCTCATCAGACAGCAGCGTCAGCGGTCCATTGCTCTACCTCTTCCTCCACAGATGTGCAGCGGGTTCACACCAGAGTAACTTTACCTCCTTTGTACCTTTTCAGCAGGTCCATATGCTAGTTGTGCTCAAATAAACATCTGGCCTGCCTCACCCCGCAGAGCTTTACCTGCAGCTTCAAGTCAAAACCAGCGGAGAAGACACGCAGGAGCAAATGAGCACTCGGAGCTGTTTGTATGCTGGAGGTAATTAAACAAAGATGGAATGGATGGAGGTCACACCTGCAGAATAATCCTGCCATGTCGACATGATCATTGCTGATGCAGTGATAATTAAAAATGAGGCATGTAAATCAGGGGAATAAATTGGGTCTTGTTGTTTACATTGTGGGGCCCCTTGTGACTCTTTCCTTTGCTGTTTACTTCATTATGTTGATAACGGAGCTTCAGCTCACCGATTTTTTTATCATTCAAAGAGGGTGCTTTAGCTGATATTTGCCCAAGGAAGAGCCAGTTTAAAAGCATGTTATGCTATGTTGTGAGAGTATGATGCTGTTATATACTTAATTAAGATAAAGTCAGTTACCATCAGGCAAAGGGAGGCCTTACAGCATTGGCCCAGGTCACATATGGATGCCAAACAAACAAACAAATCCTGCTTCACTTTTTTGTGAAGTTCCATCGAACACACAGGTGGTATGAAAACCCCCCTTGTACTGTGGTGCAGACCAAAGACTTTAACTCTGGCCTGCTTAAAAATAAGGGTCTTTGTTCACTTCCAAGGGAACCAGACTCTGGTTCCTTGTGTTGGGGGTTAGACCACCTACACCAACCAAGGTCCAAACAAGGGAAGGACCCAGGTGTACATTGCGACTTGACTTTGGCCCTTCTAACAGATTATCACCCTAAAGTTAGTGACAAATGTGCATAAACATGGCTCCTGTCAATATGCAGGTGTCACATGATTCAGCTATAACAAGTCATCTTTATTAAATAGATTAAAATACTTCAGAACCACTTTAAGCTAAATAATATATCCTCAAAGCTCAGATGTGTATTTCTGGGTCGATGTGCAACAGTAGCCCGGATGTCAGGAGTGATGCTGATGGTGGGTGACTTAATTACAAGCCTAAACCAACAAAACAAAAAACAAACAAACAAAAAAACCCTACAATGGAGCAACGTCAACCTTGAAACAAATTAAGTCCACCAAAGTTTATAGGTAAAAACGACCAAGTCCACAATGAATTGAAGAATGTAAAATATAAATTTATTGCTAGATAACAAATTTAGTCCCTTCTTCATTCAGTGCTTTGGGCTGCAATCAGACATCAGTCAGTGTCCACGACAAAGTGCAACCTACATTTCCTTTTTCACTGGAAGTGTGGATATGCAGAATCGTACTGACTGCTGCTAACAGTTTCACCCCATCATGAACCAACAACACGATACCGCAATCTACCAGCAGTGGTGACGGATGATTGAAGTGTGTAACAGTGTGATTTGTGGCACAGACAGCTCAGTTTTCTCCAGTTCTGAGCTGTTTTAAACTATTTTTCAGCCCACGGCTTAAGTGTTTAGGGAAGGCTGAGGCTAACATCCAGTCTTAGAGTTTTCTGAAAACATTGCTGCCCTGAAGACTTATAACTGTGACCCTTAAAGCTCTATTAATCATAAACATATGTCTTGAGATGCAGTTTTTGCAGAAAAAGTCTACATTTGTTGGTGACAAACAAGTGCTTTTACTTACATCGGCCAGGTAGCAGCTCGACACAACCCAGGAGAGAAACAGATGATACATTCTGTTACAGCTACAATACTAAGAAATAGATTCTCTGAGACTTATAAAGCATATTTTTGTTGTTTTATGCTCAAATATTTTATTGAATTGAACCTTAATTATTTCTAATATATTCAAAAGAGAGATAAAAACAGAAATAGAAGAAAAAACACAGTGTAGTTGTTACGTACAATATATTTGAAAAGGGGTGGGGAGAAGTTAAACTTATCAAATCCCACCCTTCCTCCACTGGTTAATTAAACATAAATGCTTCCATATTTTACAAAAGAAAAACAGTTTGTACGCAATAATTTAGTGATTTAGTGAAAATTCAAATTGTAGGTATGATTATTTGTTAATAATACTGTAACCTAATAGTTAGCCCAGAGAGAAAAAATGACAATGTAGTCAGAAGGCCATAGATAAACTCATTAACTGAGTTTGGCTCCCTTAAATATGTGCTTCTATGAAAAAAAAAAAAAAAAAAAGAAAATAAAGTGGTGCAAGAATGAGAGTGGAATATTTCCCATATTATGGTAAAGGAGTGGGAGGCAAACAGCTCTCTGAGCAGAATATTAATTACCTGGGGTAAAGGTGGAAAAAGATTTACAACCCATCATTCGGCAACTTTTCCCTGTCATTGTTTACTCCTTTAACATCTGCTCCCAGCAGTGTGCAGATGGAAACTTCTGCAGAAGTGCTGAAATGACATTGTTTTGACATTGCGTTTTTCCAGGTGACATCTCTTCTAAACCCCGGAGGCAACAGATTTATGTCGACAGAGACTGTGGAGAACGCCGCGATGGCTTCTGCTGTGATGTTTTATGACTTGAAGGCCCCGAGTATCCCAAAACCCTTAATGTTCAATATGTCACTCCAGCAACGCCAAAATCATCCTGATTCTTCCCTACACCCATTGTCACGTCCTGTAAGAGTAACAGGGTGCATGTTGAGTGAGTGTAGAACATGTTTGGCATGTTTTCAGAGCTGATGCAAGACCACCAGGTGCTGAGGAGTGAGAGAAATCCAGAGCTGGGTGGTTATGTGCATCCACACGACAAACAATAATGAGATGCAGCGGTACTGTGGGGGTTCAAGAGAGAGTTTCTCTGCTGGTGTGATTAGCAGAAATCTTAAGTCTTCATTTACAGTCATAATTGAGCTCCAAAATCGACTTAGTTTGCCCTCAAGTCCATTGAAGGTTAGTGCCAAATTTGACAGAGAATACTTCTTGAAATATTGTTCTTAAAGGGTACAAGTTTACAGTGATCTTATCAGTTCATACTTGTGTCAGTGACAACATCTGTGCTAGGTTTAAAGAAGAGCCCTCAAAGGTTTCTGGAGATATTAGATTTAAGAGCATGATGACTTAATGATCTTGATCCTGAAAATGAAACCACCTCATCCTTGAACCAGTACAAAATCACTTAAGTCTAAGGCTCATACCATCACTTCAAACCTCAATCTTTGACAGTCAACACGAGTCAAGTTTCTTCACTGCACATGCTGCACAGTGAGATTCACCAAAAATAAAGAACCAGATGAACGATAAACGACTAAGGAATTGCAGCAGATTGAGCAGATGTGTGGAAGAGTGACGCTTCCTCAAGCCGTCCGCCATCCATCAGCGGCTGGGTGACATCCTCACAGCCGGCTGTGCTTCATGTTTTCCCTGCAGCTGGTGAGCAGAAGCGGCAGGAAGCATGAAATACACTAATTTATGCAGTGGGCAGCCATTTGTCTGTCAGGTTTGATTCGCTCCAGTTTGGGAGCTGAAAAAGTGCTGCAGGATGATCATGAAGATGTGAGTTCAGAAGATCAGGGGACAAAGAGAGGAAAATGAAAACAGAGGACTTTGTCTTTCTGATGGCGATTTCACCTCCATTTATGCGTCTTGATTTAACCCTCAGGGACCTTTGTGTGTATTTATGAGCTTTTCATTCTTTGTCTTTTATAATTTTGACAGTGTTCATACATATGGCATGATTTTTGGTACAAGTAAGTAAGTACAGGAAAGCATAACACATGCATTTTACTATATCGAAGGGTCAATCTGAGCTTTTGCTTTGTAATGAATGATTTTTACTACTCCTTTTTAAATGTCGTCATTTTAACCATTATGAAAATAAGTGAGTATTTGACTACACTTAATGCAAAAATGTCAATGTTACTGCCAATCACTGACATATTCCTAGATGTATAAATCCACAAACCAAAATATCTACTTTGCATTAGTGTATTTAAAATATATATTGTTTCTGAATGTTTATTTTCATCTAAAAAACAGTGGAATCATGACTAAAACCTGGCATTCAAAGGTTAAAATATTTCAAGAATTATGTGCATAATTTGGACTGACGGTGCTGAAGACAATAAGTGTGAAAAATGAAAATAACATCAGTGTACAACATTTTTATAGTTATCCTATGAAGAGCACATTTTTTGCAATGAATGGTGTGTGATTATTTGACGCTGAGCAGAAAATAATAATGAATAAATATAAATGCTACTGCTAACCACTGACAAATCCAAGGATGTAGTTATCAAAAACCAAAAAATCTACCTGGCATGTTATATACTGACAACCCTTTTTTCTTTAAAGTAAAAACATGACAGCATCATGTCAAAAACCTGATATTCTAGGAATAACATATTTTAAAATTAATGAAATTTTGATGTGTATGAATTGGACTGATGTTGGTTAAAAAAAATCAAGCCTAAAAAAGTTGTAATTTAAGTCAATGCTTGATATTTTCTAGAGCTACCTTATTAGAATCACATTTTTTTGTGCTCAGCAATATGAATGTGACAAACATTGAATGAGCCCTGAGGATTAACATCAAGTATTTGTTCATCGACATATTTATCTCAAAAATGGCTTCATCTCAAACTTCTGGACTATGAAGGTCCAGGCAGGACTCTGAGTTGGTGAGAACCACATTCTGAAAAAGACTGGGTTGGTAATTTGAACAGAAGAAAAAGAGTGTCTCTTCTCTCACGTATGAGATGGACCATGACACGTGAAGTTTAACGACAAGCATCGATTGAACAGGAAGCAATCAGCTCCGCAGTGGAGTCTGCAAGTGAGCGGGCATACTTTGCATAAACGGCTGTCACAATCCAACAGCTCTGGATTTCAAACACATCTCAGTTTGAAAATACCAGTTTCCCTTTTATTCGTGCCTGCGGGTAGATGTTACAGGAGGAAGAGGGAGAGCAGTGTGAGCAGAGGTGAGACGTGACAGTCGCCTCTTACAGATGACGTGCCATTCCACTTCAGCTGACAGTACGTCTGCTCCTGTTAAATGGCTCCCATTCCTGACCCCCTTTTTCTTCCATTTTCAGCGTCTTTGCTTCTCCTCCGCTCTCTCCTTCCATTTCATGTGTGACAATGCATCCTCCATTAAGTCTTTATAGGATGATGGAAATGTCATGAGGGCATTGAGACGGCCATACATCACCACATTCACTCCCGCCTTCTGCTGAGCTTTCATTCCCCCCCACTCAATCTCCCCAGCCTCCGCCACTCTATCACAATGCAGAGCTTGATCAGTCTGCTCACAATCATCACATCATACCCAGCCCCATATAACAACCTAACACTATCAAACTCAGGTTCATACATTAACATTTATTAATCCTTATTTTAACATCTGCAGAAGGTTGTTGATTATTCATGCACCATTTTTAAATCCCTGTCACCAACGCTTTATTAATGCTTTCAGAAAGTGCTGATGAAGAGTAAGGTAAGAATAATGGCCCTTCTAAGTGGATGTGTGATGGATGTGGTGCATGCTGAGTTTATTGCTGCGTTCCATTTACGTTGGAGGCCCCGACAGGGGGACTGGGAATGACGTCATATCCGAGTTGAAGCTCGTTCCAGTTTTACCCATTAGCAGAAGTCGAACAGCACTTTCACGCTAATTAAACTTACATTATAAAATAACAACTATCCCTTTATCCTTAGTGCTAAACACTTTTTCCTAAGATCATACACAAGCAGGACTTCAATGAAGTTCTCACATTTTGTCACACTTTTAATTGATCAACACCAACCCACTGGAGCCTCAGCTGTAGTTAGCATTGTTAGCTCATAACTAGGGATTCACGATATTGAATTATTGCCAATATCCATTATGCCAATATTTTTTAATTCATTGTCGCCGATACCTTTACCAATACCAACATTTCTGGTGAAGAGCTTAAGCTCTGTACTTCACAAAAATGGACTTGTTTCTTTCAGTGTTACAGTGCATTTATGCGAGGAACAAATGTAAAATAAGAAAAACAGCATTTAACTCTTGCAAAAATGAAATCCTTGATTTTAAATGTCCCCATGCAGTGTTGAGAAGGTGCATCAATATTGTACATTTGTGTAATTTGCAGATATTCCAGCCGATATATGGCCGATATGTGTGGCCGATATATTGGCTGTAAATATCTGCAAAAATTTCAATATTGGCCGATACCGATACTTAATAATTTAGGCTGAAATCAGCCAATACCGATATCAAACCGATAATATTGTGCATCCCTACTCATAACTGAGATAAACAGCATGCTACGAGACGATTTTGCACAAAAGGCAACATCAGCATATGTCCCCACATATATGGGACACAATCAGTGTAATAGATTTCAATGCATAAGAACGACCCTAAATGTTATTTTAGCTAATACTCGGGGTCCATGAGGGTTGTCTGAGTTTCCCAGAAGGACCTCCAACTTCAAGGCTGTTCCAGATGATGTTCCCCAATTGTTCCCGTCAGAATTTACAACTTCTTATGTAAAGAGAACATAACATAATTACAAGTGGATTTCCACATATCAGGGCTTTTAGGCTACCAGCATGAGCAGCATAACTCACGCATGTGATAGGTGCATCTTGCTGACCTAGTCTTCCAAAAAAGTTTTGAAATGTTATGTAGGTTTATTATTTCTCCTCTTGAATAATA
Organism: Cetoscarus ocellatus; assembly: GCA_037902135.1. NCBI lineage: Eukaryota > Metazoa > Chordata > Actinopteri > Labriformes > Labridae > Cetoscarus > Cetoscarus ocellatus. Next base: position 2,111,493 of record JBAMNC010000694.1, on the reverse strand, counting down.
CCAATTGGATTTTATATTGTTGGACAGTCTGATTATTCATCATTACAACGAGGTACAACTTGTAAGGACTGTGCATTCCTGGAATGAGCAACACAGCTAAATGTGTGGGAGGCACCAAAAAAAAAAAAAAAAAACTCTGCCAAAATCTGTGTTTGTGGGCAGTTCCAGTTTGTTTGTCATTTTTGTTTTTTCTTCTGTCTGTCCTTGAGCATGACAACTCAAAAAGTTCTTAACCGAGTTTCAAAAAACTTTCAGAGAATTTTAGTCATGGCACAAGGAAGAAGTTTTCAGATTTTGGCAGTGATCTGAATACAGACACAGAGCCAGGGATTTTTCAAACAATTAGTTGATATTGTGTGAAAACGAAGTTTCCGCATTTTCACTCGTACCTCAACATTTTCCCATAACGTTGATGGAATGTCAGGGAATGTTGATCATGAAAAAAGTGACAAATTTGATTTAGGTGGTGATCCGAATGCAGATACGGATCTAGATTTTTTTTTTTTTTTTTTTTTTTCCACAGATTTGTTACGAATGCACGTTAAGGTTTTGTTTGTGTTTTTGATAATAACTAGGCTAAGAATGTCAGCAATGGCTTGGCGGAGGTTTGTGCTCTCGGAGCAGTTCTGCTTCCATTTTCCTTGGTATATTGTCCTACTTCTTTCAACCATACTTAAATAAAAAGCATATCCTTACTGTGACAAGAAGCCACATACCTAGAACCAGGTATATCTCTTTTTTTTTCTCTTTTGTGGTGTTGGATGTCATGGCAGTTTTGCTCTATGGTATTGAGACAATCCGGCTTACGCTGAGGAGATACTTTTAAGGTATGCACTACGGTATGCAACAAAATGCTTTGTACCAAAAACAAGTACACTCAAGTTGAGCTGGCATGAATCAAGCCACCTGTTAGATGATTTATTGGGGTTCTTCTCAAAGAGAGACCGTCTGTGACTGCTGGATTGTGCAGCACAAACAGATCTGATCTGATAGCTGTTATAGCATTGCAAGCTGGCGCTGACATGCACCGCAGACAACATGCAGCTGGTGTGAAATTGCAGTCTGGGGAAAGCATGGTGTGAAACAAGGTAGTACAATGTGAATGTGGAAGCAATGAGGGTTAGGGGACCAGTCCTGACATAATGAGTCTGAGTTGCAGACTTGACAAAACTGCAAGACTTGGCAGAATTTGCAAAGATTGTCTGAATATGCTTAAACAGTTACAATCACAAAATCACAATTTCCTGTCAGGACTGATGAATGCCTTCATCCCCAGATACCAAACGGCCATAATCTACACTCGCTACAAAAGCACAGCTGCTCACGGTTTGCATGTAAGTAAAGGATTTCCTTCTCTGACACAGCTATTCGTTCTCCTCGCATTCACACATACCCCGAGGGCCATCCAGGCTGCCGTAGGTGTATCAGTCCGAGCCGACATCAGCTGCAGGGATTTTGAGGAGATCTGCTTATTTTGGAGCGATTCTGATAACCAGAAAGAATAAGCTATTTTCCCATTTCCTGTGACTGCAGCGTAGTCACCTTGGAGGCTGACGAGGCGTGGGTGTAATAGGAAAAAAGAAGCGTGTCAGGCGATGAAATGAGCGCGTGTTAGCTGCTCTGAGCACCTGCTGGTTCCCTGTTCTCCACCCTGTCCCCCTTATCACATTACAGCTTGGATAGATGGTACCAGAACCCCAGAGGTAAGGGATTAATTTGTTTAAAGCTCGGCACGCTGCTTTCACTGACCTTGGTTGAGCAGAGATGAGAATAAAAAACAGAATGATTTTTCTCTGCCCTGCACACTCACCCTGAGGGAGAGGAAGAAGATTAAGAGAGGAAGGCCGTATCTCGTCTTTCAGAAACTAACGGCACAAAGTAATGAAGCCACCGGGCTGGTTCAGACACTATAATGTGTTTGCATAAGTAGCATGCTAACGTCATGATAACACCATGAACACACGCCCGCGAGAGGCACATTCTTTATCTTATGGTTTGTTTTGTTTTCAGACATACACATTGGATTATATTCTCATTCAGGCACTGAAGAGTATGTGCATGTGATTGAGGATAACGTGTGTTCTCATTCCCACACATACGAGAGATGTTTGTTTGGATGAAGCTCCAACCTCTCTACAAACTTTGCTGGTTGTTTCATGATGTCATTTCTGCTCTAAACTGTGTCAACCAGAGGTGTGAAGCAGGAAAGGCAAATCAAGCAAGGCAAACTCTACATCCACTTTTCTCCTTAGTCTTTGATTGGATTAGATTAGATTAGATTTGATAGAACTTTATTAATCCCTTGGAAAACTCCCTCAGGGAAATTAGGATTCCAGTAGCAGTTTAGTATAACAGATGGAGAGGATATATAAAAAAGATAGATGTAAACAAAATTATAAATAAAAATAAAAATGTCTACTCCCCCCTAGTGAGGAGTTGTACAGTCTGATGGCCTGAGGTACAAAGGAGTTTCTCACTCTGTTAGTCCTTAACTTGGGATGGAGCAGTTTTGGGCTGAACAGGCTCCCTGGTTGCTGATGACGGTGTGCAGAGGGTGACTGGCATTGTCCAAAATTTCCAGCAGTTTGGCGAGAGTTCTTTCCTCTGCCACCGTCACCAGAGAGTCCAGCATTATGTCGACCACAGAGCCGGCCTGCCTGAACAGTTCGTCTAGTTTGGATGTGTCCTTCTTGGATGTGCTGCCCCTCCAGCACACCACAGAGTAAAAGAGGATGACTACCACGAACTGGCAGCAAGTATTGGATGGCAGATGACTTCTGGCACCTCAGTAGGGACAAAATTCTGGTTTCTGTCAGGACCACTTGATCAATAAAATCCCCCAGAAAAGTTTCTTAAATTTAGCTTTGTTTGCAATTATTTGTGTAAAGATTCGGTGGTGTAGCTCTGATGGAGGGTCTCCCTGCCCTTCCACATGCCAATTGTGGAAGCCTAAAGGTGTGTTCTCACCAAACACTACTTGGTGACTGAGATCACCCAAGTCGCATCGCCCGTCCATTAATAGATCATTTTGTCACCGTTGCGTAGCTCAGTGACGTCACGCCAGCTCAAGTTTCACCGCAGTCATATCATATCATGTATTTGTTTGTATAGGTTTAGCTGACATTATTCCAACTGCATGCTTTTCACTGATCTACCAGCAGCTGATGGTCCTGCTGTCTCGTCCAGGCAGAACTAATGTACTCACTAACTAATGTTCCTACACAGATATGGATAGTCACTCTAATGTGCGCCGGAACAAAAACCGTCTGTCATGGGGGTCGTCACACCCCCACACATGCTGATTGGCTGTCGCAGCACTGCCACATACGATGTCACCTGGGGAGTTTAAATTTTTCAACTCTGGCGACTAAGCAACGCGACCTGGTCGCCCAGATCGTATCCATCGCATTGCGTGAGGGTTGGCCCCTTCCCTTCACGGCTGTACATTGGCTGGAGACATTGACATGGAGAGTGGTTGCCCAGGTTGCCCAAGTCATGTTCAGTTTTTAGGCAGAAACAGCACCCATTCCTGCCTTCCTGTCGCCTCCGAGGAAAGCATGATGCAGGGAAAGAACCAACAACATCCCCCCAGAGCAAGCATCAATGACAGCAGGGCATTAATTAAGTCACAATATGACATAACAGTGGCGTTGGAGTGTAGGAGGGTTGCTAAGCAGCTTGCAGAGGAACAGCAAAGAGTGGGCAGGTTAGAACAGCTTAAATAAGGCAGTCTGAGTGCATCTAGCCAATTGCAGCTTAGAGGAAATCAGCTGGCTGCCAACAGGGGCAGGCTAGCTTTGGTTTAACAATGTAATGCTGGCATAATAGCCATCTTAAAGTCCTGCCAGAACTAGCGCTATGCTTGGTTTTAAGAAAACTCCAGAAACCGCCTTTTAATCCCTGTGAGCAAGTCAAAAATGCAGGTGTAATATTTGATATAGACCTCAGTTTTTAGAAACAAATAATATATGTTACAATAGAAGTGTTTTATCATTTAAAGAAGGTCATGCTATGAAGCCATAATGTTTCTAAAACTAACACTTAGTTGTGTCTTTGGAGACAGCTAACCCTAGCCAACATCACTAGCATTGCAAATCTAAAGTCACTTGGAAGATTTTTGGAGGAGTTTGCTGATAGAGTTATCCACAGACACTAGACTTTATTAAAAAAAATCAATCTAAGAAAATTCAGTTAAAATGTTGAGTGTTTTTCATTTTAAAATTAGAAGTCTGGCAAAAGTAAATATGGCAATAAAAGCCAATAAAGCCAATACAATTGACGTTACAGGGGGTTGCATAATTCTCCATAAAGGAGGGTACAAACAAAAAAATTAAAAATCAATAACCTAAATCGTTTTATTTAGAATAAAATTCTTAAACTTTATGAGCAAACTCTTTTCCCAGGAGCCTGACAGAGCGGGACAGTGATATTGTCTTAATCTATTTTAAAATTGATTTAGATGATTATTGGGACTCTGAAACTTCATTTTGAACTTTTGGTTTCATGTTTGTGAAGTTGTATTCGGTTGAGTTATTCAAACAACAATGGATAAAACAAAACTTTGAGAAGGCAACTTTGTCTGAAACCTCACCAACAGTTGTCCCTAGGATGCATGCATGTCTTTCAAGGCATTTAGGGATTGTATACGAGATATATAAATGCTTAATAAAATGATAAAAGTCATAGGTCAGGGCTCAAGCTTTAAGAGCCCCATGTTCATCCTTTGATTGTGAATGTGATATCTCAAGATTATTTGAGAGATTTTCTTAAAACCATGAACACATTTCCACAACAACCCAAGGATCAGATACTTGGAATATGGAATTTGAGGTTCATGGTCTTTAGGACTTAAGTTCATCCTTTGCCTAAGAATCACACCAATGCCAGGGTCAGACTATATGATCATAGAGGCATAAAACCTGCACGAAGTAGATAATGCGAGTGGGACAGTTAGTGGCTCTTGTCTTTACCTTCGTTAAGCACATTATTGTAAAATTATATAAGTAATAACTCAGATTATACAGAGACAATAAGCTTTGGGTTTGATTAGGTTCCTGATGGACGATCATGGAGATGTTACTAAGCCATTAGGTCGTTTTAGAAGATTTAGTTTATGAACTGAATTGTTGATTAAAAGTTGTCTCGCTGTTGATTATTTGAATCCGAATCTACGATAAAGACTGCTGAAGCAAAGAGGGTTAACACTTGGATCTGTTTCGTAAACATGGCTCCTGTGATTAATTCTATCAACTGACAGTAACCTGAAGAATATGAAGAGATATTCATGTTCTCAACCTGAGCACAAGACACTTGCCCAAAAATAGACACACAAACACCCCCCCATTTAATTCCCATCGCTCTTCCATTTATTAGTCCCGTCAGAGGGCCGTGAGATGAGCATGCGATTCAGAAGGTGTGGCTGTCAGCATCAATAAAGGCCTTCCAGCGTGAGGAGCCATTAATACCAAAGTAGCCACTCGGCATGTTGTCAGATATGAATAATGGTTTGCATAACAAATCATTTCACCGTGTGACAGATATCCCCGCGTCTGCTCGGGCGGAGGATCCGGTTGCAGCACTTTGCTCCCATCAGCTGCCCAGATGATGATCAAAGCTGAAGTTGAGGACCGCGGGACGTCCAATTGGCCAAACAGATTTTTCTGTGTGGATGACACCTTGTTCTGCGGCTGCAGAGGAGATAATACGGGGGAAGGTTACACAACGTGATGACGGTATGAATCAGCAGCGGTCATAAACAGTTAGTGTCCCACAGCTGGGATATAATGATGTTTTGTAATCATCCTCAGAGCTCTTCGTACCTCATCTCTCACTCGTGACATCTTTGTGGCAAATACGATCTGACCAGAGAAAAACAACCTGTGTCTTCTGTTAGGAAAGAACTTTCTCCATTATTCTGACTGCAGAATACAGGTAATTTATCTGACCCCATAAACTGACAGTCAGGACAACATCTGGGCAGTTTACGAGCTTCTAAATCAGAGAAAATGCCCTGATAATGCTGATTCTCTGCCCAGAACTTGCTAACAAAGGGGAGTAAATCTGAACAATTGACTGAAAATATCCAATTTGAGTAAGGGGTTCTCTCTCTTCGAAACCAGCTTCAGGGTGATTCAGAGAGCTGTCGCAAAAATAAATCCATGTTCGGATGGGAAAACATGCTTCATAGGACATCATGTTAAGCAGTGCTCCCCTCAGAGCTTTTGGTTTGGTGGAGTGAGTTGCAGCCTTGCACTTGTTTGGCCAGGGTACGATTCCCACCTTTGCTGCATTTCTTCCCCTGCTGTCCTGCCCCCTCTACATCTATCCATCGTCTTGTTTTGATCCCAAATCAAGTGGACATTTAAGCTATGGTTGAACAAAGTCTTGAAGCAGTCTTAGGATGTCACGTTTACAAGCACAAGAGGGGTTAGAAGCCCATTGACCTTGACCTTTGACCTCCAAAGTCAAAACAGTATAACACTGAGGCAAAGTTTGAAGAGGATCTTAGTGTAGGCTCGCAGTCATCCTGGTGATGGTTTCCCTGCAATAATTCAGATGTAGGCAAGTGTGATTGTCTATGATCAAGTCAAAAATATCCAAAACACTTATTTTAACCCACACTCACTTAACCAGTCAAGATAAATATCTTACTTTTAGGAATGAAAGGCAAAAATAAGCAATTGAATTGCTTGTAATGACAGAAAATATCTGCCAGTGAAACAAGGAAAGTTTGACTCAGTGAGGCTTTTAAATTGAGATTTAAAATCTACTCAAGTTAAATTTGTCTCGTCTTATTGGCAGATTATTTTATTCATTATTACAAGCAATTAGTGACAATTAGTTTTTATATCTTCGAATAAGATCTTCATCCAGACATGTTAGGAAAATGTGGATTAGAATAAGTTTAGTGAGATTTTTACCTCCGCCAAGGAGGTTATGTTTTTGGGAGGGTTTGTTTGTCTGTCTGTCTGTTAGTTAGTTAGCAACATTACTCAAAAAGTTAAGGACGGATATTGATAAAATTTTCAGGGAATGTCCAGATTGGGATAAGGAACAAATGATTAGATTTTGGAAGTGATCCGGATCTCCGTCTGGATCCAGGAATTTTTTAAAGGATTTTTTCTGCATATAACTCCACACATAATGGTCAGGGCACTTGGGAAAAAAGTACAGGACAAGTTTCTAACATGCTCTACAGTATATCAAAAACTGATCCGGATAAAGGAATAATTCCGGATACTATGATCCAGAATATGAAAAAATGGGGACCTTTGGAATTTTCATCATAGGAAGAGACCAAATGAAGCTATAAACACGCAACAAGCACCATTAAATAGCCAAGAAACTGTGGAATCTGGAATATGCCAACGGATTTGAGGTATCTTCAAAAGCTGTGGAACTAGATCCAGAAGAAAACCGCCATTACGGAAAATGCGATTTTCGTGAATAACTGCTGAACTAATGTTGATATCATTATGAATTCAGTTGCCAGTGGTATGTTTTCATGGTCAAGGAATCTAAAAATGTATTCAAAATAAATGTGGGACTAATATTTATGGTGCAAATGACAAATAGGGGGAACTGTGGCGCTTGGCAGAGGTCTGCACTCTCCGAGTGCTTTCTAGTTTTGTCTTGAAATTGGACAAATACTCCCCCTTAGATCTGAGTGTTTGCAGTGCCCAGTTTCTTTTTAAATGTTTCTTGAAGATGGTTTGCTTTTCTCTAAATGGCCTTATTGCTTTCATCATAATGGTGACAGAGTCAAAGAGGGTTTGTATGTGTTGTCTGTGCAGTCAAGTACATGGATGGATATATGAGGATCTGGTCATCCTTTCAAAATAAGACAGCTTTTTGAAAACCAATTGCAGTTGAGAATTGATAAAACTTCTCTCAAGTAATCAATATCATCAGCATTTAAGCCAAACAACTGCCTTCAGTTTTAACATGAACGTAATGCTGAGTGACATTGGAGACTCAACAAACACAACCAAGCACATTTTATCTTTCCTTTTCTCAAAGCTGCCATCTGACCGGCTCATCTTTGGTGCTTCTGTCTGAAATGTCTGAGCAGGAAGTTCCTCAGTGTCCAGTCAACAGTTTCAGGAGAATCAGTGTTCCATGAAAGGACAGGACGGCCGACACCTGGTGAATGTAGAGACCTGGCGGAGAAATGGGAGGCGCGGTCACACAGAAACCAGGTTACACGCTGCATCGCCTGGGCGGCACTGTGACTCTCCAACATGGCCGTGAAATGGGTCAGCAGTGGCCCGAGCGTCTGGAAGGAATTGGAAATGTATTTGAAGTTCTGCTGCAGAGAGAAACCGCACCTGTAGACTTCAGCTATACATATTCTATTTCAGAGTCAGGTCCATTTCAAATCCATGCATTAGCAGATCCTTTGTGCTGCGTGAGCTGTCATTCCCTCAACTTCTCTGACATTTTATAAGAAGCTAAAATATAGATTCAAAAAGCAAAGAGCAGCCGGCAAACGTTTCACTTCCAACCTTCCGGACTGATAAGATGCCTAAAGTCACAAACAATACAACTTTTAATGAGCTTAACGCAGCCTCAGCTGTGATAATTAATTAGCCTCCACAGCTGTTTGGAGGGAACAATACATTTAAATCCTCTAAATCCAAAACAATGAGTTACCCTCTCCGAATCATTCAGGATAAAGCCTGAACTTTCTCAGAGAAAACTCAAACTTAAACAGATAAAGGCATTATCAGAGGCATGAAAGGTCTTGTTTAGGGTAGAGGACTTGATCAGATATTAGAGACATCATTAAGATCATGGACAAACTTCATTATTAACAGTTAGACTGCTTCATTATACAAAGAGCTAATCACCAAACTACTGCACAATCACATTGCAGCAACTCAATGCACCGAGGCATGACCAAGACAACCTGCTGAAGCTCAAATCGAGCACCAGAATGGAGTCCAAAGATGATTTACATAACTTTGAACATGGCATGGTTGTTTGAGTATTTCAGACACTGCCTATCTTCTTGGATTTTCACACACAGCCATCTCCAGACTTTGGAGGAGGATGGTCTGAAATAGAGGAAATATCCAGTGAGCTGCAGTTGAAATGCCTTGTTGATGCCAGAGGTCAGAGGAGAATAGCTAGACTGGTTCAAGGTGATAGAATGACAACAGTGCCTCAATTAAACAGTCGTAACAATCGAAGTATGCAGGAGACCAAGCTGGGTACCACTCCTGTCAGCTAAGGACAGGAAAGTGATGCTACAACTCGCATGTGCTCACCAAAATGGGACGACAAGATTGGACTAAAATGTTGCCAGGTCAGATAAGTCTGGAATTGTGCAGACGACACGATTAATGCAGAATCAGAAGTTGTACTTTTTGTCAAGTACACTTGCACATGCAGGGAATTTGACTTAGTAAGTTGGTGCAAAAATAGTTAACATATAATTGAGTAGAAGGAGAAAATAAAGTATAAATTCAGGGAGAAAACAGTGCAAATTGATTTAGGGAGACATAAAAATATACAATATTTGCAAAGGGCACAAAAAATACCAAAAACACAACCCAATGATATATACAGAAGATGATATATACATAATATATTTACAGTTTTGGGTTTCAGGACCCGTTGGCCATGAAAACTGGACGTTTTGTCTTGTGAACTGCGTCACTGTGACCAACAACAACCAATCTGAGTCCTTGGACAGAAAGTCCAGCACGTTTGTTTTTTGTCTTACTTTCTGCAAGTTGTTGCTTCACATTAGAGACACTGACAAATGAGAACACAGGGTGATGCTTTGAGAGAGTATTGATTTTTATTGCCAATGTATTAGTATAAAAAAAAATATCTACAAGCTGGTCATAGGTTGAAACATCTCGAATAGACCAGTGTTTGGCTTAGGCAACACATATTTGGCAGCTGCAACTTATCTGCCTACTTTACTTTGTTCCTGTCCTGTTAAGAAAAAGCATAAATCATTTTTAAATTTCATTTCATGGGATTCTAAAAGAAGAAAATCCAATGTCATGCACCTCTGAAGATTTTGTCACTGTATTACAAAATTTCTAAAGTCATTTGTCTAATATGACCTGGCATTAAAAATACAAATAAACATATAAGACTGATTAAATTTGAAACATCTGTCAAGGCTGTCTGTGAGGATATGAACAAGTGGTGTCTTGAGATTTTGGCTCAGTGCTTTGGCAGAAATAAATTGGTAAACTACAGCTGGATAGTTAAGTCACTGGTTTTGCATAACATTGTTTTAGAAAGTCATAGTAATGGAGTTCAAATGGCTTCATGCTGCTTTCAGTTGTCACTGAAAATGCAAAGTCACAGGGAGAAACTATCTTCACGGGTGTGTAGAGACATTTAATCAAAAAAAAAAAAAATGCAGAAAAAGATGAAAGAAATCAAACAAAATGAGAAAGAAAAATACAACAAAATAATTAGAAAAACAATTTCAAAGTCAATCCAAGCTGAAACAGAAGATGCCTGAGAAAACCAGTCCAACAAGACCAGGTCTGCAGGATATTAAAGCAGAGGTGGAAGGTTAAAAATTCTCTCTCTCTGGGTTTGCTGAGTTTTCTCTCTGTCCCTGCGTGTCAGCAAATGTCACACTCATCTTCTCCCTGCACTCTCGCAGCCCTCAGCCATCCTCCCTTTCTCTGCACTGTGTCTGTCCTGACATTTTCAGAAATCGGCCTCTGCAAGGTTCAAGTCCTTGCCACAAAAGTTTGCAAAGTGGAATCCACTCCAACGCTCGTGTGCCTTGATATGAAAAAGATCAAAAACTGGCCTCAGAATTGCTACAGCACTGTGCCTCCATCGAGAGCAGATCTGATCACCCTCTGCGCCCTGTGCTGGTCTGGAGACAATCGAACGTGGAGATTTTGTTTCTGTGCCGTTGCATCAGCTCGGCTCTAATGAGGCGCTGAGAGGTGTGCAGGTGCAGCGGGCCACTGAACCGATATCGAAGTCCTCATCAGAGCTGAGTCAGGAGGCGCTGACTTGGAGCCTTTTTGTTGCTCTATATTGCTGAAGCACCATTATTGCATTTCCCTCTGTAAGCCATATGGATGGGACCAACCCCCTCACTAACTCAGCCCCCTCACTCTCCACAGCTCCTTGGTCGGCGGAGGAGCTGTCTCCATCTCCTCATGCTGCTGAAGGAGATCACAGGTGCTTTCTCTCTAGCTGATGTAGCAACATGCACCAACAACATGTGAGAAATCGTTATAAGTGGCAGGGGGATTTGGTGCCAATTTAGAAACCTTGATTTATTTCTTTTTCCTGCTGGGTTTGCATCAGCCTACAGCCCAACAGTTTCTTTCTTCTTCCTCCAAATCTTGTTCTTTTGTGACTAAAGTTGGTACTGCAGGCATAGCTTAGGTAGCACAGAAACAAATGAGCAAACTAGAACTTTAAAGGAATAGTTAAAGATTTTAATGTCGTAGGCTCAAAGCAATCTAAACATTCACCACAGAGATGGAGGGCTACATGTTCCTACATAATTCAAACATTCTGTATACACCCCGTGTCCTATGGGACAAAAATGACCTGCCTTCACTAAACTCCAAAATTAATGTTTATGATAGACATGTTTGCTGTACTGTAAACAGGTCTGTTTACTGTCAAATGGGTGATTTGATTATGTCAAATGTTACTCCTCCTCAGTGGGGGGCAAGAGGAGTAACAGGAAGACAGAGGACAGGAAGGGGCAGTAACCAGCCAGTAGCCATATTTTTATTTTTAATTTTATTTATTTATTTGTATTTGTATTTTTGTTTATATGTATCTTTTTATTTAGCTTTCGATCTACTTTTCAAACTGCTATTGGAATCCTAATTTCCCTGAGGGAGTTTATCAAAAGGATTAATAAAGTCCTATTCAATCTAATCCCAATAACTGTTGGCTTTAAGGAGTTTATTTTCTCATTTTCCTGCAGGAATCTTCAGTTCTGTTCTCTGTTGTAAGTGTAAAACACACTGGATGGCCCATTTTATTATCTATTATCTTAATCAATAGTGAGATTCATCAGTGTGTATGCAAATATTAGAAATTTAGTTCTCTGTTTTAAGAAAATCTTTAATCTTGTGTGTTCTTTCTTTTTGTTTCTGGGAGTATTATCCGCATTGGAGTACACACGAAATAGTGCACCGAGGAGACCTGCAAAAGCTGTCTCAGCTCTCTGTACAAACTTGAAACTGAAAAAAGGGCATGATAAATATCAAATTTTTATGTCACTGTTATGAGGGGGACCATTTTTGGACCTAAGGGTTAAAAGTGTAACATCCTTTTTAAGGGTCATCAAGGGGTAAACCCTTTAAAGTATCAGAGTAGTTGGCCTAATATGCAAGATTACATACCCTTATCTTCAGTGCTGATACTTTTGGAGCTGATCTGATCCCATCACTGTGGATAATGTTTAGACTAATGGCAAGCAGCTCATATGCTCGTAAAAAAGTTCCAACTACTTGCTCATATTAAAAATGAAGCAATAGCTTTAAATGGTTGTTTCTTGCTGCAGCTGTACATGGAGAGGTGCCCACACACTAGTTCAATAATATATCAATTATAGATTAATTCATTGCTTGTGACCATTTTCTTTGTCATAAAAAAATCCCTTTAAGGAGCTTTTTTACAGTTCACATGCTTGTTCTTGGTTTGAGAGTTGAGATAACTTAATTTGAAATAATTTTCACATTATTTCATGTGTAGGTGGATTCTGCTTTTGTATTTATCAGCATTTATCTATAACCACCTATGTCGAATGACCTTGTGTAATAATAGCTCTTCTGTGGGTGACTCTCTATATGTTTAATCCTTCATCGACAGTTTCTCCATGTACGAGCAGAGACAAATGATTTGTAAAAATGGAAGAGATTAAATTCAGCTAAACTAAAGGAGGAAAAAAAGATGGATGACCACCGGTGGGAATTAACAGTGGCCAGTGAAATAAATCGGAGGGGGAGTGTCGCAGTCGGTGTCAGGAAATAGTCAGAGGGAGAAAGGAGTAATCTGATTGCAATAGGACATTACTCTCTGCCCGTGTCCTGGAGGAAGAGCAGAAAGCGGCTGTGTCCTCTCTTAAGTCCTCTTCCCATTAGGCCTTGCATCGTTTGGGAGATTAATAGAAGCTCACGCGTGAACACTGCCACATTTGTCAGCTGCCTGGTCCGATAATATGAGGCTGCAGGCGTGCCTTCTCCTGCCTCCATTTTAAAAAGACCTTTAAAAGGTCACAGAGGGAGAGGCTGGGAATGGAAAAGCGGAACGAAATACATGTAAGAAAAAACGAGAGCATGATGGTTTTATGCCTCTGTGAGGAGCAGATTTACAGGGAGTGAAATCACAGCGGTGCTCACCCGGCCTTTGACCCATGTCTACCTAATTTAATCAGCTCAGAGCCAAGTCAGAGAGGCTGTTTGTGCAAAGTTTGATAAAGAAAAAAACACACAAATTCTGGCCATATCAAGTTCAAAAGATCTTGATCATCTGAGCAGGAAGTGAAAATGACATGTTTTTTTGACCAATAACCTCCTTGATCTAGTTCAGTCATCTTTCAGTGCAGGAAGATAAGTATGCAAAGGTTGATATAAAATAAAGATTTCAGACACTGCATTGAAAATTAAAGTTGAGAAGTAAACTCTTGACCCTTGACCTTTGACCTATGAGCTACAAAGTGAGCTTGTTTCTTACTTGTAACATGTTAAATATTGTGCAAAGTTTCCCGGAAAACCTTTAAAGAATTTGTGATAATATCTGAATACAGGTTGATCACAAGCCAAGGATGGTCATGAATTAATTTGACCCTAACTTTGACCCCTGACTTTGATATCATCCTTATGTTAAGGTGAACACCTTGGCAAAGTTTGTTGGAAATACCTCAACACCTTCATTCTTAATCACATTAACAAGCAAAACATGTCCAACTGCAGTCCAAAAAAATAAATGCCACCCTTTTGACAACATTACGCTGCCAGTGTGTAAGCTTGCATTGACTGGCTGTAGAATAAAAAAAAAGCAAGGCTGCTGTAAAGGCCACCAGCAACCACAGTTGCTGATCCCCAAGTTTGTTTGTTCTTTGAATACTGTATCCCCAACATAACCAATCAATCAATCAACCAATCAATCAATCTCATACTAATCAAGAACATAATAATGACACCAAAAAAAAATAGTCTAATAGCCAAGGTTGTCTTAGCTTGCTTGTGCTTGGCAGGGTTCAGGTTTTAAATCTGCTATTAGAAAAAAGTCCAGTCCAACCAAAAGAAGAAGAAAACAGAGTTTCAAGGCTTAATAAAAAACTGCAGGCAACAAAGTCAATACAAATTCCTCAATATCTGTGGTACAACTGTAACGTTGCAGTGCAGTTAGATTTACCTGATTCAATGTCTGCAATCAGGCTGATCCATCTTAAGCTCCAATCTACAATGACTGTGCTCGGTCCAAAGCAGCACGACCCAATCAGTGTCGAGTATAGCAGGAAGACGTGGAGCTAAGAGCATCAGGGACAGCAGGAAATGACTACGCATACAGAGATTAGCATAGATGCTTAAAGGTCTGGTTTGCATTCTTTATCAAACTGAAAAACGAACAACACTGAAAGCACCTCTTGTTAGAAAGATTATTTAAGCTCCATTTCTGACATTTTACGTTTTGTATTTTAAGCCAGGGCAGTAGCAACAGTCAACTACATTATCTGATTGGCCAGGAATGATTGTGATTGACAGGTGATTGTCCAATCACCTCTTGGATATGCTTTTAGAAGGTTCTGCCCAGTCCCAAACTATTAACAAAGGCTGTTGCCAAGATGGATTAGTAAAGTACATTGAACAATCCATCTGATGTGTCAGGGCATTCCCAAGATGGAAGCAAGATATGACCAAGAGGATCTAAGACTTTTTGACCTTTTACCTTTAAAATCTGATTAGATCACCTCTGTGTCATGGCGGACATTTGTGTTAAGTTTGAATAAAATCTTTGTAAGTAACGTTGTGACACCTTCAATTGGTTTTAAAAAACTTCCTAAAGCATTCTTGGTATCTTTTTTTGTTTTTTTAATAGTGTACATGAGTACATGGGCTTCTTGACTTTGACCTTTGACCTGGAAAATCCAACCAGTATATCCTTGAGTTAGATTTGATCGAAAGTTTGATAGAAATCCCTCAAAGGTTTGTTGCAATATCATGTTCACAACAGATGACCATAAGACCCCAAATTCAAAGAAAATCTCTTGAAGGCTTTTCGATAAATCGTGCTCGTAAGTTCTTGACTCACACGTACGTGCAGACTGGTGGACAACCCAAAAACATGACGCCTCTGGCCTGGCTGTTGCAAGCGTAGAGACATAAAGAAGATAAAAACAGAAATACATTATTTATTCATGAGCAATCAAATGGAATCAATCATGAAACACGATTACCAAGATAATCTGTTTTTTAAGCCATAGCATGTCCATCTCATCATACTTTTATTTGCAATCATTAAGAGCTTCACACATTTTGTTTGATCATCACATTGTTTTCCAGCACAGTCTGCATCATGAGATTCCTCTGAGAACAGAAGACAAGGGACAGAGAGAGGGGGGGGCATCCAGACAGATGTAGAAAGAGAGAAAGATGCAAAGACTGGATGAAAGTCTGAACATCCTCTCTGGAATTGCAGCTCATGTCAGTGTTTATTTCTCTATACTCCGTTGATGTTGGGTATCATAGTGGATGTGGCGATGGCTGACGGTTTTGGCTCCCCCTCAGAGGGATAGCTATGTTTGTCCAGTCATGCTCGACTGTTTGGCGAGCAGCCCCAGCCTTGTAGCCCCTCCAAAAAGCATCAACGCCAATTTTAGCTCTTTCCTCCGCTGACGCCACTCCTCCGGGAACACAACACATGTTTGTAGAGATTTCAAGGGACAACGGCGAGGAGGCAGAGGGTCAGGCTGAGGTTGTTGTTTACCTCCGCCTTTGAGGCTACAAAGACCCCCACGCTATCCGAGAGGATGGTCTGCCAGAGCCCGGGGAAACACGACAAGGCAGGAAGGAGAAATTTCCTATTAACTGAGGAAATTGGTACAAGCAGTGCTGCCACACAATCCAATCACCCTTCTTATTTTACTGACCACATGGCCTGACACATGCTGGTGACTCAGGGGGACTTTGTTTTCAGATCCACCTCGGACCATCCCCAGAACTCATGTTCAGACTCACGCAATCACTACTTCTTCCACCACGTTTGGCTTAAATCCAAACCCCAATTCCAATGAAGTTGGGACGTTGAGTAAAGCATATATAAAAACAGGATTCGAAGATTTGCAAATCCTTTTTGACCTATTTTTGTTTGAATAGACACAATAACAAGATGCTTAATTTTCAAACAGATGAGCTTCAGTGTGTTTTTTCAAATATTCACTAATTTAGAATCTGATGCCTGGAACACATTCCAAAAAAAATTAGGACAGCGGCAACAAAAGACTGGGAAAGTTGAAGAATGCTCAAAAACTCCTGTTTGGAACATTCAACAAGTGAACAGGATAATTGGAAACAGGTGAGTGTTATGATGTGGTATGAAATAAGCATTCCTGAAAGGCCCAGTCGTTCAAAGGCAAGGATGGTGCATTCACCACTTTGTGACTGACTTTGTGTGCGTAAATACTCCATTAGTTTACGAACATCTCTCAACGTGCAATTTCCTGCTGCTTAACAGAAGGTTTTTTGTTGCCACCATGATGGAGGGATTCATGATTGGCTATATGGATTCATGTTGGGTGTTGGATGTATATATTTGTATCTATATGTATATGTGTATTTTATATATGTATATATGTATCTATGCATATATGTGTATCCATAATATGAAGAGCTTTGTGCTCCACTTTAAAGTGTCTTGAGATAACACTTGTTATGAATTGGCGCTATACAAATAAAGATTGATTGATTGATTGATTGATTGATTTACAATTGCGAGGAATTTATGTATATCTTCATCTCCAGTCTACAATATCTTCAAAAGATTAAATTAAGAGAATATGGAGAAATCTCTGCATGAAAGTATCAAGGAGAAAACAAACATTGAATGCCTGTGAACTTTGATCCCTTAGGCTGCACTGCTTTAAAAACCATGGCATGGGTAACTTGCACATTTGTGAGAGCACCATTAATGCTGAAAGGTACATACTGGTTTTGCATGCTGCCGTCCCAGAGACTTTTTTTTTTTTTTAGGGACGTCCTTGCTCATTTCAGCAAGACAATGAAGACACATTCTGCTTGTGTTACAACAGCATGGCTTAAAAGTGTGCAGCTACTAGACTGACCTGCTGCAGTCCAGTCCTGTCTCCCACTGAAAATGTGTCGAGCATTATGAAGCAAAGGAGAGATCAAGTCATATATCAAGCAAGAATGTGAAAGAATTCCACCTAAAAAGGTTCAAATGTTAGTGTCCTCAGTTTACAAATGCTTTTTGAGTATTGTTAAAAGGAAAGGTGATGTAACACTGTGGTAAACATCCCCCTGTCCCAGCTTTTTGAAATGTGTAGCAGGCATGAGTTGAAAAGGATTTGCAAATCATTGTATTCTGTTTATGTGTTTGTATGTTTGTTTTTCAACATGTCCCAACTTTACTGGAATTGGGGTTCCTAAACAATCATAAGCTTGGAATCTTTTTCAGCATTTTTGAAGAGACACACTATTAAATGAGGGTGTAGTCCAAGCATGCACTGGAGGGAAATGTCCTCTCATGCTATTGGGTTGAAAGTTCTTCTTCTCTCTTTGAGGTTCGTAAGTCCTGTGCACTTAGTCAGAGGCACAGATAGTTGTTATTCTTCATTGTATTATAAAAGAAAATATTGGTTTACCACAGACTCATAAAAATTCACATCATGTGGTAAAAACATTTTGTTTCAGCTCTTGTGTATAAACATGTGTATCATCAGCATAACAATGTACTCTGTGGTCATGGGTATTTGGCCAATTTGGAGCATGTACACGGAAGACAATAAGACAACATGAATAAGACCGTCGGAACAACAGAGGTCAAAATCAACGCCAAAATATGTGCTTGTTTCTCTTCTCAAAAGAGAGGGTAGAATATTCAGTAGTTTTTTAAAAAGACTGACAAATTGTAGATGGATTTTGAACATTTGCCAGCATCGATGTAACACATATGGTGCACTCAACTTAGGGGAATTTTGACCTAATGAAGCTTGGCACTGCTGATCGTTGACAAACACACTGTGACTTCACTCAATGAACACCATATAGAGCAGCAGGATATGTCATTTCACCATGTGCCTCAAGTCTCACAACAGGAGTCCAGTCTTGAGGACGAAGCAGCTGGACCCAACAGCACCAACGTTTGCCAACAGAAATGAAAGCGTCTGTGACTGAAGGTACAGAAGTTAAGCTAAACTCTTGCTGGCATTTACAAACTTTTAGGACTTTTAAGCATGCTGACATTTTTTTTGTGTACCCAACAAACATCAGCATTGACCATCTTAAACTGACTTAGCTCTGCGTTGCTTGATGTTTCTCCATACGCCACCCAAAGTTGCCAAAACAGCAGTGTGTGAATATGGCTTTAAAAGCACTTCTTCAGCTGCCTATTCCCCAAATTGATGAAATGAGGTCAAACAGGTTCTGCCAGGTCTCTCTATCTGTGTCCACGTTTGCTGTCTCTTGTTTAATCTGAGTTTCAGAGCAGCAGCCAACATCGTCCACCTTCTTTTCTATAACAATCACAATATGTTTCACATCTAATAACAGCAGAAAAAGATGCCGTGCCCTGCAACTTTTTCCTCATTAAAATCATTTACAGATGCCTCAGCCTCTGGGTAAACAGTGTCAAGGTTTATAGCTCATCAACATGACTGACAGGAAGTGTGTTGACATCTCGAACAAATTAGAGACAGGAGGGCGTGACAGGAAGAGTGAGACACTTGGCTCAAGGAGAAGGATTCATTTAATGCATGTTTTCAAAGGAATAATGTTTACTCCTGCTGTACACAATTATATAAACGTATTATATTAGCCAATCAATCCATCCTCACTCTCTTCATTTTATTGTCAAGTAAACATCCTTCTAGAGTCAATAAAACTGCTCACTGTCTGAGAAGTTTCTTATATCTGCTCCCAGGGCAGGATCCTGTCTCCTGCCGGCAGGCTTTGATTTGTTATATATGAGGAATGACTTTTAAATGACGAGAGAGCACTTTTATATATTGAAAATTAGGTATTCATGCACAACTACCGTAAGTCTGCAATAACTGACGTCTTTAGATCACTGTTGGCTGCTGATTAAAGTGCACGTGTTTTGCAAAGGCATTGGAAAATGATCAGACTAACAGATGAGCAAAGCATTAACTTAGAATCTTTGGTTGAATTGAACAGAACAGGAGCAGAAACTTTTGTTATCCCAAAACTTCACACAGCTGTTAAAAAGGAAAAAATGCAAGGAATTTGTGGGGACATTTTGAATCAAAATGAGAAGAAACCCACATTTTATAGAAGAAAAATTTTTCGATCAGCAAATTGAAGAACACCATCATCACCAAGGATGAAAAAAGCACAACAGAACGAGTCCAAAGTTTAAGACCATGTTGGTGTTTTCTTTGACATTAAGTGGATAATTTCGGAGGAGTGGGATCCAGAAAGGTCAAAGGTGAATCGACACCTTTACAAACAGGTTCTAGAAAAAACTGAGAGCAAACATCTGAATAAAGGAACCACAGCGGTGGAGAAATGGTTTCATTCTTCATCCAGACGACACTCCAGCTCACACTGCGCTCTCGGTAAAGCAGTTTCTGTCCCAAAACCAAATCACAGAGCTGATCACCCTCCCTGCTCACCTGAATGAGCATCGTGAGACTTTTTCCTTCTTCTAAGATCAGATCTGTGCTCAGAGGAATGTCTGGAGTTTGTGTCTGAAAGAAAGGAACCACAGAGGTTCTGAGACAACTGTCTGAGGAAGACCTGCTGCTCTGCTCTGGTCAGTGAATGCAGAGCTGAACCTTTGTATGTTGCAAGACATCAAGAAAGCCATTGATAAATTAATTCACTGTTGTTATAGGCTGTCTTTTACCAAAGAAATGTGGTCTAGATCTCATAAAGCTGCTGCCAAAGCTGTTAGCATCTATGCTAAGCAGCAGGGGCAGTCACTTCCTGCTGTTGTTTCACTCATAACTCGAGATTCTACCTGTTTTGAAGGACTTTGATGGGTCAGTGCCTCCAATTTTTGACTTGGAGCTTTGCAAGATAGATCTGACTGAATACAGACAATGAATAAGGCAGATCTAGCAGTGCTGATAAGTTAGCTAAACAAAGATATTCCACAAAGTCTGGCTGTTTCTCTCCTGGGTCATGGTTTATTAACAGGCTATAGCAGTAACAAAAATACAGCCTCAACTAGGGGAAGGCGATGGACAGACTCTGGTTTACCTGACAACGTGCAGCATGAAGGGAAACTAAACCAAACAAAAAGTTAATAACTCATCAATGGATTGAATGAAAAAAAAAGAGTCAGAGGCTCTTAATCTGATTCCCATGGTACCTTGCTGCACTGTTTTGGTCATGGATGGTAACTTCTTTACTCAAACCCTGACCAACTAGTTTCAAAGCTTTAATACAACAAGATGATCTTCTTTCCCCATAGTTTTAAGGTATTTTGGCTTCCTTATGTCTTTAACTAAGGCCAGGCTCTGTCCTTTTAAAATCCCCGTCCTGATTTATGATGTTGTAATTAACTAACGGACTGCATTCTCACACAGTGGGAGGACATGTCAGCCTGAAGACAAGGGTGAAAGGCCATCGTTGTCACACCATAAAGGAGCACTCCATTTGTATTTCCCTCTTAAATTACACTCTCTCAATTAAATCCCATTCTTCTTGCCCTTATGTGATGCCGCAGGCTGTGTGTGTGTGCCTGCGTGGTTAACAGTCATGTGTATGCATGTATGTCTATGTATCTATCTGGGTGCTTTAATTAAAAACCCATGAGAGCAGAGTGCTGGTCATTAATCAGAGTGAGTTTCTCCTCTGCAGAGGCGACGGGGAGTGATGCTCTCAAACACAGGCTGACATCAGTGCACGTCGTCTTCCCGCAGATCTGCCGGGTTGATGAGAGTGAGGTCAAAAAGCGGCGCTGGAGATTAAAGAGGATGTGAAGGTTGTAAGGCACAATATTCATTTGACTTGTATGACTGTGCTTATTGAGGTTGCAGGGCACGAATTTCACATCACTCAGCGGGGATGGGCTATTACTTGCTGCCTCTCCCAGGGAAGCCATTAGAGATTACATGATTTCAATACATTTATGAACTGCAATTGTATATGTGGAGCTTCTGTCAGGAGATTTAAGTGTTTCAGCACAAAAGAAACCAGACTGGCAAAAGATTTTCCCTGAGAGTGTGCCACATTGCCTTCAACTGTGTTATAACCCTTGTAGTCAGTTCATCTAACCCTAACCCCTGACCTCATATCAATGACCTAAAAGCTGACAAACCTTCGTACACCTGGGCGATCCTGCAATCCTGGTTTGGTACCAATGCTAACCAATCATTGAAATTTATTATTTTCTTTTTTGAAGGTTAAATTTTGAGTTTTGGCTTTAGCTTTAGTATCATATCAGTCTACCACACACATTTTTTTTTTTTTTATCAAATGTGAAATAAAATATGACAGATAACCATATTTCTGATGAAATATATATAAAAAAGGTTGTGCCACATTTATACTAAGATTAAATTTAAAGTTATCAATTAGTTGGTTGGCTCGACAGTGTTTGTGTGACCTTTCACACCACCACCCCCAAATGATCTCAACTTTCCGAAAAAGCAAAGAGTAAGCTTGGTCCCGACCAAATATAGGCAGAAGTAAAAGTCCCAATTGCTATAATGGCAGGATTTTTTTCTCCAAGAAAAACTGAAAATGTGGTGGTTTAAATACAGTATTCAAACAATACCAGTGAACTCCCAGAGAAAGTGGGTGTCTTGTGCAGAGAGCTGCGAGAGCTGCAGAGAGCTGCAAGTCATGGAAATTTTGATGTGAGAGGGAGAAGCTTAAGGTCACCTTTCTGCAAAGGTAAATGGACTTGAACTTATGAAGTGCTTTTCTAGTCTTTCCGACTGCAGGTCACATTTACACATTCACACTCATTCACTCCCACATTCACTCAGACAGCTGACATGTCTGTAATTTTTCCATATTAGCAAACACATAAACATCGTTTCATACCCATTTTTATGCCACTGACACAAAAGTGGGAGCAACTTGGGGTTCAGTGTCTTGCCCAAGGACACATCTACATGTAACAGCTGGAGAATGACTCACACCCACAACTGTTGGTACAGCATACTACTGCACTAGGCCACCGACGCCCGGTCGAAGGACTTTTCTTAATTAAGCTATTCTCACGAAGATGTGCTTACATAATTTGGAGTCCATTTGATCAGTTTAACATGTAGGTCAACATACTGAAGAATGCATTATCCTCATCATCTAAGGGGTTGGCATTCCACTTACTGAGATGTTACAGAACTGCAAGAGGTTTCTGTTTCAGCAGACTTAAAACTCGAAAGTAGCAAAAATAAAAGCGTCAACAAAGTGGATCTTGCAAATTCTACATTTAACACAATCAGATATGAAGTTCTTTTCAATCCTGTTTTTCTGCTGGGTTGCAAAGAATTGTTTTCAAGACCTTAAAGCTTAACGTGGACTTATTTTACTTGAGTACACAGAGTGCCTTTTAACTGCTCAGCATGAAAATGGTTTGTCTCAGCCCCACAACCCTTCTCCTCCTGAAACTTGGATCTTATGTGACCAATGTCAGAGTGAATCAAGCAGGCGGCAGTGATCTATCAAGGACCTACTTCCTTTGATTGTGCCCCGGTGAGCGTGGACATAAAGCCAGCGTGTGACACCGTGTGGCCTCTACGTGTTGCGCCACTATCCCATTGATCTGCCAAGGCGAACAGTAATTACCACTAATCCCAGTCAGAGGACAAGGCAATTTGTGTCATGTCTCTCCAGGGCCCCCATAGGCCATTATCTGTTGGTTCATTAAAGGGGAAGACAGTCCCAGCCTGCCCCGCGCTTTGCTGAGTGCTGATTGAAGTGACAGGACACGGGGAGCTGAGCTAAGCAGCCAGTGTTGGCTGAGCTAAAGCAGCTGTGACACGCAGGGCAGATGCAGAGAATGAGGAAGACCAAACCTTTGCTTTTCTCCTTAGTCTAAAAGAAACGATGTGGAGAGAAAAGTCTAAACCTCTAAGCTTGTGCAGAGGGAGATGGTTGGTGACTGAAGCTAGGATATTTAGAATAGCATATAATTATGGGCTTAGAGAAGTATCGATGCAGAACAGATTCAAAGGAATTTGTCAAACATGCTTATTTGTGGCCCTCTTTTAAATATAATGCTGTTCTGTGGCTCAACCAAATTCTATCAAAGTTTCCTTTTGAGTCAGAGGGTACTTTCACACCTAACATGTTCGGCCCGGACCAAATGAACTCTAGTTTGCTTTTGGGAAAGTTTGGACCGAAGAACCAAACCTCTAGTGTGCTAGAAAACTGGGATTTTGTTCCCCTCTAAGACCACGGATTGGTTTATAGCAAGTCAACTGAACAAAACAAGGAGTAAGTGGGGTAAGTGAACCAAAAAGCAGGGAATTCTGTGTTGAACCTGGCCAACTATAACAACAGTTAGCAAGCTGGCGTAATGCTCACTGATAATATCGAGCACTGGGTGGCTAACGCTAGCAATGGCTGTTTCACTGCCAGCCTACAATCCTCTAAAAAAAAACAAATCACTGTGCAAAAAAGCACCACAACGAGGTTCCAGTATATTTACATTTAAATACATTTCTATTACTTCTGCGAGGGCCGCAACATCTGTTTCAGTTTACACTGCAAAATGGCTTGGATGCACACAACACAGTGTGTGCCCCTACGTACACACAAAGTCGAAGATGCTCACTCGCAGCGCTCCTGTCTCCCGCTGAGACTTTGTATTCCCTCTCTCTGGCGAAAGCACGAAGAGGGGGTAAAGTCATTCCTCTCCTCTCATTGCACCTCCAGAACATTCACAGTGGAGATAAAACATCACAGAGAGGTAAATATTATGTCTTGATGTCTTGCAAGTATGAATTGGGCTAAAGATTAGCATCAACAAATTTGTTCAGAATAAAGTTAATCCCTCAGAAATGACAGATATGTGACGTCATCCTCAGAATTCAAATTGAATTCTCAGAATTCTGAGTTTATTTTCAGAAGTCTGACTTTTATTACAATTTCTTTTTTCAGAATTCTGGCTTTTTTTTTTTTTTTTTTTTTTTTTTTTATACAAATCCTGACTTTATTCTCTGAATATTTTCTTAGAAATCCAACTTTAATAGGAGAAATCTGTCAAAATTCTAAGTTCATTCTATGAACTCTAATTTAAATCTTAAAATTCTGACTTTATTTCCAGAATTTGGCTTTTCTATTTCACAAATTCTGACTTTTATCTCAAATTCTGATTTTTTCTTAAGAAGCCTGACTTACTTTTTTAGATTCTTTTTTTTTTTTTTTGAGAATTCTGACATTTCACTGACAAAAACAACAAAAAACAATTAAACCTCTGAAATAATATTTTTTCAGTGATCCTAATCCTTTTCTGTGCTCTCCTATCTCCTACCAAATACTGTACCTAATTGGTAAACATTGGTGCATGGGTATGATGGGTTACTGGTATTTTGATTCACAGTTGTGGTGTACTGCTGTGAATATTTAAGACATTAATATGAAGAAATAACAGAAAAAAAGATCTTGAGGTGCTGCACCAAGATCCCTGCATCACTGCATCATGGACTTTTTCTAAAATCCTAGATGCATCCCTGCTTGTCCCAGACAATGAGGAAAGGTATCAAGCCTTAGCGCATTGTTTCTGCAGCAGGACTGCAGACACCAGGAGAGGCTAACAAACATGAAGTATTTCCCAGCCCAGGCCCTTGTGGACTAGACCACACTGGCAAAGCATGTGTTCATGGCACCCAGAATCAAAAACAAAACTAAATGAAAGAAAAGAGAATTCAACTAACCAAATCTTCACAGGCTTTTAAGCAAAACCTGAACAGTTTCCAGGTGGACTCTTGCTCAGGAGAATCAGGTCTATGTGAATCGGGTAAATGATGTCCCTGGCATGTTTCTGCTCAATATTTAAATGTAATTTTCATTCCTGGGTGCATTCAGTAAAACTCCGCTGTAGCTGCCCACCTGGCCCTGTTGCATGTGTTTTAATGAAGATCTAGATATCCCAGCTTACTCAGAGCTGCGGCTTGGACTCAACGCTTGAACTGAATAAATATTTTTGATCTGGTTTTCCTCTCTTGTGCTGTGTTAGAAATATAATTTACAAGACAAGGATTCACCGGATTAAGTTTCCAGCAGGATAAAACAAACATCTGCAGGGTGGCTGTCTACACCTCCGAGAAACTGCAGAACAAAACCATGAGAGAGACGTTTGGTCGTCCAGCTCTTCAGTCACTTCCTGGATCCTCATCCCCTCATGACGGATCACTATCCTGGAGTCAGCAGGCTTACAACAGCAGAGGGACATCTGATGCAAACATTAACAGCCCTGATGCATGAAGGGAAGAATCCCTGTCTTCCTGTAACACAGCTAATTCTGAAATGTTTCAGGAACAATAGGCACGATGTCGTTTTCGATGAGTTTTGTGCACTTTCCCCTGAAATATGACCAATCAGTCATAACTTTGGCTCCTTTGGATGACACAAAACAATCAAATAAAGCCCACATATTTAGTATTTAACAGCAGCAAAGATATTAGCCACCTTATCAATACCTTCTTTTCAACTGAAGTGGATTCCCTGAATGCCAAGATAAATTTTTATTTAATCTGCCAATTATTTGCCACCAATCGGTCTGTGTGTATATTGCCATAGAGTAATTTGCAAAAGCCCACCATTATGTGTTTATAATCCCTGTTACATTGGACAAAACTGTTAAAATCTATTATTTAAACTTCGCATAAAACAAAAGGCAAATAAATCACTTTAAATCAAACATTTTAAATCACATAGGCATTTGTTCAGTGGGTAGAAATGATTGAAAGACAAAACACGAGTGATTTAAGTGCCTCTCTCTTCCTGCCTTTCTCTCTTTTATTTCCATAGACATTTTTTTTTTTCTGCAGATAAGATTAATTTGTAATAAATAGAGTTCCTGAAACCCTCATATGAAAATTAACCACCATTGTACAGGAATTAAAAGCAGCCTGCAAAGTGAAGGGTGATAAATTATGCCTATTTCATATCTTAATTATAATTTAGTCAAGCACACAGCTTGTCAACCTTCCTGTGTAAAATAAGATCTATGAAATTAAGAATATCAAAATGTTATAAAGAAATCATCATGATAATTTTCAATAATGCGCAGAAATTGGCTGCCTCTCAAGGTAATAGCATTCATTTAATTATTTAAAATTAAGCAAATTATTTTAACCAATGAATAATAATGCTCAACAACTGCAATGTCATGAAAATAAATGATATATTTTAATTTCCCCTAATCATGCATGCCCCCTTATAAATTTACCAGGATCACAAACACTTTATTCTCCTGCAGAAATGTAGTATTTACAGGAACTCTGTCCACTAACTCTGTTGGCGTCAGACAGAACAGATTTGGAGCTCCTGTTTTTCACAGCGATATCTGAAACCGCCTATTTTGAGAGAAGAATGTGGACTTTTCAGCCGACAGGAGGAGTCATTTCAGACTGTGGCCTCGTGTAGATATTCACACTCTTTCCTCTCACTCCTCTGCTCCTGTCCCGGCTGTATAATTTACAGTCCGGCTCCAAGCAGAGGCCGAACATCATCAATTCTCTGTCTGACACTCGCGCTGAAGTGTTCGTTTAGAGGCTGCAGAGGGAACCAAACTACTCCACAAGTTTGGGGGGAGTGACGGATTAAAGTCAGAAAAACAAGTTTGAGTTCACAGATTTTTAAAAGAATTATACTCACTCAGATACCATCGGATCAGGTGAGAGAGTTACTTAAATAAAGTTAATCATCTTGACCTCTGAGAGTTTAGTGAGGATATTACATAAAGGTCTGTTTTCATTTTTAAGGCATCATTCAAAAATCTCCAGCATACAATTGACTGTAAAGAATCTAACCAGTAACTCTGATCAAATTACATTATTATTTTTTTTTTTTACTTCTATAAAATCTTGTATAATTTGTTGGTTGTATTGTTAGAGCTGGGCAATTAATCTAAGTTTGATCAAGAATACAGTTTGTGCCTTCCACAATTATAAAAATGTAGTAATGAAGATTAAAAAAACCACTTTGCCACATGACATGTTGATTTTTATTTGACTTTTTCCAGTATTATCAGCATTACTTTCAGATATTTATGTCTTCCTAGTATATTTCCATGTATTGCCCTGATTTTAATATTATAAATGACAGTCAAAAGCACAAATGCGTACAATAAAACCATGTGGTGTGTTTTTAAAATCAGAGAGTAATTGCTTCATTATCGTGATCTCAATATCTGTTAAAAGAACCACATTTAGGTTTTTAGAATTTCTTTTCTGCATTTGTTAATAATTTAGTTCCTTTTCAGTTTCCACTGCTGTCTTGATTATTATTATTGTTTTACTTAAATTTTGTTCAAAGTTTATGAACCCACTCACCAACATGAGATGTGACAGGTAGCAAAGTTTATGACAAAAATAATAATCAATAAAAAAAATGCAGATAGGAGGTTTGTGCCCAACAGTGATGATTTATTCTATAAAGCAATGACAGTGCACACTTGACCTACTTGTTCTAGGGTCTGTGCAAAAGCATTTAAACCTATTTTATCTTGATTTTGTTGAAGAAAACACCTTAAAATTGGTGTTTATTCAGCATAGCTATTTATCCTATTTTCTGTCGTGGGGCAGCAGGGGACTCACCGCAATAGAGCAACGTTGAGATTTTGTGAAGTAAAAAAATGGATGCGAGTTGACAAATCTGCAGTGTCTGCGTGATGTTAATACAGACCAGAATCTCTGAGGGAAAGTTTCCAGCATGCTCTTGAATCCATGCCATGAAGAATTAAGCAGCTCTGAAGACAGAAGAGGGTCCAACAAGGTGTGCCTAATAAAGAGGCCCTGAAGTTTAAACATTACATTAGTAGCTGTTACAGAAAGTATCTCCACAGAGAGGCTGAACCTTCTTGTCATTTGCTAAAAACAGGAGTCACTGGTGAGCCCAGGGGTTTGTTTGTTTTTGTTGATTTAGTCAGACTTAAACCAGCCGCAGCTGTACAACAGTTCCTCTTGTTTGGCAGCATTAGAGTCTTTTTTTTTTTTTATTATTTGGTGGCTTTTTTAGATAATGTGTGTGGTGGCTGTGGGGTTCGACTCAGCTGGAGTCCTTTCTGACATGCTGCTACAGCCGGGGAGAGCAGTTGGAGTTGTTTAGCACTAACAAACACTTTTAATGGACGCTCTTTGATCAGGTTGATTTGGCCGAGGTTTGCGCAGCCATAACGGCCATCTACTGTGTCTGCCAAAGGAATCCACTGGGACAGGTCCAAACTTTAGTATCTGTTTGGACACATGTTGTATAGAATAGAGTCCAGCTTTGGGAATATTTTCAATCTCTCCCTAACAAGCTCCCACCTCGAAAATCTATCAGCGTCTCCAGGATGGATCGACCATTGCTCTCCTTCATGGTCGTTTCCTGCCATGCCCCCCTGGCCGCTGCCCGCCCGACACA
Organism: Cetoscarus ocellatus; assembly: GCA_037902135.1. NCBI lineage: Eukaryota > Metazoa > Chordata > Actinopteri > Labriformes > Labridae > Cetoscarus > Cetoscarus ocellatus. Next base: position 2,082,745 of record JBAMNC010000694.1, on the reverse strand, counting down.
TCCAGAGAAAAAGGAAAATAGATTCAAGTTTGGAGTGGGCCCTGTCCAAAACCACCCTGCCAGTCAAAGCCCAGGGCTGCTTGTGTCATTTTTCCACTGGGTTTCCGCGGTATATTTTGACAGGCCGCTTCAGCTTGGCCTCGACAAATATGAGGGAGGGTTTTTTTTTTCTGTCTTTTCTTTTCTTTTGAAATATGTTACATTAAAAAGGAGCTCATGCTGGTTTATATGAGGACTACATCCTCGTAAAACAGGTATAGAAGAGGCTCGAAAATCAAAATGGCTTCAGTTATGTCTCCTCTCTGATTCACTGTGTTGTAATTACTGCAACCTTTTTTCTTTGGTCCAGAATCTGACATCGGCATATATGGTTTTACCATAAGGCACAGCCAGGTGATGGTTGGACCCTCATGCTCTGCGGGCCCTCCGGAAAAAAACTACTACAAGTGGGCATCACATGAGATATTCACCCAAAGTTCTCTGAATATAAAAGATGATTATTTTCATGTGCTGTCTGTTGTTTAAAGTGCACAAATTAGCTGTCAATATGTTGATAAGAGGCTCACTCTTGGCCACTTTTACTCACTTGTCCAAATATTGAAAACTTATTTTTGCTATTTAGATCTTTTAAGGACGATTTCTGGAAGAAGTTAAAATTTTGGATGATAATATATGATTTTCCTTCATGTTGTAAATCCTGTTTTAATTTTCTGTTGTCAACCTATTGGTGCAATTTAGAATGCTCTCTCTCTCTAATTCCCCTAAAAAACTGTTTAAATTGCACAAATATGTTCCTCTCATTTGGAGTTGTGGGTGAAACTAGTGAGAAATCCTCACCCCTCAATAGTTCTACTGAATGCTTGAAATGCTTGTGTTTTTTGTACAGGAACTTTGTTAAAAAAAAAAAGGCTTTATAAATTTATTTACTTCAATTCATTGTTGCCAATAGCATCCATGCAATTTTAGTCCGTGACTCTGAAATGCCCTCAGACATGAGCGTGAGCGTGAATAGTTCTGTCTCTGTGGCCCTGCGATTGGCTGAGTAGCAGTTCGGGGTGTACCCTGCCTCTTGCCCAGTGTCAATGAACAATGGTCACTGAGTTAATAAACTGTATGTCAACGTATTCCTTTTACTATCTTTTTGGCTTGGTGTGACATTTTGTATGATTGTTTTATCAGTTTTTCTTTATGTTCTGACTGTTTTGGATCTGCCTCTTATGCTGCCTCTTGGCTAAATCGTCACTATAGTTAAGAACTGGTTCTTAATTAACCTACATGGTTATTATTTCGTACTTCATTGGGGGTAGTTCATGTCAAGTTTGGCTATGCTGTACACTGCGATGTTGTTTTGTGTAAATGTTATTTATTTGTTTGTAGTTGTTGTTGTTGGATGTGCTGTCACTGCAGACAAAATTTCCCCTGGAGGGACAGTAAAAGCTCTGAACTCTGAAGTGAACTGAACTAAAGCTTATTATTATGATTATGATTATGACTGCGTTTAAGTTTGTTCTCATCAAAAGCACCTTAAAAATGGCTCAAAACATTGGTTTACTCTCTGATTTCTCTTGGCTGAATGTGAAGGTGCCTTGTGTAAGTCTCTGCCTGAGGCCTCCAAACCACACATTTGATGCTTCAGATTTTGAAACGAGTGAATAAGTAAAGATCAAGATGGATGCCCACGCGTCTTTCTCCTGCTAAAGTCTGAAACTCTCTTTTTAATCTTGTGTTTGTTTGAAGGTCTTATAAAAAACAACCACCTCGTTGTTTCAAGGGTAAACAATCCTCCCCTTAGGCACAAACTAAACACTTTAACACATTTTCTGCTTGATAAAACCTTGTTCAATTTCCTGTGCTTTGTACCCGTTGGACGGGCCTGACATGCCAGCCTTTCCTCTATACTTTCTTGGATGTGAATTACAAAGAGGAGCGGTGCAGGCAGTCGATCAAGCCCCCCCCGCTCTCCCTCGTGAATGAATTTACTTCAATTAGAGGCTGCAGTCAAGCACAAGAGGACGGAGCGTGTCGTCTTTTATGAACATTTATTGTTACACAGTGTAATGACCAGGCGCGCCCTGACCCGGGCTAATGACACCATAGATTAACTCCAGTGGGCAGCCTTTGGGAAAGTCCAAAACTATTCCAAAGGTATCGATTTCCAGGCCGGCTGCGAAATTGAACTGTCAGGTGTTCCGCTGGGCCCTGATATGATATTGATCCTCCTGCTTAGCGACCAACAGAGAGTCTGGTTACCTGAAACAGCCCGCGCCGGGGCGATGACCGGGGATCCCCTCCTCCCATCCCACCCTCCTCTTAAGTGCTTATTGGAATTTTAAATAGAAATTTGATAAACTTCATCTCTCGGGGGGAAAATGAGTGTTGCTGCAGCGCCTCCAGACTTTCTGCTCTCTCTCAGACCATTAGCCGGGCTCACTGATGTGAATCCTCTCTTACATTAACCACAGAGCTTCATCTCAAACCCGCAGAAGGCTCAAGGCTTTTCCAGTGATCAGAGGTCAAAGGGAACATTTGAACCCAGGATTGTCCTCCTTAATCTGCATTCACACATCAGCATGGGTGACTTTGACCAATCAAACATCAGTGAAGGTACGTTCTGTGTGTATCTGAATCTGAGAGAAATGTTGTGCTGGTGGAGAATGACGTTTCCCGACGGCCTGTCTGATGGATTTAAACTTTCGCCAACGTAGACATGTGAAGCATGCTTCACTAAGGGAACTTTGGCTTAACCTTTATGATTCTTTTAACATCCTAATGCAACCTATGCCACAGGTTATTGTCTCCCCAGGGAAACTAGTAGTAGCACACACATACCATTTTATTGACAGGCCTATCTCAGTACTTCATAGTTGGAAATAAATTATTAAATGTTTCCACGAACCCCCTGCAATGTACTCACATATCCCTAGAATACACATAACCCCTGGTTGGGAATCACTGCTCTAAAGGCCAGTATGTTGTCACAACTTCACAATTTTTGGGGTAAAATTATTAAAATTGTTATAATTAGTAGGCTTGGAGATGGATCAAGTACTTCATATATTTATTTATTTCTTGTATTGTCAGAACAAAAATAAAAACTCATGGTCTTAAGGAAAAAAAGGCCTAAAAACAACTCTCTCTCTCTCTATATATATAAATATATATATACATCCACTTTAAAAGGTTCAGTCCTTCAGTTTTTTAAAACCCATTGTGGTTTTTAACCCTTTACAGACCCCAATATGTTTACACAACTCTTCAGTTTTTTTTTTTTAATCTAAAAAAGAAAAACAAAAAAAAGAGTATTTCCATATTATACCTCTGCATATGGTTGTGGATCTATTTCTTTTTTTTATAAGTTAGAGATTTTGCAGTTTTACACATTTTAACAACATTACTCAATATCTTCTCAACGGATTTTGATCATATTTTCATTGAATGTTGGTCATGGCACACGCGACAGATTAGATTTTGGCGGCTAAACAGACTGGATGTGAATCCAGTAATGTTTATAAGGATTAACAGGCAGTTTGTGATAGGGCAGTTTTTCACATTTTTGAAACTAACTCACTGGATAGTGTTGCATATGCCTTGGCAAAGGTTTGCACTCTCTGGACACCTCTAGTTTGAGGATTTTATTGTTTAACAAACTTTTAAATACATCACTGTACATGGACTTAAAGGTAGCTTTATCACAACTGGCTGATGTTTTTAATCAGGTTTTCATGTTGCACCAGCAGATAGCGGGAAACAGCAAGAGCCTACGAAAGTTATGGTTAAAACCACAAGATCTCATGGCTCATATGGGCCACAGATTTGTCAAAACCTCTAAATTCACCCAAATTTACTCTAAATTAGATTTTCTTCTAGATCATCTAAAGACATCTCCAAATATTGCATCTTTATATAAAAAAATATATATATATTTTTTGTGGATTATATAAAGAGTCCAAGTGGTTTAAAAACAATATGGACAAACAAATTCAGGGCTGAAAAGACAACAGAGAGCAGCTTTATCTCTCTCCTCAAACTCTCCATTTTAATTAGGGTGTCTTCAGCCCAGCCGAGTGGTGTCAGTGAGTGCATGGAGGCAATCAGCACCCCGCGTGGCAGGAGTCACATGCCTTTGATCAGCTCATGGAGACTGATCCGCAGTGACTGAGAGAGATGTGGGTGATCCCATTGGCCTCCGCATGCCAGCTAGCACAGCCGCCGCGGCGGTGGCAACCTGCGCCCTTCTTCCAGACGCTCACGCTGTGACAGTGTTAATGGCAGAGGCTGTCCTAATGTGGCTCTGTCACCGCTCTGCTTTATCTGTCTCTCCGGGTTAGAACACAGGCCGATATTCATTTGACTGCTCGTGGGGCTTTAATCAGTCACAGTGAGAGTTATCAGAGTCAGGAGAGGCTCTGCAGCAAATCAACATCCTGACTACTGAGGGCCTTAACTGAAAACAAAACCACTTTTTGACATCGTGCTGACAAACAGAAACAAAGGTGTGTAGTAGAGAGAGCAGACTTTAAAGGAACACTCCAACATTTTTGTTGTTTTCATGTCTTGCCTCACTCCCGAGTCCATGACAAGCAGGTAGAAACCATTCTTTCGATTTTGCATCCATTAACAAGGACACACAGTTAGTTAGCTTAGCTCAAACACTGGGAGTCATTGGGTAGCGCTAGCCTGCCTCTGCCTTACAACTCCACGGTGGCGCCATCACTAACAAGCGGTACATCCCGTGTTGTTTACAATATCTCTGATCCTTATAAGGTTACTGACAATATCAAGCAGAGTGTGTCTTACATAAGCATTTCCCAGTCCCCAGTCTTCTTAACAGGCTAACATCTACCTATTCTGAGCAGAGCTGAAACTGAGGGGTTTATATGCACGCCAAAGTCCAATATCTCAGAGGTTTTTTTTTCTTTTCTTTTTTTTAGCAAGAAACTTCAAAAATAAGTTCTGGGGGCGTCTGGGACTGGCGTAAAGTTGTTGAAATAGAATATAATATGGGACCTCTGATGTGTTATCTACCTTTTCCTCCTGCTCCATCACTCTCTGTTCTCAAAGTTTCCTTGGCTGAGCTGTTGTCTTCATTTTTTCTGGTCTTTTTTTGACTGCAATATCAGCACTCCAAACTCTACTTGCTTCTATTGTGGACTGTTCTGATGCATAAGGGTCACTCTAGGACAGGGGTAGGCAACTGGTGGCCCTTAACCTTACTCAATGTGACCCACCAGTCATTTCCCAAAAAACATCCCTTGGCAAAGTCCAGAGTCAGGCATTCAGAATAGGATAGAATAGAATACCTCTTTATTGTCATTACATAAACACTCTTTAGGTACCAGAATTTGTACAGTTTCCTCTTTTGCAGCAAAGAAAACATTAAAGACATACAAATCTTATAAAAATGGAGATAAGTTATAGACAGACTATAGCTTAAAAGATTTAACCCTTTAATGCCTGAAAACACAAATTATAGCCAGAAAAAAATATATTTTTTTGGAGCTGAAATGTCTATTTCACTTTCTACTGAAATCCTAAAAAAATCAAAATTTCCATAAAATTTAACACATTTATTTTTTGTATCTCATTTGATACATTAGGTTTGATACATTTGAGGACATTTTTTTTTTATCATTTATCTGATTGTACTCAGATGTTTTTTAGTAATTTGTTGATCATATTAATTAGATATAGGTATCATAAAAGTATGTATTAAATATGATGCAACAGGCATTAAAGGGTTAAAGATTTTTATATACATCAGGGCACGTAGAGAAAACTGAAAGTGGCTTTGTGTGAGCTGTCCAGGAACAAACCTTACATTCATACTCATACTTATACATTTTTAACATGGTATAAATTACAACATGCAACTTCTTGGCATCAGGACTGGTGATTTAGAGAGACCTAAACCGTCAAACACTGTTCTTGCACTTCATTGTTTTTGTGTTTCAAGCCTGTTCAGCTCTTTGTCATGAGAGGTGTTGCATTTCCATTCTCCACATGTTGGAACATATGGTTTGCATCCAATGCACATATTTGTTTGACTTTGCCAACATTTCCATCCTTATTTTTAGAATTTCCAATGCAGATTTTTATTGGAATTTTCTTTTTTCATCATTGCTAACACCATCAAGTCCTGACCCGTTTCCCGTTTAACCTTACAAAAATAATTGCAAAGCCTCCACAGGTATTTATTTCTATTTGACATCACCTCAGGCTACACCGGCTTTAATCCTTAATGAAACACTGCATGGGGAACAAAGTGTGTGCCTGGGAGTGTGTGTGCACTCACAGTCTTACCAGCAGGTCTGGAAATGGGCTGGAACACCCAGATCCTGGAGTAAAGTTTGATGAAAAGCCTTCCTGTTAGAGTTGTGTAAATTAGGAATATTTCCTTAGCGTTATTACAAAAACCTGCCAATTGTGTTGGTTCTATGTGAATGTGTGCTTATTAACAAATGAGGCTGAATGTGCCTTGAATTCTGCCAGTATGGGGAGCCAATGGAAATCTACTCAGCCTCCCAACTATCAAGTCCATAATCTCAGGCTGCATCCCAATCCCCCACTTGGCCTCGCCTCTTAGCTTTGTATGCTCCAGATGATGACGGGGTGTCCCAGTACTTTTGGGGATTTTGCTAATCTCGCCCTCCAAAACCTGCTCCAAATGGAACAGTTTCAGACTCCAAACTGTGTGGTGGCAGAAAAAAAACCCACAATGTTTGCAAAGAGGAACATTTAAACATGGCTACCAATGTGCTGAAAAAGCAGATCTTAGCAAGTGATCATGAAAGGGTAAGATCAGGAGCAATAGACCGTCACATTTTTGGATTATGAATAAATATAAGAGTGGAAAGCTCTGATAAAATAAGGCTAGCTCTATGTAAAAGATCCATCATCAGAGTTTGTCCTCTCATTCTCATGTTCTCTCCATCAAAGCAAACTAAACAGGATCAACAGGGTCTCTGCTCCCCATCACTCTGTATTAGCATATTTTCTCAGTCTTATTGTATTTTTCATATTCTCTGTCACATAATCCACTCTGCAGCTCCTACAGTCGCTCTGAGGAGACAGGAAGTGTTCAGAAAGGTCCCTGTAGTCTCCTCACCCACCCACCATCACCCCTCCGTGAACTCATGTCAGCAGTAATGAAGTCACTCGTGGGAGAAGGCTGGCATATACTTACAGAGTTCAGAGAGTATTTTTTTCAAGGGGTTGTGCATTTATATTCTTTCTTTGAAGATAATCCATTATCCTGAGCTGAAGCTGATGAATTACATCCACACTACTGAATATAGAAAAGTTGGTTTGTGCCACAATGTACACCTGTGTGATGAAAAGTTGGTTCTAGTAATATGTAGCTGCTTAATATGATAACCTCTGCCAAAGAGGTCATGTTCTTGCTAGGATTTGTCTACCCAAAAGAAAACTCAAAAACTTCATGATCAATCTGGATTAATGTTTCAAGGAATATTGGTCATAGAACAAGAAAGAAGTGATTTGATTTTGGTGGTGATCTAAATCTGTTAGCAGAGTCAATTCAAAAATAATTTTCATTGATAAAATCCAGATAGGATGGGCCTAAACACATTCATTCTCATATTAAGACCTAAAGCAATTATGCAATATGTGCATTTTCATTGTTCAAGTCATCTTATTTTGATATCTCAAAGCTAATGGAGCCTCATTTGCCCCTTAGGATCTCTGGTGCTCCTCTAAGGGGGGCCTGGACACCAGATCGAGAACAGAGCATTGTCTATGCGAAACAGAAGAAAGATCCAAACCCTGCTCTTACAAGGTGAGATGGTTGGTTTGTTGTTTGGTTTGACTTTGAGCATGATAACTCAAAAGTGGGTTTTGGTAGATTTTGATGACATTTCCAGGGAATGTTAGCTAGGGCACAAGAAAGAAATAATTAGATTTTAGCGGTGATCTGAATCCCGGAAGCAGAATTACAAAGATATTTTCATCGATAAACTCCAGATAGGATGGTCCTGGGCACAGGAATTCTTATTAAAAGACCTACAGCAATTATGCAATAAGTGTGTTATCATTGTTTAATCCAAAATATAATTTTTTTAAATCTAATTCTGACAACCTAAAACAAACCATAAGCTTTGTTTGCCCGGCCTAGATCTCTGATGCCCCTTAAAGGTTACCTGACACTTTGTTCAGAATATTTCACTAGTCCATCTGGGCAACAGCTGGTAGGCTGGATCTGCCTGATTATACACCATGAATCAGATGGATCCAGCTGCACTGCAAAGTTAGCCTCCTGATCTGTTACATGGCACAGTCTACGCAAAACAGAAGAAAGATCCAAACCCTGCTCTTATGCGGATAGACGGATCACAGACATCCTGAGGGAGGGTCTACTGCCTCCTGTTGCTTGACCTACAACAGATTAAAAAACTCCAGGGTGTGAAGACAGTGGCGGCATACAACAAAAAAAAATCATCATTTAAAATATTTTAAGTGGATCTTAATAGATGTGATGGGTTTGCCAGTCTGTGTGGCTGTAGGTAAAAGTGCAAGACGATTGCAAATCTTAAAACAAATCGAATAGGTTCTCGATGTCAATGCCATCCATCTTTTGTATGTGTTGGCCAAGCATCTCATCATTTTCCTTCCAATGTGCCCTTGTGTACTTCCTGAATATTCTCATCACAGTGATATAATGCTGTTGGATTTACCCTCCCAGAATGAAATTTCCAAACAGAGAAGAACTAAACGCTGCATTTGGGGCATTCAGGTCACACACAGTCGAGGTCACACTCTCATAATTGTGCCATTTGACACACATATCTAGACAGTTTGAGAGGAGGGAGCAGTCTGCACGCAGTCATAAATCAGTGCCTGAGCTGAAGCAGGTGAATGGACGGAAGTTAGTGAGGGAGTTGGAAAGACAGGCAGAGGGATGAAGAGAGAGGTGTTAGAGAGAGGGGATGCAGAGACAGAAAGGGGACACATCAGGAATGTGAAAAAGAGGTTTTACTCCAGAACACATTCGACTTCTGCCAAACTTCTCTCCATCCCTCCCTCCTGCGAAAATCCATTAATTCTGGGCCTGTTTCCCCTTGGTGAAATCCTCAGCAAAAACATTATGGATTATTTTGTGTTTGTACCTGATCCAATGTTATGGGCGGGCCTTGAGGGACTGGGTCGACCCAGTGATGTTGTGGTGCCTGCAGAAGTGGTTCGACTCTAAATTTGTTTCTTTTTTTATTTAGTGACCCATGAAGCAGTAGATGGTTGTGCTATTCATGTCATGTAAGCCATGTTTTGTCTTGGACTCAACCGACTGGAACTCAATCTGGGACTCTGTCTTCATGTTGGCAATGAGTGTGCGATTTGGACTTGACTCATAATCTACTTTGGAGACCCAGACATGGACTTGGACATAAAAACTAGAGACTCAAAACTACCTCAGATGCAAGAAATCATGTCTGGGCAACAACACTTCCTCCTGGATCTGACAACTGAAGACTGAAGATTTGGCCTCAGACTAAAACTGGAAGAATTGACTTTGAATCTTGGGGATTCACTTCGGATTTGACTTTGAATCTATTTTTGTAGGTGCAGATTTGAAGATGTATTTGAAGACTGGAAATAAATACTTAGTAACACTTGGGAACTTGAGACTTGGCAACACTTGGACTTTGACTCGACCACAATGGACTGAAGACTGGGACTCCAACTCAAACTCTATTAAAAAGGACTCAATTTAGACAAGACTTGGAAACTTAGACTTGAAATGAAAGACTTGAAAGACTACAACACATGGACTTGAACTTGAATACTCAGGACATTACAAGGATTCTGACTCAAACTTACGGCATAATGGCTCAACTCATACTGGCTTAGACTTGGACTTTGGCTAGAGGGCTGCAGGCAAAGACTGACTCCAACTTCAGACTTGCTGACTATACCACCACACTTGACTCTTCTTCTGGAGACTAAAGACTTGGACTCTTTCTCAATTAGGCGATGAGGAATTTTTTTGGACATGATTTGGAATCATCTTTCCAGATGCAGACATGGACTTGGACTCAAAATCTGAAGATATAATACTGACTAACTTTAAAACTGGAGACTAGACTTTAGACTTGGATTCCCCAATCTTCTTCAAGACTACCTGACTCAAGAATAGCTGACAGGACTACCACAGGCAGACATGTCTCAACCACTAAGGACTCAAGACATGGACATGAACAGTAACTCAGGTAATAAAGAATCAACTTGGACTCAACTTTAACATTTCTCTGGAGACCCACATGTGAACTTGGACTTGCAAAGTTCGACAACGGAGTCTAACTTTGAATTGTTGACACATCTGCAATACTTGGACTTGGACCACTTGGAACTTGAGACTTGGACTCCAACTTAAACTTAATCAATGAGGTCTTGGTTTGAACATAACTTTAAATCCTGATTGGAGATACATACTCTGATATCTTAAGTGAAGGCTTAAGTTAGAATTAGACTGTGGAACTGGTGACTTGGACTCTACAGCTGGGGACTGAAGACTTGGACTTCAGGCAATTAGAACCCAACTTGGACTCAGGTTGGAATCTTCCTTGGATAAACTGATTTGGACTAATGGCCTGAACACTGGGGACTTCAAACTGACTCAAACTCAAGACTTGGTGACTCATACAACACTTGGACTTGGACTTGATCAGTGGGCACTCTGACTCTGAGTCAGGCAGTGAGCCCTTATATCATACTCAACTTGGTATCCTCTTTGAAGACTTGGACCTTAGCTGAATTTTAATCTGAGGACTAGAAACTGATTTGGACTTGAGAATAGCTGTCTTGATGACAACAATAGGTTAATTAGGAGATTTTTCCTGCTCTAACAGGTTATTATTGACTCTTTTTTTTTTTTTTTTTTTTTTTTAAATGTCTTTTTCTATTATGAAGAAATCTCTGTTTTGGAGAACTGTTCCAGTAAACATGTCATCTACAGCAGTGCTAATTAGCATTTTTTCCAACATAAATCACCACAATAAGCTCAGAGCTGTCAATCAAATGTCATAATACTCCTTAAAAGCCTCCAGAAACACGGATCCAAATTGTGAACTAAATTAAACTAATTTGTCCTTTCAAAAATGTGAGCAAAACAGATTTTGGAGATGCCGAATGCTGTCAGCCAAACTCTTTTCAAGAATAGTGAATTTGTCTAAAGCTGCAAATTTCATTAACAACTTTCTGCGCCGGGTGCCACCATCGCTCTGGGAAACAGACGGCCATCTTCTTCTCTGACTTGGATTATTCCAGCACGCTGTTTCTTAAAATTAGAGCAAATTCAACTCTGATGATGGGGGAGGTTTCATCAGGCTTGGTGCTCGGTGTTGTGTGTGAATATTAAATTATTCGTCATGTTTGTTCTGCTTTAAATCACTGAGTTTCATGCAAGAACAGAACAGATGCTGAAGCATCTGCAGCCCCTTTAAATAACAAAGAGAAAAGACAAATAAAGAGAGGAGAAGGTTGTTGTTATATCGCTGCCCTGTCTGAGGTTTCTCTTCCAAACACTGGTGTAAAGTCTAAATTGTGCATGGCTGGAGCTGGAGGAAGCACAAAACAAGCACTCTTGTGTGAAAGATGAAACAGGCCTGGGAGTCGAGAGTTTATTTGTGTTGCTGAACTATAACAAGAAACACAATTTGCATCAGAAGCAAAATGAAGGGGAGAAGAAAGAGGGGCTGGTTGAATTCACTACAATATCACAGCTTCTACTTTAGCGATTTCACACGAGTGACACCGAAGATCAGAACAGAGAGACAGGAAGGTTGGCTGCTGACAGAAAAAGTCTGAAACGTTTTGTTACAGATTGTCATCAGATGCATCGAGAAAATCAGTTTATATGACATTTTGTAAGGGAAAGCAACAATAATTTTGAATAAAAGTCATATTCAGACTATGATTACACGAACAACGGCTCAACAAATGGGTTGGCAACCAACGTTTAGAAGGTATTACTGTCACCCACTGTCCTGAAGTATGGATTAACTGCTTGATTAAATTCCTCTAGATCAGTCTTTCCTGACCCAAACTGCGCCCCAAGCCAGTTTTTATTGCAGTGTCCACGATGTCAAAGCGAAATCATGAAGACGAGTTAAAGCGTTAGCTCTGCAGAGGCCTTTCAGACAATGCAGAGAGGCCTCACTGTGTTTTATGAAAGTAGGTACACATCGATAAAGCTCTGCTTTAAAGACTGGACAGACACCTTGAGACAAAGCCTCCACAGAGTCACGGAAAATCACAATATTTCGTGCAAAAAAAAAAAAATCAGACAATACCGATATAATGATACCCAAGATACCTCACTGTCTTTGTTTTCAATTCTTTTAAAAGGTGCAGTGTGTAGAATTTGGCATTTGAGCGACATCTATCATTCAGATTCTAGAATGAGCCCAACCGTAACCAAAACGTCACATTGCTGAGCAACGGAAGCCTGTGAAGACCAAAAGGAATCTTGAACATGGCATCATTTACTAAAGTGACAAGGTTTGTAACCATTATTTTTATAGATTATAGGCCAGTTGTTAGCTGCCGATTGTAGGTTTTGTAAACTTGTAGAAACACAAACAGACATTAGCACATTAATGCTAATCAGATCAGAACCAGCGGACAGACTCGCGTTTCGTTCTTTTTGTCCCTAAAATCCACCCGTAGACAACATGGCTGATTGTTATGTCGGCCCACATGAACGCGGCCTGCGGAAATGTAAATTTTTTGAAGCTTTTTCTAACTAAATAAAAATAAAACAAACGTTTTATGGGGATGATTGTACTGCTATTTTGATGGACTTACATACAAATAGAAACATTATATCCTATATTCACCGTTTCTGTTCGGCGAAATGCTGCCAACTTCTACACATTGCACCTTTAAGTATCAGATATTTTATGAATTAAAAGCAACTTCTGCTTGGAGCTGCACAAATCAAGTGTAACCAGATATTCAAATAAGTTAAACTGGGTCAAAAGTATATTTTAAAAGAGTATATCTGTTCCGTAACATGTAAAATATGATGTACAATGGGAATATGTGAAATTACTATTTATAGTATCTATTTTAGAAAATTAAAACTCAGATACCAGGCTCTTATTTCATTTATAATGTCATTATTGTGAATTTGAAAACCACCTATCACCTGAATTGATATGTGGCTGTTTTATTTGAAAAACACCCATCAATAAGGAAAAAACAACCATTAATGGCAAGATGCTTTTGAAATTTCTAAGTCTGAATTGTTTGTCCAGGACATAATGGTTTACAAAATCAGTTATACTTATGTTTATAATGATATCTTAAAGTTTAGATAATATAATATATCTTTGTGAGTTTTGGTCCCCTGCTGTAGATAATCAATTTTCCTTTTAAGAGCCAATATTTTGCCGTAACTCTGGCTCATGTATTCAATTTGACGACCACTAGAGTCATCGAACAGTTATTTAGATTAATTAAAAAAAAGGTAGCTATTTAAAAAAACTGGATTTCCCCTTTAATTCCTATAGCCAATAAAGACTGACAACTATAATGAGGAAGATACATCAGTGCATCCAACCCTTCAAAAAGGAGAAATCTATCTCTTTTTGGATCCTTGAAGATTAGCTATAGACGTTTTGGCAGAAAATTTGATCATGTCTGTGATGAAAAGAATAATAACTGTGGGCAAATGTACTCTGGCAGCTACAATCCCTTTTCCTGCATTCAACCGGAGCATATTTACGAAGCAATGCCAAGGCTTCCTTAACTATCAATCATTTAGAACCAACAGATGGTTACAGAAAGCAGCAGAAACACCATAATTCCCCTCTAAATATTCTACAAATAGCTATCTTGGCAGGTACAGCTCGGTATCTAGACCAAAGATTGCTATTGCAGATGGCTGACGTGGGATTTCAACTAATGACCCTCCGGCAACACAATACTTTCTGCAGGCCCATAAGCCATCGTGTCACTCACCCTGGAACAAACCTCTTTAGGAAAAGTGCAAAATAAATTCCCCGTCTATTACCTAATACCTCTGATGCTCCGGGCCAAGTCTTGTCTAATAGCTAGCAGACACATTTACAGACATTATAGCTGAGAGGTGATTGCTGGAGGTCAAGGCCGAGCTTTTACAAACCTACACGCTGTAGTTTTGTCAGTGTGAGCTCGTGTGTGTGCGTAGAGTAAACATGAAATATATTAAAGTCTGGGGTCTACCTCGGCATGGCTCGGTCCCCTCGGATGTGTTGTCTTGTCTGGTTTCCAGCCCGCGACTCCAGCAGGACCTTATCTCCAGCAGCAGACCGGACATTTCTGCCGTTGTTCCTGGAAAACATGGATGACACCCATGCTTAGCTCGCTGGTATGGCACGCAGGAATAACATACCCACACAGATATATAGTGACTCTGCAAAATCAAAGAAACACGCTATCTTTACACACAGATAGTATTTTTTTTCTCCTCTGTGAGACCTTTTTTTTCTGTCTTTTTCCCCCCATCCTCACAAAAATCAGTTTAACACCCAAACATTTGAAGGCCTTTCTCCTCGGACACAAATCTGACCAAAGCTTGTGGATGGAAACTTCACAACAATCAAAAGACTGCCGCTGTCATTGTTTGCCAAAATTAGGTTTAGAATTGCATATGCTTTTTTAAAGCAACGTAACTTCCAGACATTTTTTTTTGCTATTTTCTGTCCACCACAGACATGATGACAACAGGTTTACAGTCTGGGTATGCAGCTACAATGACAAAGTAAACTGAGATTTAGCTTAGTTTCTAAGCCACAGCTGTGAAGAACACAAAATGGGTGGCTAAACAGCTTGTTAATACTGGTGATAATTAAAAAACACCTTATTTTTAAATCCAAGATCCTGTCTGGTTTTACTCTTTAACATCATACAATGAAACTTAATGCATTCTCAACTTATTTAGCAATAGACTGTGTGTTACAGTGAGATAATCTGAGCTGCTAACTCACCAGGATGTCACTTAATGGTAGACAACACTTGTGGCTTTTCTGCCTCAACAGAGAAACTTACATCACTGCCAGCTTCTTATAAATGTTTTTACTCACAAAATAATCATTTAAGTTTCAGTCTAGTTTCAACTTTTCACAGATTTATGGTGGTAAATATTGAAGAAAAAACTGCTCTGCCGAAGCTCTTTGAGAGTCAAAGCTAGTAGGATACTTGTAAATCATTGTTGCATTCAAGGACGGACAACTAAAAATTAACTTTTTTTTGTAACTCTAGAAAATAACCTGGGTTACACTTGGACTCGAAAACCTGGAAAACCTACGGGAGCATAGGCCAACTATCATTTTACCGAATTAAGCAGTTAAGCTGTCACCCATCAACATGGCTCCAAACAATGAAGTCCACCCTGTCATAAAGTTGGATTAAACTTTTGTTGCGTCCAGGTGTGAGACAAAATGCCCCATGTGGCTCAGACCACAATTTCTGAATGAGGCACATTTAAAGTATTATTTCTATCCTCAAGAGCCGCCATGATTGATGACCCTGAAAATTTAACTTCCTCATAGCCTTCATCTCAGAAAACATTTCTCAAGCTTTTTATGGCTCTGGAATAAGACTAAAAGCATCTTGGAGTGTCCCATTCCCTTCTTGTCTTAACCTCTCAATCAATACCAATTAGCAGGGCTTACTTTCTCTCTGACTACAGTAGTGCTGGAACATGTGGTTTCTGACTGCAGGCATGTGTGGGAGTGGGGTTTGTGTTTGAGTATTTCCCTCCACGTCCAGATGGGGTGTATATCAAAGGAAGTCATGTAGAACCAAGAAAATACGGAGGGAGAATACATTCCTGCTCTGCAATGAGCTGGACTCGGCTGGGGTCCTGGTCTGAAAGCCCCGCGTAGAGTTTTCGGGCCCTTGTGTTTTGATTAGAAGTTGTTTACTCAATGAAAGGCCGTGCTCATTGATTCACAGACGCCAGCTGCCACGGTACAGCAGCACGCCTTCTTGTTCAATCAGCTCTGCTGGAGCTTAAAGAAGCAATTTAAGTACCAAATTCTGTTTTTGTGGTTCTTTACAAATTATAGACATTTGTTTAATTCAAGTTACGCTCTGTTTCTCCTGTCTCCTTTTTCTTTTCTGGTTCCTCCTGCCAGGAAATGAAAGATCTAACTGTCTTTTGCCTCTACCTATTTTGTCATGATGATTAATGTTGTGTTGACAGAATTATGAAGCCCTGCGAGCTGTGATGGACTAGTGTACTGTACACACAAACCACACACATATACAGTGGATGAATTCGCACTGTTTGGTGAGGTCCTGCAACTCAAATGTGGTGTTTGCTTTGTTGATGCTTCAGTTTCTTATTTCAGTGTTTGTTTTTCTCTCGAGTTCTGCTGGTGAGATGAAAAACGATGGCTGGTGAAATCATGAGAAATTTTTAAAGGGTCTTGCCTCACATCAGGATTACGTCCATCAGTTTGAGAAGTTTGAGACTTAATGTAAAACTTTTGGACAAATTATCATGACTTTTGTCTGTATTGCATGTTCAGTTGGCTAACTTTTCTGTCAGGGTGTTTCAAGTGATGCAAATATTTGTGCCTTGAGGCCTTGGGCACTGCCAATGTTTGTCCTTTGATCCAACATGCTTGTAAACCCCAGCAAGAGTTGACCTCTGCTTTCTTTCGCCATGGCTGTTGGCCAATGTTGGGGCCTGCCCGCCTATAATCCAACGTGCATCAGCTCTGTTGGCTCCAGCTTCTTCCTCAGGGCTGCTGTTTTTGGAAATCATGGATGTGGTGTCCTCCAGGCTAAAGAGGAAAAGGACCATCTAGACTGCTATCAGAGCAACGGTCAAAAGCCAGCATCTGTGATGGTATGGGAGTGTGTTAGTGCCCATGGCATGGGTAAATTGCACATCCATTAATCCTGAAAGGTACACACAGGGTTTGGAGCAACATATGCTGCCATCCATCTTCTTTAGGGACATCCTTGCTTATTTCAGCAAGACAATGAAGACACATTCTGCACGTGTTACAACAGTGTTGCTTCAGAATAAAACAGTGCAGGTACTGGACTGACCCGCCTGCAGTCCAGACTTGTCTCCCACTGAAAATGTGTGAAGCATTATGAGGCTCATAACACGACAATGGAGACCCCAGACTGTTGAGCAACTGAATTTGTACATCAAGCAAGAATGTGAAAGAATTCCACCTACGAAGCTTCAACAATTAGTGTCCTCAGTTCTTACTGAGTGTTAAAAAGTGTGTCAAATGCCAGGTGATGTAACAGTGGTAAATATGACCCTGTCCCAGCTTTTTGGAGTGTGTTGCATGCATAAAATTCAAAGTAAGTAAATATCTGCAAAATAAAAGTGTATCTATTAAGATGTTCAATATCTTGCCTTCGTAGAGTATTCAATTGAATATAGGTCGAAAAGGATTTACAGATCATTGTATTCTGTTTTATTTAGATTTTACACAATGTCCCAACTTCATTTGAATTGGGGCTTATTGGAAAGATAATAGCTACTACCCCATATTTTATTTTGCTGATTTTCTGAGCACTTGGATCCCATATGGTCAAACTTGAATGTTCTCATGTTCTTTCTCTCTTGCTGAGTGCGTCTCCTGCAGGGAGACTTTCATCCGATCACTATCATTAATGGCTCATACAGACCCCGGGCCTCCATGTTTTGTCTGTGACTCCTGCCTCATGATGACGACCGCATTCATTACTGCTCACATTCTCGCATGCTAAGACGGCGAGAGCTTCAGCTCAAATGAATAGTTATGGAGAGAGAGCCATTCGTTTGAACGATGGAGCGTAACAGGGCACTTTGCTGTGGCTTGGGGTCTAAAGGGAGGGGGGTAGTGGGTGCTAGCACGGCAGGGCGACAGTGGAAACATCAGGGGAGGGGCTGATGGTGGTGGCGGTGATAATGCAGAACGGATGCCCGGTCTGTCACGGCGGGGCCTGTTTTCGCTCTCCAGGGCAACTGATGAACCCCAGATGGATGAGCAGCTGCTTTGGTTTCAGAGCCCAGGGAGGTGGGCTGCACAGAGAGGGAGACGTGTGCATGCTTTTAGTAGTTGGTATGCAGGTCAAGAGGGCACCTCTGCGTGAAGGTGTCGACTCAGGGCCACGTTTTCATATTCACGCTCCCTTTGTTCCTTTTGTCACTCTCATTTTTTAACCAGGGGAGATTTCTTATTTTAGTCAGTTTCTCCGGATCACCGGACCTGAGTGAGTGAAGTCAAAGGATCCATCTGCTGCTTTTGTCTGCTGCTAAGATCCCCCACCTGAGGGGCAATTAAAAAGACCACCTGATATCTTGCCTTGGCCTGGCTCCTGACCGAATACACACCAAGTCCCACAAACACACAACGGCCCTCACTTATCAATCTGGTGTTGAAACTTGCACAGAAATCATCACACACATATTGCATGAAATGTAAATAATTGGCCAATCCCAGAGTAAGAATGACAGTGTGTTTATAAATGCGGTGGCTGAAAGTGATTGTCATGTAAACAACATGTCCCTTTAATATTCACAGTTAAACCCAGATTTCACAACATTGAGGGGAGTACTGCAGCAAAACGAGAAAACATCTCTGAGTTTGAGGCTCAAACTATTATAGGAGGAGAAGAAACGAATAAATATTGTTGTTGGGTTCGTCTAAAAGAGGGATTGAAGGGAGTCAGAGACATCACATCAGCAAATGAGCACTAAGATGCTGTTTTAGTTTGAAGATACTTTTTTTTTAAATAGTAAAATCAGACTCTCTGCAGTCCAGAACCAGACCTTCAATATAGTTGGGACTTTGGTGCATGGGACATTGATGTGTCTGAAGTCATGCTGTCACTGTTCACAGAGAAAGACTGTCAACATTAGATTGTTATTGTTGCTGTTTCAGTTATTTTTTTTAGGGATGTCCTGATCAGCTTGCTGGCCCCTGATATGGATCTATTTGTTTAAATAATGAGTATCTGCTGAGTCCGAGTCCTGATCAGAAGTATGCATTAACCTAGACAATACAGCTGCACACTGTTTTTTTGTGTTTATCTTTTGTTTGTTACCCTAATTAAATAAACAAAGTAACACGATTGCCACTATTTTATGCCATTATTGTAAAACTTGTAACAAGACTTGTACTACAGTGGCTGGTGCCCCAGTCATCCTGCAGAGGACACACTTCCTTCTTCCACTTGTAGCCTTTTTACTTTTCCCCTCTGCCCCTCAATCCACCTGCATGTCGACACATTTTTTGGTATCATTGGCTGGACCATGTGTCCAATGCTGACGTGCTGGAATGGGAAGGGTCAGCTACTGGATAGAGGGGCAGTAACTCTATGGGGAACCTAGCACACTTCTCTGAACCTTGAGTGTTAGCATGCATTGTGGAAGGGTCAGCTCGGAGGATACCTAGATTGAAGGGACATGGGTACAGGCCTGAATGATGGCTGTCAGGACAAATACAAGGCCCTGATCGATACAGCAATGTGCCGGCCTGGCATGTGCTCCCATACCTAGCCTGACCTGACATGTTAGCCACAGAGCTGCTACATCTACATCACTCACTCATATACAGCCTGCAGTTAATTCAGATCCCCGATCAGTTATAAAAAGCTTGCATCTCTCATTTTTTTTTAATTACAATGATGTTGAGGAAATGTTTTTGTGAAAAACTACTTGGACGTACCTCCAACATATTTCATACAGTGTCTTGCTTGTTTTTGCATGTTCAGTGGCACAGTTCAAAGATCAATTTAGAGACTCAGGAGCATTTTTACTATTCCAGAATAAAAAATTCAATCCAATAAACAAATACCAAGGTACCCACTGTATCACCTAGCCCGTAGAGTGATGTGAGCTGAATTCTGATTGGTTTGTGTTGTATCTTTATTCTATCACTGCATGTATAATCAAGCAGCTTTGTCCAACATCTGCGTGCTCTGGGACTGGCTTTGCCTCAGGAGAATGCACTTTAAAATTTCCAAGATGTAGACAGACACACCCAAAATCATGTAGTGCCTCCCGCTGTAGACGATGCACTTTATGTTGTCAAAATAAGGCCCCATGACTGTATGATGTTTTAATCAGTCACAGATACACTCACTGGACTGTGCCCCTTCTTGATCACTGAGCCTCATTGTGGACTATCCATGTGGATAAATATCTCAGAGAAGTATACAGAAAGCTCTGTCATCCCCCTGCCAAACCCAGTTATATTCATGAGAATATCTCTATCATCCCGCTCGTCTGTGAAGGTGAGCTCCTTTTTCCAGGCCACTGATTGGGCTGACATTACAGCATCCAGACAGAGCGGCTTGTCAATCCATCGCTCATTAATCTGGATGACTGCCCTCAATTGGCTCCAAGTTTAGCTTATTAGACATCCTGTGTGTTCCTCTTCCTCTCATCGTTCCCATCAAGACCATTGCTCTGCAAAACCTCTGTGTACAGCCTGCCGGATCATTATTCGTCATCCATACAACCACAGTCCACAGCTGCGTACACTGTGGATTTTCTGCCCGACCAAGGGAGACAACAAAAACAAACGCGGCTAAGGGAAAGCAAATGTGACCATCAAAGCTTGGCGTGGGAGATGGCAAACATGCATTATGTACCAGTCTTTCTCATATAAGCCTAAAAACCACAGCTGGATCCTCAAAAATAGGCACATATTACCCACAAAGAACATCTAGGTAAGAACTCTGGTAAGATTTTACAACTCGGGACCAGCACCATTTGGGGAACTAGGAAAGCTTTTACACATCAGAGCTATGAGCCTACATTTCATAAAAAGTCTTTTTTCCCACGGAGAACCCTGGTGTTGCTGGTCTGCCACATCCTGGCAGGGCAATATTTGTCATATTTTTTCTGGTATGTAAACTGCTCGATTTGGAGCCAAGACAATAATCATGTCACACATGAAAATGCAACCCAACCAATCAATCTTGGTAAGTCTGCACCAAAACCCACAAAAGACCGAGACTGTTAGGTTGTCTTCAATGGAGTCCTCAGACTAAGGCCGCACCCCTTAACTGATGGCTTTTTTTTCTATCTATTTTTTTAAGTTTCTGTAAACATGTCATCTTTCAAGAAATGTGTCTGTCTATGTGAAAACACTGAAAAAGCTGTAGTTCAACAAAAAAAAAAGAAGAAAAACACAGTACATTATGGTTTTGCACAATTTTGCAAAACCATATTAAATTAATGCACCTTTCCAGTGCATTAATTTCAAATATTTAATGAAGCTTTTGATTCCCTAATAAAAACCTTTTAAAATCCAAGCGATGGTGCTGTTAAGCCAATGCAGTCGAGGCCTGGAGTGGTGACAGTCATTGTGTAGGAGAGAGTTTGCAAACAGACATGGCAGTTCAGAAGAGAAACAAAAGGAATGCACCTTTAGCATCTAAATCTTTGTATGCCTTTTTTGGACTTTGAAAGTGGCATAAAAGACAGTCAAGACACATTGGGGTTTGTAAGAAGTGATGAATGAGAACAAAATACTGTGGAAATATGGGGTAT
Source organism: Cetoscarus ocellatus (assembly GCA_037902135.1). Taxonomy (NCBI): domain Eukaryota; kingdom Metazoa; phylum Chordata; class Actinopteri; order Labriformes; family Labridae; genus Cetoscarus; species Cetoscarus ocellatus. Next base: position 2,061,234 of record JBAMNC010000694.1, on the reverse strand, counting down.
TTAACTCAGCACCACCCAGGAAACATGAAAGTCAAGAGCAGCACAACTAATGCTAAGCTAACACTGCTGAAAAACCAGCCAGCAAATGACATGCTTAGATTGTCCAAGCTTCCTTCCAGTTCTGAGTGAGCTAAGAAAATAGCTCAATCAAGTATTAACTTTATGTGCAAAGGTCCAAGGCCTCCCCATGTTGTGGGCTTTGTTACATGCTGGTGGAGCAGTTATTAGCCTCTGTAGCTGCGTTGTTTCACTGACACAGCAGCACTAAAGCTCTGCAGAGCAGTGAAGCTAAAAGTTGAATATAGGCTGAGCACAGCAGAGCGGGCTGTATTAACTGGTTATGTGTGGACTTCAGCCTGCTTTTAATAAAACTGAAGTGACGGTGAATATAAAGAAAGATGTTTACAACTGAATTTCTTGGAAATGTGTCTTTCTTTTCTTTTCTTTTTGGATGTAAATTCAAACAGGAAAAATTCAAAATTGCCATATAATACAATGTTAAGTATGGTGATACTTGAAACTAAGGTATTAAGAATTGAAACAAATTAGAATCAGGACTCAAGTTTTGTGATGATATTGTATCGTATGGCCATTGATGATTCACACTCCAAGTGGTTACCACAATAATTTGCAGTCGTTGATAAAAACGATGCATTCAAACCACTGCCCACAACATAATTTTGTTTATGCAACACAAGCCTGTCCGCCTTCCTGGTCTCCTCCCTTCTGAAGCATTGAGATGCAAATTCTGTCCATTTGTGAATATCAATAACATCTGGCTGGCCTCCCGAGGAGAGAAGTTGGGATGTCTTGAGGCCATGCCAGTCAAAGCTAAGCCCACATGAATAAAGATATCTCTCCCACAGAACAGCTTCCTCTCCTCCTCGCTTTTCGGCACTAATTAACCCTCATGGTTCCTCACCAGAAACAAATCTGAGGAAATTTAACACAGATGAGGGCAGACAACCAGTTTGTGCCATTCGCTTTTCCCAGTGGTGAAGATAATGGAGGTCAACTGGTCTGGAGTGTGAAGGAAATGATTCAATCGTGTTTTTATGAAGATAAAATAAGCATTTAATCCTGCTAAATGCCAGTGAGCACATGTATCCTCTTAGAGTTAACCTTTTGGTTTAGATGATTAAATGCAGACAAATTATATGTCTGGATAATTGATGGCTTGATCTTTAACTTTAAATGACTTCATGTTTACTTGGATAAGTCTTATATCTCTTTGGTTCCTCTTGACATATAAATAAGGCATGTCAAAGCTTCAGAGAGCCTCCCAGCAATCTGCAGCTACCGCCCGTGACCAAGCAGTCACCTACCCCGAACACAACACATCAGGACGCATCTGCCTCAACTTAGATCTCAAGTGGAGTGAAGCAGCTTGTTAACCCCTCAAACTCGACCATCAAAGATACGGCAAATTTGCTGACAACATAAAATGATGAAAGCAAACGTTTGTCATCTGGAAACCATCCTCCCACTCCTCAGCCCCCCGCCCTGCTCTCAGGCATTGTTTGCTGCAGCATCAGTTACACTTTTTGCCCCGCTCTGTTTGAAGTGAACTAATGCCAAGATTCCACTGCAGCTGACTGGTTGCGCAGGGCCAAATGTTCTGATAGGCTCCAACCATAACAGAAGATGACTCGATGTGTGTGTTCTTCGTGGTTCCTGTCAAATTCAACCGTCTGGTTTAGCGGGTTTGGGGAGCTTTGTCTCAGATTTCCTCTTTATTTTACATCTCCAAAGAATGGAGTCTGGACTGCGAGGTACCTATGAGACTTGGATTTTCTGGGTGTCAAAGATAAAGACGATCCAGGGCAAAATTAAATCTTTGTTTCTGCCAAGGGCCAAAGGGTGGAGGGGTCTCCTGTGGTTGTAAAATCAAGGGCGATGATAAGCTCATATTACACACTTGTAATACATTGGGTTCATGGTCTCAAGTGCAAGTTTGGAGTCCACTTCTGTATATCTTGTCCATTCTCCAAATGTCTATCCCATGTCAGAGGAGAATGAAGCAGGATCAGAATGTCTGTGCTGCAGATTCTTTTTGTTTTTTTCTTTTCTTTTAACTGATACAGATATAATCAACAGCACAATTAGACCAAGTTTGTAATGGGACATCCCAGTTTCCATATCACCTGTTTGAAATGGTCCAATTGTCATCAAGGTTCTCTCAAAGGCGCTTTCACACCTGACTACAATATTCTGCCAGAAATTTTGGGCCGCACGAACAGAATATCACATTGGGCCTCATCCCAAACCAGCTATGCATAACCTCTTAAACCAAACATTTATCAGGCCAGTGAGTGAATAAATACACAGGGAAATATATTCAACCCTTAAAAAAGTGGCTGAAATCAGCCTGAAATCTTTGTCGAGCTAATTAAATACAATTTTATGATAACTTGCACCTTATTATGACATTTTTCTATTTATACTATACTTAAAATCTGTAAACTGAAAGCCTATGCAAACAAAATCTCTTTCTGTATACACCTGCTGCATACTGAATGACAAAGTCTGTCTAAGCCTAAGTCTAAAGTCTACGCCTAAATCAAGAATTACAGCTCGTATTTGAGTTTCAACAGCTGACTTAACACATATGTAGGCAATTAAAACATCCCCACTTTACCTGATAGGTTTTTTGGCACGTCTGTGATGGGGGTGCCCACCCTGACAGTTAGAAACTGTAAACTTCAGGCCTCAAATATTTGGTGTCACCTCTGCTCTCTGTTAATTTTGCGGCTACTCTAGTAGCCAGGGAAACGGTTGAGACTATGTGTTTTTGTGTAGACACCCTTCAAATTGATCAACTGACATGTTTCAGTAAGATCTAGGCAAACCCTCAAAGACGTGTGGGGGGCTTCCAGTGGTTGGTAGTTTGCTGGAAGCTGGCAGGCAGCTGTCAGGGAGGGGAAAGTAGAAGTGGCTGGATCTGTAACTTCTTATCTATATACTGGCTCATTCTATATTAAGGTAAGAGTATTTTAAAATGTCGCAACCATCTGGCCCTCTGGCAGTGAGGCTTAAATTATTGTGACCCTTTTGGTCATCAAAGTTGCCCATCCTTTATCCAAGTTATGCATTCACAAATCAATGCACCAAAGGCCTCATGTCCACGCATCCCTTCATCTTTTAGTATGCCTGATCCCCTGCTCCCCCATATGACCCAAAGATTTTACACTGAAATAAATCTCATCAATGACAACTGGGGAATGTGGTGCTGATAACAGGGCAGTTAGTCACTGTGCCCAAGCACAGAACTCTGCAGCCAGTCAGCTGCAAAATCCAGCCTCCTCCAGCCCTCTTTCCAGCACCATCCACTCTCCATCTGCTTTATCAAGTAAAAAAACAAAAATGTCCCATTATTTAGACACCCCTTACAACAAACCCATCATCTTTATGTGTGTGTAAAAATGCAGCTCTGCTCAGAGTAAAGGTTCAGTGTGCTTTTTACTACATTTAGATGCAAAACAACAGCAAACTGCATGAGGCGTGATACATTTACCGGTGTGTTTGCACCTTAATTTCAAAATAAGACCTTACAAGACAACAGAAAGAGGAAGAAAAGATTCCTAAAATCTGAGTTACAAGCAGCCATAAACAATTTTTCAGGGGATCAGACAAATTTTTTGACCTCTCAAGAAACCCTGGACAGTGCTGACACTGCAAAGTACCAACAAAACCAAAGTACATCTCTTTGTTTGATAAACTTTTCCCAAATCTGTCAAAGAGAAATGAGCTTTTAAGTCACATGAAGCTGAAGTCCATGGAGTTGAAGTGACCCACACTACAAAACCTTCAATTTCTGAAAAGCTCAAACTTTCCCTCTGGCAGTAATATCAAATTATGAATAAATCAAGAAGTGATGAGTTTATGATGATTAATTGATGATCCTGCTGATGTGTGATGCTGAGACAGGAGTAGAAAGATGCAGAGTGATCCACAAATCAGTCATGACATCCACAGAACAAAGCTGAACCATTGTCGGTCCACACTGAACCGCAGTATTGACTGATGTTCGAGCATGTTTAACATTTGAATCATCCTCGTTCTGCATGTTCACATTTGGATTTGTCTCAAGTAGAATTTAGGAAGGCTCCATAAAAGAGTTGAAAAACTGAATGACATTTTACAAGCAGCAAATCAGCCAAACAATTGGTGTGAGACAAGCAAGCGTTATTAAAATCAGCGATATGAGTTCAGGCCCATCAGCTGGAACACGTTGTTTGGAACACCGGTGGAGTAAAACCCCCTCCGAGCCGATCAGTTTCACCTGACATTTAGCCGTGAATTAACTCAACACATTACAGAACAGCTCATGAGATGAATTTTCTTTCGATCAAGCGCTCTGACGGTTGTATTTCAGGGTGCTGAGATAAGGTCAACTGTCACAGAGGAATGTTTGCTGAATAAAAATTGATGCATAACAAGCTGGAAGGGAAGGCTGGAGGTGGGCTTTCTCCTGCCTGCATGTCACGGACCCTGACCTTTACTCAGTTCAATATGGTTCACCTCATACATGCGTTTGCTCCCATCTGATAAACTGAGAGAGGGATCCTTTGATTAGTATTCAAGAACAAGCCCTTCCTTTTGTTTGCATCCATCTAATACTCATGAGAGTGTCCCATCACAGATCAATCCTGATTTTGATCCCTTTCTCCACAACACAATTATTTCTTTGAGCTAGCTTTGTGCCGGGAAAAATATCATTATTTAAATAAATTTATTAATCTTGAAATAAGATATAGTACAAGAAAATAAGCTTTATATTGACAGAGTTTATGGAGCAGCCAAGAACATGGGTCAGATATTCAACAATACAAATCAAAATTTCTCTAAATGGGTTGACCTGGCATAAAAGTGGGTGTAACTGGCAAGGCAACTGAACTCCCTTGTCCAACCGAGACAGTCTACACAAATATTCCAGGGTTATTCAAGGCCAAAACACAGACAGCACTGTTGAATATTCAAACACAATTTTGCAACACTCTGAAATGCGGGTAGAGCTTACAAGAAGTGAGAGAATGTGGAGCAGAGCTTTTGTGCGAATTATTAATAAAAACAATAGTAATGACATTTATTCGTTAGGTGTTTTTTTTTTTTTTTGAAGGTCACAAAGCACTTTACAAGCAATTAAGATGGCAAATGGGCAAAATACATATTCAAATTTATCTATAAAAAATCAAACAGATAACTTGTTCTGCTTTTCCCAACCCTATGATGTCTTTATTTTATTACTACCAAAAAAGAGGTTACAGTATGTTTTGCCAGCATTTGTTAGTTGGTTAGTTTGTTTGGTAACAGAATAACTAAACACGTACCAACACATTTTGATGATGCTTTCAGGGGATGTTGATCATAGCTGTGGAAGAAATCATCAGGTTTTGGTGGTGATCCAAATCCCGATGTGGACTCAGAATTTTCTTAAATCACATGTTAAGACATTGCGAGATGGGGCACTTTTCCACATCCTTGACTGTAAATCACTGACTTTAGGGTATGAATACACCAGAAGACCTGTTTGTTTCAAGACTGTTTTTTATCTTGAATTGGAGCAGTTACGGTCAACTAAAATGCTTCACAGAGATTATGTGCTCAAAATAAAAAAAATCAAGCCCTGATATATTTGTCTTTATTTTGCAGAGAAAAACTGAATGAAAGCAGAGATAGTGAACAATCTGACAGGAATATAAGCTGACGGTGGCTCATGTTTGAACTGAATGACATACAAAAGGTTAATCCTAAAGAGAAATAATGATTTACTTTACATGATATACATTCTTATCATACATAATGAAGGCTTTGTAAAGGATTAACTCAAGGGCATTTGATTTGTGTTTTATTATGATTTGATACAATCATAATAAAACAACAAAATTTAAGATGAGTTGAAAATCAGTCTTGTAGTCCAAAGATCAGTAGGCTGAACAAAATATAAATGAGTTTTGATATAAAATAATCAAATCCAGACCAGTAAATGTACATGTGTGAGGACAACAGCACAGTGGGACAGTGACTTTTCTTTCATAATGTTGTCATAAAATGTCATAAATTTTGCCCTTAAACGAACCTTATCTATCTGAAAACTGTCCTGGGAAATACGGATCATGCATTACCTTCTAATCCCAGAACATGTCTGTCTCTACGGGCTCATTTTATGATTTAAAGACATAAAGGATTTACTGTCATATATACAGGTGGACTAGGGCTGCTCGGTGGTGCAGCAGGTAGTGCCGGTGCCTCACAGAAAGAGGGCTGCAGGATCGAGTAGAGTCTGCAAGTTCTGCATGCATCAGTGGGTTAACTGATGACTCTAACTTGACCCTTGGTATGAGTTTTTTGTACATGGTTGCCTGTCTTTACATGTCAGCCTTGTGATCAGGTGGTGACCAGTCCAGGGTGTATTCTGCCTTGTGTCAGTTGGAAAAGGCTCCAGCTTCCTGTGACCCTGGATTGATTGACTTTTGGGTGGACTACAGATGTAGCTGCTCCAATTTTCCCTTCCATCCAAATGCCTGCCAAGTTCTAGCCAATTACCAGCCAACTTCCAACCACTAGGAGTCCCCTTACCTCCCTGGGGGTGAGCCTAAATTTCACTTTAAACATGCTCATTCACGCAATTGCAGGGTGGCCTCATGATGCTCATGGTGTTCCCCTGACAAAAGTACGTCCAGTGGGCTTTAACCTTTGCACTTACAGTGCTTTCATTTGATTTCAGAGGTCAAAATTTTCAAGTTGGAAATTAGATATGTCACTGGGAACACCCCCTTTGGTTGAAATTTATACTTGGGGGCTACAACTTCACTAGCTTGAAACTGGAACCTGTTTATCTGGAATGCGACGTAGTACCCCATTTCCACATTTGAGTTCTGAGGTAACTTAAAAACCTGACAGAAAATCTCAGGCAGGGGCGCACAACTGGCAGCCTGGAGGACACATGCAGCCCCCTAACTTCTATAATGTGGTCTGACAGTCAACTTAAAATATAAAAAATAAAATACAAATATACATACATGAAAAAGGGACAAAATCTGCCTTGAAGATTTTAAAAATAACATTATCAAGAAAACAGAGCCATGGTTTGCAGGGATTTTTGTAAAATTCTTTCTAAGCATTACCACATGTATTTCTAAAAATAGAAATCGAAATGTTAGCAAAGTACACTCTGAAAACAAGGGATGTACAATATTGGATTTTGCCAATATGTCAAATATTTTAAGGTCATTATTGCTGAAAATGATATTGATATCAATAGTTTTTGTCAAGAGTCCAAAGTCTTTACCAAACTAAAATTGTCAATTCATTTCATGGTTCCAGTCCATTTGTGTTAGAAACTAATGAGAAGCGACAAAAACATTTTATTCTTTAATAATTTAAACTTTTGATTCATAAAAGTTGACATTGCGTAATGATGAGATAAACAATTATGGTACATTTTACAACAGGCAATATATATTATAAATATGGCTAATTCGTATGGTCAAAATATGAGCTGTATATATCTGCAATAGTTTTCAGAGTTGCCATTATTATACCATTAAGGTCCGATCATATTGTGCATCCCTACTAAAACCATCAGTTGCTCTGCAACTTGCATTGAAAAAGTGTCTGAAGCTTGAATTCTTTGTTGGGATCTTTAAATCAAGAATTACAGATTGTTTTTTACTTCAAATACATAACTGTTGATATAATAACTTCTTAGCTATATATATTTTGGTTCTTTTTGCAAACTTACAAGCAAAAATTAAGTGAAGAGTAGATTTATATTGCAAGTGTTTGGTTACCAAAGTTGCCCATTCCCGATCTGAGTTATTGGTTCACACATAACTGCACCAGAGCCCCCTTGAACACCCACAATCCCTTCATCTGTCTTCACTCCATTATTATGCCTGATCCCCCGCTCACCCATGAATATTTGTTTGGCATGTTAAAATGGAGCAATCCTCAGGAGGTGAAGGAAGTCTGACTCGGTGTGATTGCCAAATGACAAACTTTTGATAGCTCTGAGAGAAATGAAATTACCTCGCTGACATGTAGAGAGATTACACTTCCCCTTTCCCTCACACACATGCAGACCCTTAACCCCCCCACTGCCACCTTCTGTGTCACTCACAGCATGCATGGACACAGAGCACTGAGTACATAAATATTAAAATAAAATCAGAATCAAAGACAGAGGGGCTCTGATTCCACCTCCAGCCCCCGTGTGTCCCGCAGAAATGGATGCCAGGACATTAATTTTCATACCGTGGGTAACCGGGGGGGAGGAGAGGAAGGCGAGCTATCAGAGGAGGTTGATTACCACTGTTTGGGTCGGTGTTCGTCTCCGCCTCGCCACCATTACCATCGTCTAAGGCTGCCTCAGAGGGTGATTAACTTTCCCTGTTTAACCAGTGAGCAGTAGGAGACACATCCAAAACTATAAGCTGATTCTGCTGGAGTGAGAGGCCGACAAAACAAGATGGGGAAATGTCATGGTGCTCACAGACCGCTATAAAATATCTATGTGCACGTATTATGGTATACTTTCTGAAGAACACATTGATTTAGGCTTCCCTTGTGCATCGGCTTAATTTACCACCCTCTGGGGACCCTTAGGCCAAAAATGTACATGGAAAAGCTGCTATAAAATCATCATACATCATTTGTTACTGCTTTTTTTCTGCATAAGTCTCTGAAACCACTTCAGCTCTGCTCAAAACCTCCAAATATTCAGTAATTTTCAGGATTTTAACCCTTACAAAGGCCAGTTTGAATACATGCTACCACTTGTTTAATAAAAAAACACAAAATTAGGTATTCATGACAAAAAAGAAATATAATCACAATTATGACATTATCATGATACTTAAAGGAAACTAGAAAAAATTAATACAAACCTCAATTCCAATGATGTTGGGATGTTGTGTAATATTCACAATTTTTAAAACTGATCCGAGCAACACATTCTAAACAGGCTGGGACAGGAGCATGTTTATCTGCATTTCACCATCTTACATACATCCCTGAAAAAGACGTTGCTTGGATGGCAGCATGTTGCTCCTAAACCTGGGTGTGCCTTTCAGCATCAATGGAGCCTTCACAGATGTGCAGGTTACCCATGCCATGGGCACCAACAACCCTCCATACCATCACAGATGCTGTCTTTTGACCTTTGCTCTGATAACAATCTGGATGGTCCTTTTCCCCTTTAGCCTGGAGGACACCACATCCATGATGTCCAAAAACAGTCTGAAATGTGGACTCAGACCACTGCAGACTTTTCCACTTTGCCTCAGTCCATCACAGATGAGCTCGGGCCAGAGAAGCCGGTGGCGTTTCTGGGTGTTGTTGATATATGGCTTTGTCTTTGCATGGTAGAGTTTGACCTTGACCTTGTGGATGTAGAGATAAACTGTGTTTATTGACAATGGTTTTCTGAAGTGTTCCTGAGCCCATGTGGTGACATCCTTTACAGAATGATACTGGTTTATAATGCAGTGCTGCCTGAGGGATTGGAGGTCACAGGCATTCAATGTTGGTTTCAGCGTTGCTGCTTTCGTGCAGAGATTTCACCAGATTCTCTAAATCTTTTTAAGATATTATGGACTGTAGATGATGAAATTGCTAAATTTCTTGCAATTGTAGATTATGTAATGTTGTTCTGATACTGTTGGACTATTTGCTCATGCAGTTGTTCACAAAGTAGTGAACCTTGTCCCATCCTTGCTTAACGACGGAATCTTTTGAAGATGCTTGTTTCATACCCAATCATGACACTTACTGGTTTTAATAAACCTGTTCACCTGTGGAATGTTCCAAACAGGTGATTTCAGAGTATTACTCAACTTTCCCAGTACGTTGTTGACTCTGTCCCAGCTCTTTTGGAACCTGTTGCAGGCATCAAATTCAAAATGAGTAAATATTTTATGTTCATTTACACATTGTCCCAACTTCATTTGAATTGAGGTTTGTTATCAGTCCCGTATAATACCTCTGAGATGTCTCATTCACAAGCAAGAGATGAGGTTGGGGCCTATTGATCTTCATAATCTAGTCACCTCAGTCAGGAGTCTGACTTTTCGAAAAATCCTTCAAAGACTGTCAAGGACATTGTGGAAACAAGAGAGGCTTAAATGTGAGGTCCAATTATCTTGACCTTTGACACATGACGTCCAAAATCTCGTCAGCTGATCCCTGAGTTAAAGTGGACATTTATGCACAGCAGATGGGAAAGTTCCTGAGATTTGGAGTTCACAGGACGGCCCACACAGGCAGATGGGTGCATGAATATACAAACAACCTGATCCCACAGTGTCCTCAGTCCTGGCTGTTGCCTGAGTGGGAGAATAAAAACCCTCTCTGCAGCCTGCTGAGATGGACGAAGCAGAGCCAACAGCCAGGAGAAACAACATGAAGAGGGAGCAGGTTTATTAAAAATAATGAGCTGCAGCAACAAGCAGCACCTCAAGTTTTACCTCCAGCTTATTGTCCCTCCACCAGAAACAGATAGAACAGATATCATAAAACTCATCAAAGTTTTACTCTCATCCATCAAAGTTTACACAAGAAAATCTTTTCTACCCGGGGCCATCTGAGGAGAAGTGTTTGTACAACCGTTTTATCCTTTGAGAAACAGACCCTGGAAGCTGGGAGGCCAAATTGTTCTGACTGCAGCCTCGTGGAGCTCTTTGTTAATGGTTCCACTGTTAAAGAAATGATGCTGTGGGTCCTCCCTGAGGCTCAAACATGTTTTTCTCTGCTGTAAAAACGGGCAGTATAACACTGAGAGTGTGTATGATTGTTAGAGCCTCTGCAGATGGACTCAAAGTTACACTCGAGGAGATGCAGCTTCTCCCAGGTTACCATTGGCTTAAATTTGATCTCCGGGGGTGGCCACGCGTACATGACCCAACATTTGAAGTATTAGCCTTGATATGAATGAAATGTTCAAGGTGACAAAATCATAGAATCAACTTAAGAGGGAAGAATCATTATCCAAGATTTTTTCTTTCTGACTTCTATTTTTGTTACGGATGAAGATAATGCATTTATTTAACAAAACAGTGTCATTTTAATCTGTTTAGTCAGTCTCCTAAACCTTTTTCTTCTCATCAACAAATTACATCCATCAGCTGAGTGAGTAACGTGTGACCGTTAGCAAAAATGCCTACTTTTCTAAGCAGGGGCTAATTAGAAGAGTATTTAAAGGGGGGCGTCTGGTATACTGACTTATGGTTTTACGAAAAGGGGGACATGCTTTGCCGACATAAATTAAATCATGTTCTTATTGTTTCTACAACATGACTTCAATAATTTATTGCCTTGTGCCCCTCCAAAGTAGGTTTCTTCTCTAATCTAAAAGACTGAAAACTAATATAAAAAAATCCCAAACTACTTTAACCTTGGTGTTTAATTCTCATACCAGCTCCTTCAACCATGAGAAAGTGTGCTAAGGACTGACAGGTAAAATTCTTGAAGAGGTCTGAGTCAAGGATTTGGCTTTTCTGTGCTTTTGAATGCAGCGCACTCCAAAAAACTTATGAGAGGTTTCATGGCTTGTTGCATTTATGACTAAGGCTAAACTGGGGCCGATTCAGAAAGTGATTCATGTGTTAATCACTGTCAAAATAAAGTGATAACTTGTGAGAAAATGTTTCTGTGAACTTGATCCTGGATGTCCATCCAGACTTTAAATGTCTGTATTTATTCATGGAGTCTCTTTTGTACAAAGAGAAAACTGTAGGAGCACCTTGAATCTGAAAATTTCCCACAAAGGGACATCTACAAGACTGACATTTACAAAGTTTGAAAAGAGTTTTTGGGGTTAAGAGTTACCAAACTGCAAACAGGATGGATGGACATTCCTGTGCCATTGCACAATAAGAAACCATGACCTGAAGTCTTTCCTGATGAAATGTATTTAACTCTAAATTATATGATCATTTTCCTTTATGACTAGCATTATGTAGATGATGTTAAACTATACTCCTCAAAATAGGTTTGGAACAGTAATTCCAGTCATTTCCCCTTTAATAACACCAAATGGTGCTGTATTTTACATTGTTGGACAGCCTGATTGGTTACCTTCACAATTAGGGACAGCTTTTCCATTTTAACATGCCAGACATTTTGATGCTCAGTTTGAGCTTCAGGTTGTCTTGGTCATGTCTGGATACCTAAATGCACTGAGCTGCTGCCATGTGATGGGCTTATCAGCTAGTTCCATTAAATAGCTATAACACAGGGGTACTTTTCCAGTAGCTGGTAAATGTACACCAAAAAAAAAAAAAAAATCCCACAAAACAACATTTTAAACATTTCAGAACTTTTCTTCTCACACTGGTGGATTTAAAACAAGTGCTCCCTTTCCTCAGCCCTCAGTGAATGTTCTGAGCAGTCAGGTATACTCTGCTCAGCGGCTTTTTTAAGTCTTTAGCTGCAGCTTGCAGAGCTCTGCACCTTTGGGAAACTCTCCTGTTCAACATTAGCATAAAGTGAAGGAAGGCGGCCCCGGGGATTAGAAGTCCTGACAGAGACAGCAGAGTCGGGAATATCACAGGGAGGAGATTCCCACTGTGCTCACTGGAGAAGTGAGGATGTTCGTACTGTTTCAGAGATGCTATGTACTTGTTTAAATGTTTGTGGGTAGATCTATGCAAAGCCGCCAACCAGTTACCAAGACAGGTTGTACATGGCAACTTGTGAAAGAAAAACTGTCTTAATGTTTAAACAATATGTGCAACCATTACCAAGGTGATGTCAAAAGAAGCTCGGAGTTTATGAGCTACCCAGTTCAGGGTTACTCTGAGTTTGGAAATGATGCCACGGTTTAGCGAAGTCGGTAAGAAGGTAAAGTTTTAAAAGTCTGGCTCTGCACTTGAGTGACTCTTCATAGACCTGAGGATCATCACTCTGGATCCACGCCGTGCTCCCTCTTATTGCTGCAGGCATGTACCTGTGTACAGAGTGGAAAAAAGAAAAATATATTCCTTTTTGGGTTCAGCAGGTACTGAAATGATTTGATTTCAGGGCCGTGAAATATTTGCATTTCAACCATGCCTGAACACGGACCTCGACTTAATGTATTCTGTCTCCACTGATCTGGGAAAGGAGCTGCTCCGGAGCCAGAATATTGAGCGGTTTCACACCAAAGACTAGTCAAATAGAAAGAGAGCACAGGAGCCATTTCCCTCGCCTCCCCCCCTCCCTCCCTCTCTCTGTTGCTCTGTCATGCCTGTTGAATTACTCAGTGACAAAGCAGCCAGGTGGTTTTTTTCTGAGAGGGGACTGGGAGTCAGGGCCATGACAAGTGTCTGCCAGGCACGGGGGAGATGACAAAGGCAGTCCTGATGACACTGGTGGGTTGAAATGTGAGAAAAAATTGAGCTATTATTCCTCCTGCCTGCATGGATACAGCAGTCCGGTAGATAATCTGAGTTTAAATGATCAGATCCAGATATCCTGGGCACCTCATTCAAGTCACTCTGGATTACTGAGGACTCAAATCTTGGCTGGAGCAGATAAATGAGTGGAGGGGCCATTTTTCCCTAATTGCCAGGCTGATTAAAAGGCTTTTTAACAAGATCGTGCGGGTCGGCATTAACTGTCATTCACAAGACATTACAGCCAAAGTGAAGTGCCTCCAGGCTGGATTTAATAAATGTTAGCATGCCATGGTCAGCAAGAGTGATTAAGATTATGAATTTATCCTCGTCTGTAGTACTGAAACCTTCATTTCCTCCCTGACAGCACCAAACTGCTGCATGATAGCAGAGGCAGAGCAGCTTTGTTGGTCTCTGGGATGTTTATTCTAGCCAAACACTTCTTCATGTATTTGCTCTTTAAAGTGCAGGGAATGGGTGTTATGACTGTGGGTCACTCAGTTATTGTAGGCTATTGTTGTGTTTATTGTGAAGAGGAGCGTTTTTGTTTCTTTTCCTCCTCCCTCCCTTTGTGTCCCTTCCAATTTATGCTGCAGGTGTGGAGTGTCGGGATTGGACAGCAGCGGACAGGCGCACCCGAAGCTGACTGGAGGAGTTCGGGCGAGTGAGGCCATCTGATTGGCTGTGAGCTGATGGCCGGCGTTTTAAAATGACTGCAGGAGAGGAAACGCCGACCCTCCTCCTTCCTCACTCCCAACTGACGCCACCAAACCGCTTGTTAAAAATCGTGTCTTGTGTTAACTCTGGTTGTGAGAACTTCTGAGTATTTTTCGTTCAAATTAAGGAAGAAAGAGTTTAAGTTTAGAATATTTGGTAAAGTAGGTGAGAGTAAAGCTTGGTTTTTCGTTTTCTCCTGTTTTTTTTTAGGGAGTCACTTTAGGTTTGTACATTTTCTTTTCCTTTAGAAGTTAGGTAAGGTTTTTTTTTAATTTATAAGAGTGTTTTGTTGTTTTATTCTTTTGCTTACTCTCTCCGAGGTAATTTTGATTTAGTTTGTAAAAAGAAAAAAAGAAGAATATTAAATTTAATTGTTTGGACTAAAAAAATCTTGTGTTTTTTTGTGCTTTTGCATTGGTGACAACTTGAGAGTGACAAAGGAGTGGTCATTTTTATGTTTCCTCCAGTATCCCCTAGGCTGGTCGTAACAATGGGCAACTAACTTACAGATGAATGAATAATAAATCAGTTCAGATCGAGACATGGTAAGACCTGCAGTCCCTCAAATGGCCACTGGAGGCTGCCTCCAAAATGAGTCAGTCTCCACAGAGCTCCATGCTGAAAGTCCCAACTTAACTATGACATCCCTATCAAGCTGCTGCATGCTTTCAAGCAAGATAAATACCGAATTACAAATGCTTCAAGAGCAAAAACCTCTGCCAAGACATTTCCATCATTGCTGAGTAAGTTATTGTCAAAAATGGGGAAATTACCTGATCTCACAGTGTTAACAAATCTTTGAAAAATTCCTGAATGTACATTTCAATCACCACCAACATATAAGCACGTCTTCCTTGTGCCGTGACCAACATTCCCTGAAAATCAGTTGAAAATGTATAAAATAATTAGCAATATGTGGAAAACTGCCCTATCTCATAATGTAAACAAACCTTTAAAAAGATTTTTGGATCTACATCTTGATTTGGGTCACTGCCAGAATCTAAGAAATTCTTGCTCGTGCTATGACAAATAGTCTTTAAATGCCTTTAAAATCTCTCAAAAATGTATTGAGTTATTAACGAACATGTGGAAAACTGCCCTATCTCAAATCCTGTATTCCCATTTGGGTTCAGATCACCACCAAAATCCAACCAATTGGTCCTTTGCTTATTTCGGACATTTCCTGAAAATGTCATCAAATTCCATTCATAACTTTTCGAGTTATCCTGGGAACAATTAAACAAATTAACGAATGGACGCTGACAAAAACATAACCTCCTCAGTGGAAGTCAAAAGCAAATCCTAATAACCAGTTTATAAAATTTCCAAATCAAAAATGTTGACACAAGTTTTGAGGTTGAGAAGCAAGACAATGGTGCCAACTAACTGTGTGCCGGAGGGTTCTGTTGAAGCTGCCAACTTTGTGGTGGAGAGGGGGACTTGGCTAACCTCGCTAGGCAGCTGGATCTGCCAAATTGCAAATCTCTAAGTCAGGTTAAAGATGGAAACAAGCAGGAACTAAAACAGTGACAAGTGACTGTAAGCCTGTAAACAGAGATTAGCATAGATGCTAGCTGATTTAGAAGCAGTTTTATCAGGTCTGGACAATATGAAGAACAAAGAACACTGAAAGCATTTCTTGATGAAACATATATTTTCGCTTTTCTTCTGAAAGGTTTGTTGAGTGTGTTGTACAAATCAGCTAGTGTTATTTACTAAATTTTGCAGCCGTAGCGCCCGTCTACGCCATCATCAGACTGGATGAGAATGGATGCGATTCACAGAACGATCAGCCTATCAGTGTTTGGATATGCTTTTGGAAGGCCTGCCCCATACACTTCTATGGGCTGTTACCTGGATGGAATAATGAAATATATATCATTTTTGTTGAACTGTCTATCTGGCATGTCAGTTAAAGTCTTGATGAAGATGAAGCTGTTAATTTACTGGTCCATTTTCATTTCAACCTTGCTCTTGGTCATGAGCTCAGGGCAATGACCCAAAGAATGAGATCCCTCAAGACAGTGGGCTCAGCCTTGTAGGAAGGGTGAGGAACTCGAACACCCAGAGGAGACTCCAAGTAGAGCTGCGGCTCTTTAAAGAGAACCTGGTGCTGTAATTTGGACGTCTATACAGGATAGTTGCCTCCCTCGGGAGGTCTTACAGGAATGACCAGCTGGGGCGACACTCCAGGGCACACTCAGAAGTCAAAGTGGAGTTGCTGAAGTAAAAGTACAATCATAAGGCTGAACAAAGAGCTCCAAAAGCATCACACCACTCAGAACAAGCAGGTGGAGATGGAAGTGAACCTGAACCTGAAGACAGCCTCCAGAACCCTGAACATGGGGGAGACTCCCAGAGCTCAACATGAGAATGAGTGGAGGAGATAAGGGCTCAAAGTGTCAATCAGCTGGAGGCCTTCAACTAAAATGTTACTGTCTCTCAGGGAACTCATCAGTGGGCAAACCAGGAATGGAGCAATCGCCTCCAAAAGTGACCGACAGCAACATAGTGATGGTATTCAAGCTGGACCCAACGACAGTGTTAATTGACAGCACTTTTTAATTTAGTTGTAGTTATAGTCTTTTGTCTAAAATACCTTTTAGTTTTAGTCATATAAATTGTTTTAGTTTTAGTCTAGTTTTAGTTGATGAAATGTCACAACATTTTAGTCGATGAAATCTACTGTAAATTTAGTGGACTAAAATATGAAGTGTAAAGTCTAAGGCATTTTATATGTTTCCTAGAATTTCTGAATTCCTGTTTTACACTTGGATAAAATGAAACATCTAATAACCATTTATTGAATGTTAGTAAAGTCTGAATGTATTAATGAACAAAAACAAATTGAACTTTTGTGTAAAATGCAGTCACCTTTATTTAGGCTACCTGGCAGAGCATCTCAGTTACAATACCAGAACTGACAACAAACAGTGAACCTGCTCTACATGAATATATCAGTTCATAAATAGAGTATCTCTGATTGGATCGCTCCCCAACTTATCCCACCACCATGAAGTCAAGGCAGCTGTGCTTGGATGTCCCTCTTAACTCATCTAACCTTTCCACACAACCAAAGTAGCTGCTGGATATATTCCTAACTTGTCCCTAATTTCTACATGACCAAATTAGGTCTGATTGGATTAAGTCTCTGTCAAACATTTTAGTCTATATTTATCTGTTGAGGAAAACGACAGTTAATTTTGTTTTTGTCCATGTGCACTTGTTTTAATTAGTTACTGTCTAGTTTTCGTCAGGGGAAAAAAGGTTGTTAACAAAAACTATGACGACAATAACGAGTCAACAAAATTAACACTGTCTGCTTATTTTCATTAACACTTTATTAGTACATTTTTATAGCATTTGGCACTTAAAAAAAATCCCGAACAGTCTCTTTGAGTTGCAGTTGATGTATCACCAAAGGAGAGGCAGCTGCACCAATGGGACGAGTATCAGCTTATCTCCAAGCAACAACTCTGCAGTAACAAAGCCCCCGGGGCAGGTGTGACCACCGTGCGTTGCTTTGTCAGAAGCTCCATCGGTACAGTAGGACATTGAGAGAACATTTCCTCGGCTTCCCACAGCTCCAGAGTGTGATTTCTAATCACACATGCAGGTGTTGTTCCTTTGTTCTACCTCCCCATTTAGCTTCCCCACTCATTTCAGCAGGATAAAAAATAGCATTTGGCAAGGATAACCCCAGCAGGGAACAATTCAATTTGGTAGTCACGGCCATGCCCTCGTTTTAGTAATCCCTCCTGAGTGTTTTTTTTGCCTTTTAAGTTCTGGCAGAGAGAATCTCAATATTTCAGCTGTAAGTAAAGAGCCTGAACAGGACCCAGAAGAGACTGGGCCTGGACTTCATTCAGATGCTGGGTTACGACTGTTAGAGAAAGTCAGCGTCCATATTCTTCACCTGCAGCACAAAGCAGTAACAACTCCCAGAACAAAAGAAGGCAGCCCCCCTCTGTCATGTCTCAGAGGTGGCAGTGAAAGTGATACAGTTGTAATAAAATCAGCAGGGGGGCTGAGATTTCTCTCTACGCCACAGCAGAAAGAGAGAGCTGTTTGATGCTTTGGGTTCCAAGTTACAGTTTCAGATCACAGAAGGACGAGAGAATATATTCCTTTTGTTTTTTTGTTTTATTTTCCAGCACGCTGAAGTGCTTTCAGATTAGCTGGAGTCGTGAATACAGGCAGTGCTGATCTCTGCCGGGTCTCAAAGAGGAAAATAATCACCCAGTGTGTGCTGTTTCCATGGCATTTGTAGTTCTGCACAAATATGCCTTACTTTGTTTATTTCATCTCATAACTACATTTCTGCTTTTTTATACCTTCCTGGAAAAAAACAAACTTCCCTTACAAGAGACAACGAACACGGCTTTTATTACAGATATCAGCACTCGCACGACAAGTGAAATTTGATGCACAAATGATGGATCATATTCTGCTTATCATTGTTAATGCTGTTTGTCCCTTTTTTTAAGCATTCACGCTGGAGCCTTATTATCATTTTTTTAACATGGAGCACCCCAGCCCCACAGGCAGCTTTGTTAGGCCTTCAGTGCTCTTATCCTCAGTGTAGAGAAAACAAACAGCTGCACATCCCATTATCTAGCTTGTATTTACAGGACTGTAGCAGCAAATATCAATCATTTATATGAAAGGATGCTCCAATTCAACTCTTTGTACAAACCCCAATTCCAATGAAATTGGGACGTGTGTGAACTACAGAATACAATGATTTGCAGTGATTTGTTGCTGTTACCAAAATGGTAGCAACAGTCCGTGATTATTTTTTAAACCAAACAAGCTTTGATAAACAGGTTAAGAACATGTGAATGCTTCAAGTGGATAGTTTGTATGATGTCCACATCAATTAACAGTAGAATGGCACAGCTTAGCCGAGGGAAACCCTTGTTTCTGCCTTCAGTGAAAATGCACTGAAAGTACGGTTAGATGTTTATACTGTACCAGAAGTGAAGCACACCAGCTGTCTGAGGATATATGAATATCTACTTCATCAAAGAAGTTCTTATCATATAAGAACAAGGAATTATTTAAGCACAGGCTGCAGATATGAGGGCCTTTTACAATCCAAAATATCGAAAAGCATTTTTAGTTTTTCATTGGCAACAATAAAATCATGTTCCTCTGCCAAGCCATTCAAAGGCTCATAAACCCTCACTAACATGATTAACAAATGACAACAAATTCATCCTTATCTGCTGCAGACAACCTCCTCACTTCGCTGAGTCAAACAAGGAGACCCGTCACATATTTCAGCGTGTCAGTCTGTTACATGGAGAGTGAGTGCCGTAGCGTACTAATCCATCCTGCTTCTGTGCAAAATGATGCAGAGCATAACTCACAGCGATGGCGTCCTGCCTCCCTGGGATTGACTAATGGCTTTTCCTTGAATGCTGAATCAAAGGAAACAATCTGGGGAGGCGAGTAAACCAGAGATGGCTCTCTGCCCGCCGCTGTGAAACCACATTGTTCTCTTCTAATCCTGTGCTGACTGAAACAGCCCACTGATGCTGATTTAGTGTTGTGTTGACTTGGCATTAAAGGGACGGACAAGGGATGAGGTTAATGATGTGTTGGTCACAAACAAGCTCACTTTTAAGTGTTTAAGAGGATCAAACTATGAAGATGATGTTTGTGAAATTTTTACACTTGATGATAAATTGTTGACTCCAACATTTGTTGGCATGTACAAAATGATTTGCAAATCCTTTTCAACCTATATTTCACTGAATACACATCGAAGACCAGATATATAATATTGAAACTGATAACCTTTATAGTTTCCTTCAAATGATTTGGTGGGTGATGAGACGTGCAGACCAATTACATGCGAGTTAAGCCATCCCACGTGATACTGCTGAGCCAACCGAGTCTGTGCATTTCAGGAAGTAAACACTGACTTTCAGTGTACAGAGAAAGACGGAGATGAGGAAAGAGAAACACTACTGCGCCAAAGAAAGTTTGGTTAAAGACAGAGCAAGGGAGGGACCGCTGCTCTAGAGAAAGCTGAGTGAAAGACGGAGGAGGACGGATAAAGGGAGAAAATACAGAGCAAATGGCGCTCTCTCAAAAAAAAAAAGGAAAGTGGACAGCGAAAATAGAGCATTTAATACAAAATGGACAGACTCATATGTGTACATCACAGATGTCAGAGAGTTCTCAAAGGAAGTCACACAACACTTTAAATAGGTAAATGCTGGGCCTCTCCAGATGCAATTGATAGCTCTCCAAGCAGATGTAACCCTGAAAGAGCAGTTAATAAGAACTGACCCTTCCACTTTCTGGCTCCAAATGGTCCCTGAGACAACATTCCCAGGTCTGAGGAAAGTAGCTCTACACATCTTGAACATGTTTGGCTCCACAACTGTGAGGCAGCTTTCTCCACAATGAACATAATCAAAAATAAATATCGTTCCAGACTCAACCATGAGCACCTCAACATGTGTATGAGGATGGCCCTGACTCCATTCAAGCCCATGTTTAAAATCCTGGCAGGACAAGCTAGAGCTCAATTATCTCACGAAGCAAAAAAGTGGGGGAGTTGACTATAAGAGAGGAAGAAAGTGAACCTCTAAAACTGTTCAGTTAAGATGTGTTGAGATTTATTATCTGCAAAATTGGTTGAGAAGTGTCGAGATGTTCCTTTATTTTATTTTTCTTAAGTTAAGCACTCTATTTGAACATGTACAAGTTTCACATTTTATTTGCTCTTATTTTGAAATGTGAACATTATACATATCGGCAGTCATACATATAAGATCAGTTCTGTGTTACGTGACAATTAAATTGGCAAAAAGTTTTGGAATTGTACTGAATTCATTTGATTTGGCTGAGGTATTGATTACATGC
Source organism: Cetoscarus ocellatus (assembly GCA_037902135.1). Lineage (NCBI taxonomy): Eukaryota > Metazoa > Chordata > Actinopteri > Labriformes > Labridae > Cetoscarus > Cetoscarus ocellatus. Next base: position 2,040,265 of record JBAMNC010000694.1, on the reverse strand, counting down.
AGATGTGGAAACAACTTATAGGCTACTTAAATATATATCACAGCAACTAGATAGACAATATAATCTTCCGGACCTCTGCTTCCAGAAATTTTCTTGAACTGGACCTCTTTAAATTTTAGTTGAATACCCCTGCTGTACAGGATATCACCACGTGGGCTCAGGAACACTTCAGTAAGCCATTATCAGTTAACACAGTTCATCTCTACATCTACAAGGTCAAGGTCAAACTCTACCATGCAAAGACAAAGACAAATATCACCAACACCCAGAAACACCGCCAGCTTCTCTGGGCTGAGCCCATCTGAGATGGACTGAGGCAAAGTGGAAAAGTCTGCTGTGATCTGAGTCCACATTTCAGACTGTATTTGGACATCATGGAAGTGGTGTCCTGAGGGCTAAAGAGGAAAAGGACCATCCAGACTGTTATCAGAACAAAGGTCAAAAGTCGGCATCTGTGATGGTATGGGGGGGTGCACATCTCTGAAGGCACCATTAATGCTGAAATGTGCATACAGGTTTTGGAGCAACACATGCTGCCATCCAAGTGACGTCCTTTTCAGGGACGTCCCTGCTTATTTCAGAGACAATGAAGACACATTCTGCAGGTGTTACAAATAATCTAAAATGACAACAAAGCTCTAATTTGGTAATAAAATAATACAAAAAATAGAAGGTATGGTGGTTAAAATGAGTGGTCTTCGTTGATTTAATTCAGTCTTTTTCACTATGAAGATTTAAAATCCCAATATCCACAAAGTTTGTGATGACAGACAAATTGTCCCTTCCTCCAAAATAAATTTTAATATGCAAATTCTGTTTAGCTGCTTTTTTTGGGGTTTACATGAAGGCAGGTCCTTTTAGACGCAGAGCAAAGGTAGAATACAGAATGTTAAGACAACAGGAGGGTCAACCAGGGATCTTTGGATGTGATTGGGTTGTTTTTTTACATTCATTCCTGCATCTCCCTTCGTAGATAACCATGTGATCTGTGTTTTTGACAGAATAAGCACAATGAAGCTCTCCTGCCTCTAAGTCACGGTCTCAGACCACACTGGTGAGGCAGTGATGCATTAATTTTAGTCAGAAATCTAAAAGTTAACCTCATAAGATACAAGGCTTTGACTTCATTTAATTCATCAATCAAGACACTTGTAAGTATTGTTAGGAAACGTAAAAATAGACTTCAGGTCCCAGTCAAATATTTTCTAATCCAGCTGATTCTCAACACGCAGAAGTGACACCAAACAAAGGCAAATGAGCTGGCACATCAAAATTATCAGAAGTCTTCAGCAGTAACCCAGAGAAATAAGTCCTGATGTCAGTCTCAGCTTTCTTTACATTTCTCCTGCTAATGTGACAGACTCTACATCGAGTTTTGATGGTTCCCCGTCAGTTAAAGCCAAACACATCCAAGCGTGCAGTGAGCCATGAACAGCAGATGTGAACCAGGACCCACTTCCTGATGTCAAGTCATGTTCATCCAAAATATATGCAATTATCCTCTCCATATCTGTGGCCCATTATCATAATTGTATTTGTGGCTCTTCCCTCTGTAATAACTTGGCACAGGTGCAGGAAAGATGAACACGCTGCAGGCGTCTGCAGAGGATTCAGTCTCACGGGCTTTTCTGGAGCTTTTTAAACCATTCTCAAAATACAATTACAAGGTGCTTCAAAAGCTGTTTAAGTGAAACTGAAACAAATGAAATAAATACCGAGAGGAGCACAGAGACAAAGTATGTAAATGAAAGGCATCGATTGTCTGAAGTGGAAGTTCTTCTCCATTTTGAGCAGTCTATTTAGCTTGCTTTTGTGAAGAAATCAGGCTTTTGTTTTTTGTTTTTGATGCACTTTGGTAATTGAGGACTGTTATAAAATACTCCAGCCTTAAAGGTGTAATACATGGGATTTAAACCAGCAAACCCACTAACCAATCCACCATTCATAATGCAAATTGACAAACTAGATAACCAGCCAAAAAAGAAAACCAACCAGCCAACAAACCAACAGACCATTTCTTCTTGATACCAACAAGCCAACCATCCTACAAACCAGTCACATAAGTGGACAGATGGTTGGTAAATAACCAGCCTTTCATAATGAAAAGAACAATCAACTAACTACTCAGATTATTTATGACAAACCAAATAGGCAAGCAACAATTCATAATAAAAACATACTTACCGACCATCCAACAATTAAAATTGCAAATGCCTTACCAGCCAACTAACCAATCATAACTTCACAATGCAAACCAAACAGCCAACCATCCAATCAACCAGCCAACATGCCAACCTTTCATTTTGTCAACATCTAACCAACAAACCATTACTTTATAAGTCCAACCAACAAATCAACAAGCCAACCAATTAACCAACCACTCACATTGCTATCAACAAGCTAACCAAATAACTGAGCAACCATTCATTAGAAAAAACTTACAAACCAACAAGCCAACCAACCAACCAATGTATCAACCATTTATATTACCATTATCTAACCAAACAACAAATCAACCAAACAGCAACCAACAAACCATTACTTCAAGATACCGACCAACAAATCAACAAGACAACCAATCAACAAACCACTCACATTGCTATCAACCAACTAACCAAATAACTGAGCAATGATTCATTAGAAAAACTTACGAACCAACCAAACAACCAACCTTTATTGCATGATATAACCAACAAGCCAACCATCCTACAACCAATGTATCAACCATTTATATTAGCATTATTGAACAAACCAATCAAACAACAACCAACAAAGCTTTCATTTTTGGTACCAACAACAAATTGTCAAACCAATTAACCGACCAGCTTTTCACCATGCAAACTAACATCTAGCCAACCATTTCTTAATGATACCAACCAACAAACCAACAAGCCAACCAATCAACCAACCACATGGCTATCAACCAACCAACCTAATAACTGAGCAATTATTCATTAGAAAAACTTATGAACCAACCTACCAAGTCATATTTCATGATACAACCAATGTATCAACCATTCATATTACCATCATATAAACACCCAACAACCCAACAAACTTTCCATTTATGGTATCAACTGACAAAATGACAAACCAAGTAACAAATCAGCTATTCACTATAAAAAAACAGTACACCAACTAACACACCAAAAACCATCCACACCACTAACCAGTCAACCAGTCAACCAGCCTACCAGTCATTAGGAAGTAAGTTTTAACTCTGCTGGTTTCATGACAGATTATTTCTTAGTTGAAGTCTTTTGTGCGTCACTGTCTGGATTTTTCCTCTTTTATAACTGTGAATAAGGTCATCAAGTTTTGCATCATTCTTTTGTCCAGAGCTACAATTGCATCCTTTTACAGTCTTGGGTAATCTCTACTGTAGCATCCCCTGTTGATGTTTCCCAGCACCCTGCGGCAGCCTTAATCCAAGCTCAGCCCCGCTCTGACCCTCCCATCTGAAACAAACAGACACTGTTCACCCTGAGCTGCAATGATGACTGACTGCAGGTGGCAGCTTCTGAGCTTCACACACAGTGATATAGATTTGATAGGATTTACTAAAGTGATCTAATAGTCCTGGACAGTGAATGCCCGGTTAGAAAGAGATTAGAAACGGTGACCTGGCCCGGTTTTTATTGAAGGAAACGGACCAATCGGGGGGGGGCTGAGGCTCCACTGGCCTACTTCATTTCATGGATTTATGGGTGGGATTCACACTGACCCCATGGCCCTCTACGTCTTTTTTCATGTTCATCTGCACACGCTGGACATTTGTATGACTGTGTATTTATTCAAAGGACAGCTGAGCATAAAAACACAATGAAGAGGAATTATGACCAACCACAATTTACAGAAAATGTGACAGGTTCTTGGGTTTTAAATGGAGATACACAAAATTTAAATTTGGTCGATATCAAATAAGCCAATATTTCCAAACTCATGCCGATGTTTTTCGTAAAGAGCACAAAGTCATCACGAAAACTGACTGGTTCACAATTTGACAGTCCTTTTGTTTTAGCAACATTTAAAACAAGGTACAACTTGTAAGGACCATGTAAACAACACCAGTATCGTGCCAACAAAATTATGCATCCCTAATTTTAAACTTGGGCCTTGTTTTCACTGAGGGTGTGTACATAACAAAAAGAGGTACAAAAAACATCTGGATAGACCTCATATTGACCCACATTAAGAAGCTGTGTGAGGTGAAATGTAAAATTTTAAAGCAAACATTCTATCCAAAGTATTGAGTCAATAATGCAGATTTCTAGTTACGATCTGACCCTGATTGCTTTCCAAGGATCTAAAACTTTGACAAAGAGTATCACTACAAGGATAAACAGCAATGTGTAATGTGAAGCAGTCATTTATTTGCTAGAAATAATACATAGTACCCCGTCTTCCAAATTTAAACAAATAATATACTTTTTATTAATAACTACTCCTCCCTTGAAACCTAACTATATACATTTGTGTGCACTTAAGGTGATTCATCAGGGTCAACTTGATGCAACACAACACAACAGTAACATAAAACCAGTCTAAATAGCACTAGACCATCAACTTCAATTTCCTTAGAGATGAAATTACTGTCTTCTTTTTCCTGGTCAGGACCAGAGGCATTTGGCCTGATCTTACACCCAGCATGAGGCATTTTGGCATCTCTTGACCCATTGTTTACCTGATTACAGTTGTTATTTTCAAACTCATGCACTCCCATTTATGCACAGGGGTTTGTGTAAAAATGGGCACAAAGCTGGCCCAGTCCTAACTGGCAGAAAATGGCTTCACCTTAAAGCACCTAAAACCTAGTTTTAGGTCTTACGTCATGTGAGCACACAAATTTTCTTTTTTTTTTTTTTATATCAAAACATCTGCTGATGAATAGTATTTTAATGGAATAAAGGGCTGAGAGGGCATGACACTTTTCTCTCTCCAGTTTCTGTAACACACCCCAAAACACCCAGAAACAAACACAGTGCAAGTTAATTATTCAACAATGATCTACATTTATATTTGTATTTTGTGCACATTAAGGAGTGCATCAATACTCCTGCTCACAGGTATGAATGCAGACTGCGCAGGGTGATTTACACAATCATTAGATTAACGCCAAGGATTCATCCAGAGCAAAGTTTTATGTGAAAGAAAACAGAACATTAGACGACAAAAACCTGTCATATCTTGTCAGTTTTATCCAAAAATTTTCATAATCTTCAAGGTTATGCTTTTGTGCATAATGCAATACTTTTCTGATGCTGTGACATTGCTTCAGTGAAATATGACTTTAATCTGAGTTTTGGCATATTTAATGCAGTGCTCTGAGCGTGTTCTGTGTGTTTAGTGGCCCAATAAAAGAAGAGGAAGTACATGATTTGACTGGAGTTCAGACCAAACGACAAGCATCCTATGTACATACAGTATCAAAACATCACCTGACAATTGTGCATGGCTACGGCCAGAACACTTAAATATAATCCAAGCACAGAAGCCATCTATTTTGCATTATTTCCCTGCCTTCATCTAGGTCACAAAATATAAAAGGTCATGCCCCAACATGCTCAACCCTATGTGCTTTTTGACATTAGCAACAGCTGCTCGGCTTTTAACTGGTTTTAACAGACAACATCACATCACAAGAGCAAAAACGTAGGATCTCCACATCAGTGAACAAATCACTCAGAATCCACCACTCAAGCTGCATGGATTATTTTTTTGGCTAGTCACATGCAATTGGTGATTTTTGCGAACAAATCAACAGACTGTAGAGCATTTAGCTCCACCCTTTAGGGCCAGTTTGGTATGTTCAAGCGGGACGGCACGGGTCAGTTCTTTGAGTATCTCTTGTCCTCATTTGAAGGTCCAAACACCTGTAGTTGTGTATTGTATCAGTCCAAACTGTACCAGACTGCTTGGTGGAATTAGCATTGCAGGATGAAGCAATTCTGTGGAAGTTACTAAAGCCATTTGACATTTTTAACTCAAGCTTATCCAGAAGGTACCAACCTTTGAGACACAGAGGCCCCTCTTTAAGAAAGAAAAGTCCTCTCTTGTGTTTATCTTATCCTTTTTAAATGGCTGTGAAGATTTAGAAGCCACCACATGCTAACCATGGTTACAGCGATGTTTGAAGGTCTTTGTGTTCGCCTCTGCTGTCCTTTGCCATCTTTTGTGTGAGCTCGCTGTGTGAACTTTAGCTAATATACTCGGCTTTTAGATTAGACTCAGAGAGATTTAACTCCCTTTGCAACAGCAGCCGGCTGAGAGTATTGACCTTCAGCTGATGTAAAAGTGAAATATGCTTGTTACAGGAAAGCCCATCTTATTACAGATCCCTCTGCCTCTTTCTGTTTCAATTTGGACTTACTGTCCATCACACTGACGCCTCTACTTTCCATTGTCTTTTGTGCCTGCCTCTTTCAATCCTCACCCCTGCTAATAAAGAAGACAGGAGCTGGATAGGTACAGATTAATCCCCGTCCTCTAACATTCACAACAACTTATACCCCCTGTCTAAACTTTAGCACTCTGCCAAGCCCAGATTAGTCCAATAAGAGGAGAGAAATAGCTAAAGAGACGGAGGACAGGCAGGACACAGCAGGTTTTTTAGAGAACCAGAGTTTTCTCAGAGGAGAAAAATGCTGCTGTCTGGTTGTGGTGTGAATAAGATGGGGAGCCCTGCTAGCTTCTCCGGTGCTAACCCACTGCAGGAGAAAGGCCACAGCAGGCCAGTTCGCAGCAGGACAGGGTGAAGAAAGAGCAGCGTCTCAGCGGGGGGGGGGCTATCATAGTGGGAGAGGGCTAAAACGGCCACCGCAGGTTATGTTCAAGTCGAAACATTCAGCCTTCGGGGCTTCGAGAGAGGAGCTTCAGTACTTTGTCCAAGCAGATGTCTGAAAATGAAGCATTTGCATCTGTTAAAATAATCAGTTAACCATGCTCTGCTGCTTTCTCTGTGCTGACCATAGCAGAGGCCGTAGGTGTTATATTTTAGGATAGTCCATCCATCTAAATAATTCTCTGAGGGACGTCCACCCTGACTGGATAATAACCTCATTAGATTTTTAAAGAGATTGATGTGACCTCAATTCTCATGAAGACGAGTATGCACTGTAACTGAGTTTTGTAAATAGTGTTTTACTGTGACATCTACAGCTGCCTACTGTAAAAGCTCTAAACAGTAAGTTACTGTGAATGGCAATGGATTGTGGGAAAGCGTAGTGATTTCTGCAAACATTGCCCTAATATTTACAGTTACCTACTGTAAAATGTCTATGCAGTCAATTGATGAAAAGGGCAGTGGATCAACATGGCTTCAGTCTACTCCACTGTATAGTGTTTTGAGATAATATTTGTTATGCTTTGGCACCATAACAATAAAGATTAGATGACTGACTATTGGAAAAATGTAGTCATTACCAAATTTCAATTTCCCCTGGAACAAAAGGACAAATTTATTTTCATTAATTGTTCCACATTTTTGAAACAAATGCTTGAGAAAAGTATTTGATTCAATGAAAATGTGTGTATGTGATTTCTCTTGTATTACAAAACTATATATTACTATAAATGATCATTTATATAGTTAAAGGTATAGTAAAATAAATTATAACAGCAAGTTCACAGTAATTTAAATTGTGTCAAAGTTGTGTAGAATAATTAATCACAATGATACCGTAAATAAAAATACAGTAGGGATGCTGTTTTTAAAATAATTATGTTGCTAATTAAAAATGAGTAAAGGTACTGTAAAGACATTTCCAGTTACTTACTGGCATCAAAGTTTACAGCAACCTTTAACAGTGTGTTTTTAGGTGGACCAGAGTTTGGTTCTTATGTCTACATGCGTCTATTCGAAAAACATGTCAGGTGTCAAAGTGCTCCAAGTTGCTTTAGACCGTGGATTTAGCCATTATTTATGTTAATAAGAGAAATTTTAAGGGTTTTTTTGGCTATAATTTTTAATTTTCAAGTGTGTTGTTTGCTAAACTTGATTTACATTCACAGAAAATTATTCATTTGATTATCGCTGATAGCACAATTATCAGGCTGTGATTAATGAACTGTGGAGAAGATGCTGAAAAGTACAGTTCATCATGGACTAATGTCTTTCAGCACCACGGGCAGCTCCTTGGTGGCCTACAATCTAATCTTCAGCTTGGTGAATGTTTTGTGGGGTCATACTGTTAAAGTGAGCACCTTTCTGTCACATGAGCTTTGCCATTGATTGTTCTGCATAGATCATCACCTGCCAGGTGTTTCTGTACGTGTGTGCACTGTGTCAAATATTGAAGCATAAGTTTACAGTGATTCATGTTCAAAAGCACTGGAATCAAAGCTAAAAGCTGAACTACATATTACAGTGTGCAGAGGATTTCCTAACCTTGAGGTTAATCTGGATGAAAACATAAACTGGATCATCTTAGCTGGACATTTCTGTGTGGACCTGGTTTATTTCTCCCTTACTGACCCTCTCTGGTTGTTTTTCTGTCCAAGTGAAGGACACGCGGTGGAGCTGCTGAGAGCAGACACTTGATCCTCCTGAGAGAATCATCCTCCACATGCAGACCTCCCTCTGAGAGCCGTTACACCCTCAGACCAGTCTGAGTGTTGGTATATATAATATGTGCTCTCTCTGGAGGATACTTCCTCCCTCAGCTCTAAGACCACCGCTTTATCTTTTATTAAGATATCACAGTAGAAAGAAATCCCCGAGAAAAAGTCTGGGAAAGGTCAAGTGCCCAGGAGGGACGGGAGGGGAAAGAAAAGAGGAGATGATTTTTCATCCATGATTGATGATGATCCGCCCGGAAAGCGTCGCGGCTCACGGTGTGGAACAAACACAGAGAGGTCACACATGCATGGGGATGAGTGTGAACAACCGCCCTTCACTCCCGTGGACTCTCGTACACGTCACACGCACACGTCACAGCGCACGGCACAGCCTCTTACAATGGATTTCACAGCTCGGCGCCCAGGGAACCCTGACAGCACAGAAACTGTCAAATGATTTAACTATTAGGAAGGAGGAGTGTGTGGTGCTCCAGGATTTATGGAACAAACTGATCAGTGATATATATATATGTACTCCCCAAACAAGTTTAGAAACTTTATTTCAGTCAGTTATTACTCCCCTTTAATAACAGCAATTGGTGTTGTTCTGTATATCGTTGGAACATGTGGGGGAAAAAAAAAAAATGAACCAAATCCCAGTCCCCTGGAAGCTGGTATTCTGGTACGCAATGTGGCAGCATTACTTGTTGTCAGCCCTGGTACCATTTCCAAATTTAGGGCCAAGAGACTGGTGAAGTCAAAGACATATCGTGAGGTGGGCATCACAGGAAGACCTGTTCCTCACCCTTGCTTCACTGAAGAACTGTAGGCTAGCCAGCCAGAAGCTTTTTTATAAATCTTCTTATCTGCTGTAAATTGTGCTACTGAAATCTTAATTTCCCCGAGGGAGTCTTCTAAAGGACAAGTAAAGTTCTATCTAATCTAATCTAACCTAATCTAATCTTTGTTCAAGAGGAAGCAGGGATTTTGGCATATTTTTTGGGTGGTACCCACATGTTTAGCTGTGCTGCTCATTCCACAAATGCATGATCTTGACGTTGTACCTAATTGTAAAGATGACTAATCAGGCTTTCCAATGATACATAACACAATAGCAATTGTTTTTTTTATTAAAGGGGAAAAATGACCAACCAGATAACTTTCTTTTAGGAGTACAGATTTTCTAAATTCCCCATTTTCATAATCCCATCAGGGCGTGTGGACTCGTGTTAAAAAGTTAATCAGAAAAAAATATTTTTGCATGCTCAGAGCTGTCTCAAAGGTCAAAACTTGGAGACAACAGCAGAAGCAGCTGTTTTTGAATATTACATTGTTGGTCAGTGTGACTTCGGTGTGAAAAATGTTCAGCTGCAGCAGCCAACTCTCTGATTGGCTCTTGCTTGTTTCACAAGTTCTTCCCCTGACCTCTTGATCTCATGAACACACCTCTCAAATTTTGGACCAAGTCCTGTGAGACTGATGAATAGACCTGAAACTGCCATCCAAGGAAGACAACACTGGGAGTAGACTGGATCCTCACCCCTGCCTTACTGGAGAATCGTTAGCTTTCTTCAGGGAGGGGGAGAATTTTGGTACTTTTTTTTTATCCTCAGTTACGCAAATTATTGGAATTTGAACAGTATTATCTCAACTTTTATTGTATTTTCTGGTTAGAAGAGTATATGCCACTCATACTTTTATTTTAATTACAATAAATGCATGTAACAATGTACAAAATTAGGTGTTACAAGAACAATTACAACGAATCATAGCTCTTATTTTCTTGGAAATATTGTTACCTTTAATGTCTTTATGTCTAATATTGTCACGCTCTCTTCATTTATATACATTTTTTAGTTTCAGATTGACTGACAGGCTGCATTGGGGGAGTAGGAGGGCCGTTTGTGGTCCCTGGTCCACCAGTTGCCCACCACTGTACTATACAAAGTATGATTAAGACTCAAATGTATGTATTTTTTACTTGTCAGACTGCTTGTAAATTAAGCACAGCTTGATTCATAATGTAAGCAAATTAGATGAGCTCTGCACAAACGAGATCAGTCACGTCTGAAGCTCTCTAAAGAGAATATCACTCATCCCGTTTACACCGGCGATAAAAACATTTCACTGCAGCGCGTCCTCTCCCAGCTGAGACACACAAAGAGAAAACACTCTGAAGGGAAAACTGCAGCATGAGTTTGACGGGTCTATTTTTAACCTGCAGATTTACAATTATGCCTTTCACACTCTAATAAGACTGCTGGAGTATTGACATCATAACAAGACTCCAATTTCAAGCTGCCGGTGACAGATGCTGTGATAAATGTTAGCGTACAAATTGATGTAGAATAAATCTCCTGGCAAACAAGGCCGTCATAAACAGACTGTTGCCTGCTGAGTGCTTATTTGCATTGAGGAGACGGGGAATTATTAAAGTCACCCTTCAGGACCTGTTCACTCCTCATCAGGGACACGCAAGGGCAGAAACAATACGGCAACTAAAGATGTCAATCTGTCTCCTACGTCCCATCTTCAGGGCCGTTCGAGTGTCTTAATGCTGTGCTATAAAAGGCTTCACATGTGCACCTCACCTGTCTGCTCTGGATGAGGGGGGGTGTTAACAAGATTATGAGCGTCCATATTCATGAGACACTGAGCGTATGAGTGACGTTGCCCGTCTTTAGCACAGGAGTAAATCTGCTCCCTCAGGGCGTCAGAAGAAGCTATAAATGGGTTTTATTTACAGTTTCTTTCTCCAGCTTTACACCCGAAGGCTTCTTATGTTTATGACATCTCTGTACCTGCCCGTACCCTCCGATCCTCTTCATCTGTCCATCTCTCTGTCCCCTCCGCTCGCCTTGTCACCATGTCCAGTTATGGAACTCGCTCCCCCCTGATCTCCACAACACTGAGTCCTTACCCTTCTTTAAAACCAGACTCAAAACCCATCTGTTCAAGCTCTCCTACTCTCTCTGACCTCTGGCACTGTCTGTTGTATTGTATTGCTTGTTTTTATACCTGCTTTTATGCTGTTTTTACGCTTGTCTTAATGCACGTTTTTATTTGTACTTTTGTAAGGTGACCTTGAGTGTCATGAAAGGCCCCCTTAAATAAAACGTATTATTATTATTTATATGTTTATGACATGAGCTCAAGCACATGAATTCAAACTCAGAGTGGGTACACACGAAATACAAGAGACTAGGGTGACCATATTCTAAAAACCAAAAAAAGAGGACCCTCAGCAGCATGTGTTGCATCATGACGCTCAATATCTTGACCGGTAGGCACATTGGAAAAATGCCAGTGGTCCAGTGCAGTGCTTTATTATAAATATTAACGTATTGCATCTATAAAAGAGAGGGAAAATAAAGTTTCACCTTTTTATGATGGAAAAGTTTCAAATTATTCAAAATAGTTTGATATCCGTTGAGCTCCGAGCATATTAAGAGGTCATTTAGGACACCCATATTAATCATTTAACTCCCAGCTCTACTGTTTGGCAGAGGTCAATAAGTTCAGGATATTTAATGTGTTAAAAAAATAACACGTCATTGTTTGTTTCTGTCAATGTTTTAGGATACAGAAACAACTGCAAACAAACCAAAAGAACATATATTTTCTTTGTTTGGGATTTAAAGGTTTAAAAAGCTAAAAGCTATTATTATTGTAATTATTAAAATCATTAATATTTTAAACCCTTAACCATTTACTGATATGATTTCTGCTAGTCATCAAAAACATTTATTTTGTGTGTTTGTCAAACTTAACATCATCTATTTTAAGTTATTTTTGATTGCTGTTTTATTTACAAACATTTCTGTCTTTTCTAATTGATTTTGTCCCAAATATTTGTGCATTTTTATGTCATCACGTAATCAAGTGTTAGCTTTTTAAACCTTTAAATCCCACATCAAGAAAATATCTGTTTTTTGGTTTGTTTGTAGTTTTCTCTGTCCCCTGAAATGTTAACGGAATCAATGATGTGATTTGTTCTGTTTTTTTAAAACATTAAATATCCCTGAGTTTATTGACGACCTCTGTCAAACAGTTGAGCTGGTAGTTAAAGGGTTAAGTCTGAAATGACAGGTAGACTCAACAATTACCAACACATACAGTATGTATTTTTCCTTGTCAATTTGCTGTAATCCATCATGAAGCCAAATCTGTCTTATTTACATACACTCAAAGAAATAATTTGTTGGGTGAAGATAATAAAATTATGGAAAGAATTTCCACCTAATTAAAATGCTTTCATTTAGCGAGATACAATTCTGTTGAACCAGTTAATTGTAAATATGTTGAGTGAACATATGTTCACCCAACAAATTATTTCTTTGAGTGTATGTCACACGTGGTGTCTAACAGTTGACAGCAATTTAGTTTCAGGTAAAAGGTAACAACACTATGATAAAACTAGCAGTCATAGTTAGCTGAAATAAATAAATTACAAAATAAATATCACAGGATTTAAAGGGGAAAAGGGACTTACTGATTGGGATGTTTCTCCACCGTGGATGGTTTAAATTTTGATGGATGCAATGGATTCAATTTGCCTTGAGTCACACAAAATCTCCCAACTCTCCATAGTGGCTCTTCTTTGCCAGAAGCACCTTAGCTGATGAATAGGGCCTGTCACACATTACTGCCACCTTCTGCTCTGGAGAGGTATTGCACATGGGATTCCTATCTAAACCCACTAGGTTGTGTTGACATAAAGCAATCATGTAGTTTTAAGGATTTTGCCTGTCATGTTAAAACTACATGATTAAAAAAATGTTTAACCACTAAACATGGATAAATTTAACAGAAGCTACATGTTACACTTCTGTTGATAAAACAGACACCCATGTTGCTTTTTTTGAGTGTATGTTTGCCTCATTGTGGGTGATGGAAATTCTGATCTTTGTAGGTGCAATACTTTAATAACTCTTATGCTTTCTTTAAAAAAATAATAATCTGTTGTTGGTTTTGTGGTAATCCATGAGTAGATTGCAGAGACGTCACAAATGTTGTCCTAAAAGCATTCCTGTCTGTCATCCAAGCTCAAAATGATTTACTCAGAGCTATAACGCTTCCTTCCTACACACTGAGTAACCTTGCAGTCCTGATGCCGGCACACTCACACAAACAGGTGGCTGAGGAACAAAAAAGCCCCTGATGACTTTACCAGCGAACCCGCCATTGGCAGGTACCACTGACAGAAAGGACGAAATGCTGCTAAAAACGGTCCATTACAGGGAAACGTGATGCTGCTTATTTTGGCCCGTTTGACAGGTTGGCGTGTCCGATGTGAAAGCTAATGGGTTTGCCCACTTCCTGGTGACAAAACCTCCTGAGGGGATTCCTGTGGGTGCTCTTATCTGGTCGGGCTGAAGCAGAAGCAGGAAGTGACCTCAGCCTTAAAACAGGGCTGATAACATACTTCCTCACATGCCAGCTTGTTGTATATCAGCGCTGGGGTATTTCTGCTCCTGCTCCACAAAAGAACATGGTGTCATTTCTTTTTTGGGAATTCAGGGAGGGGGATTTAGATCATACAGGGCATGGGTGCATTTGAGGTCATTGTAAAGTGGATGATAATGTCCTCTGATTAGAAGAAATGAGCCAAATCAAGATGTGGCTCTTTGAATATCAGCATTAACATGATGAAACACTTTGAGTTCAAGAACAATTATATGTATTTGACTGAAAAAAACTTGATCTAATTTGGTTCCAAAATGTACTTTAAGTATACTTGTCCTCATAATGGCAGGTAGGCGGTCTTTGTCTTTTTCTTTAGTGAATTTGTTACCTAAATTAGATTTTTCTTAAGACTTATCACTCACTTACTGGTGTCATGTTTTGGTAAATAACTATGGTGTTAAGTTTTCGCCAGGGTCTGTCTGTTTGTTTGTCTGTTAGCAAGATTACACAAAAACTACTAGATGGATTTACATGAAATTTTTACCAGAGGTGTGGTTTGGTCCAAGGAAGAAGCCATTACTTTTTGGTGCTGATTCGATCCAAACTGATGTCACAAAAAAACATTGAAGTTTATAACGGCAAATCCCATTCATTTATGGCATGATGGGATTGTAGTTTATTTGTAAACTGAGGTCAACATTTTTCAAGCCTATGTCACTACATTTCCCAGTTTCCCTTGCAATGCCAGCGGAGGACTTCTGCTAACACAACGGCTAACAATAGCCTTGTAGGTCGGCACGTCTCTTCTGACTTAGAGCGCTGATAATGCAGCATTCTTTGGAGGTCTGCGCTCCCAGAGTGCTTTTCTAGTTTTATATCTGTAGTCACATTTACAGTCAGAAAAAAATGTAAATTTATGAAGGTGTTGCTAAATGTTATTTATTAGCCATGCCTTGTTTAGCATCTTGTTGTATCTGAGAACACTCCAGGAAGAGTCTTGCACTGGGTTTGGTAGACTTGCAGGTTCTGCTTGAAAAAAAAAAATTATAACAATAATAAAAATAATAAAATAAATAAATAATGTTTAACTTAACTTCTGTTGCAAACCAAATTGCCCTTAGGGGACATTAAAAGTTTTCAAATCAAATCAAATTCACCCATAGGTCAAGCCTTTTATTGATCCTTTGGTCCATCTATTTGTTGTCTATCCATCCATCTTCTGTTTTTACACCTTTCTGTCCATTAGCCGATCTGATCATCCATCTTTCTGTCCACTCAACCAACTGTCCATCAGTCAATCTTTTCATAAACCATCAGTCCATCAAGCCTTGCATTCATCCATCTATCCATCCGCCTGTCCATCCAATCATCCATGATACATCCATCCATAGGTCAAGCCTCTTATTGATCTCTTGGTTCATCTGTTTGTCCATCTATCCATTCTCCTGTCAGTCCAACCATCTATTCATACTGCCCTTGCATTCATTGTGCCATTCATCTATTTATCCATTTATCTTTTCACACACCCATCTATTCTTCCCTCTGTCTACCCACAATTTGTCTGTCCATTAATCCATTCATGTATCAGTCCATCCATCCATCCATCATTTTTTCCATTCATCCATCCATCTACCCTTTTGTCCCTCTGACAGTCCATCCATTTAGATAGATAGATAGATAGATAGATAGATAGATAGATAGATAGATAGCCTACTTTAATAATCCTTCACAGGAAATTGCAGTTGTCACAGCAGCTGTGCATTTATTCATTCACTCATTGTAACAACATAAAATATAGAAGCAGATCAAATACAAAATACATGTAAAAAAAAAAAGTGCATATGAGATAAAAAAAAAATTCGAAATAATTTAAAAGCTATGACTGGAGTAGTAGAGTGCTGGAGTATTGCACATGATTGGGACAGGGTAATTGAGCTATTGCTCATTAAAGAGGGGGGTGGGACGTCCTATAGTGTTCAGTCCCTGCTGCCTGTCGTTGTTCGTAATAGCGTTCATTCTTCTGAGCATCCTCACTGCAGCCACTTGCTCAACCCAGTCCTGGGAGATACCAACGGTGATGCTCGCCTTTTTAATCAGTTTATTGAGTCTGTTTCTGTGCGATGTGCGAGCACCAACCCCCCAGCACACCACCCATAAGAACAAAGCACTGGACACCAGTCTTGTGGAAGGAGCATAGCAGTGGTTGACAAATATTAAAGGAGCGCAGCCTTCTTAAAAAATACTGTCTGCTCTGACCCTTTTTGTAGACAGCCTCCAAGTGGCTGGACCAGTCCAGGTTGTTGTCCAGCTGAACACCTAAGTATATGTAGCCTGAAACAAGCTCCACCTCAGTCCCGTGTATGTAGACAGGATCAGGTTTGGGCTTCTTCTTCCTAAAATCAAGGACCATCTCTTTGGTCTTGGAGATGTTCAGCCTCAGGTGGTTAAGGCTACTCCAATTTACAAAGTCCTTGATTGATTGATTGATTGAATGACTTACCCATTTATTTTAATATCTGTTTATCCATCCATCTAATTATCTATCAGTCCATGTATCCATCCAACCCTCTGTCTGTCTATCTGCAAACACGTTTTTCCATTCATCCATCCATCTCCCAGTGTATCCATCCATCTGTCCATCCATCCTTCCTAGTTACATTCACCAAAATAGTTGTCCCCTCTCTTGATAATAAAAAGCTGGGGGCATTACATTCTTAAGTGTGAATGATTTTTCTGTCATATACATTTCTGTGCAGTGATAGAAATGTAAGTTAAAATAAAAGAGAAATGGATTCTTGTCTTCGGTTACTCTCAGTCTCTTTCTCCACCGATGGTAAAAAACACAGAGCTCAGCCTGAGTGACGGAGATGCTCTTACAATCTGTCTCTGCAGCGAGGAATCATGCACCGCCACTCTAACCTTTGCCTCCATCTCAGGAGTGGCTGAGATCTCCATGACAACCACAATCTGAATATGGAGAGCCTTATTGGAAGTGACATATTAATAAACTGTAGCCTCCAGAGAAACTGAAATCACACCTCAATTATTTTTCTGCCTCCCTCTCCAAGCCTGTCCTCATCCACAGTTTAATGTTTGACGATGTCGGTGTGGTGGGCAGAGTGATTCCCAGCTGATGATTGACAGCAGGGAGATAACAAGCATAAGCGATTGTCAGACTGATGTTTAGTTACTGAGGAAATCACAACTTTGTTTCTGATTGAACTCCATTTCACTGAGACAGCAGAGTTATTGATAAAAAGGTGTATGTGAGAATCAACATTTCCTCATGGAAGATGGGAAGATCATAACTGCCCTGGTGAAATACTGAAACTGTGCCCTGTGTAACGAGTGTGAGTGCAGAATAAAGATGAAACCTTTCCTCAGGCTGTTTTATCAGCATCTTGATGATGTGTTTTACCGTGTTAGACTCTATGGGTTTATACTGCCCCTTGGTGTGTTTGCATGTCTGCTTCTGGTTATACAGTACTTCTACACACAAGACAAAAAGTCTGTCCTTCTGTCTTTTGCCTTTCAGTCATTTTATGATCCAACATCCATCCATCCATCTGCCCAACCAACCATCCACCCAACCATCCATCCATCAATCTGTTCATAACCCATCATTTCATCTAATTCTGCATTCCATCATATATTCATCCATCTATCAGTCCAGCTGTGAATTGATCATTTGGTGCATCCATTTGTTATCCAACCATGCCATCCTTGCATCCATCCATTCTTTGGTCCATCTGTTTGCTGTCCATCCATCCATCCATCCAACATTTTGTCCTAGCATTCATAATATATCAACATAACTTCCAATTCATACATTTATTTCTTTATTTATCCATCAGCCCATCCATTGATCATTCTCTGCATATCTCTATCTATTGGTCCATTCATCCATCCATCCATCTATTCACCCATCCATCCACATCATCCTGTCATTGTTCTGCCTTGGGTTTTTACTCCCATTGACTTGGGCTTTTGAGCCCAGTTCAGAGCACACACCGTAGAATGGTTGCTGTGCTGTTGACAACATGGCGCTGAGCAGTGCTGAACTGACTGATAACCACAAAAAAGACTGGTCAACCAATGAGATTGGACTGGAACCACATGGGGAAGGTAGTCTTAAAGTGGCAGACGCTCTAATAGAGCATCTCAGACAGGGAGAGAGAGAAAACAACTGAGAAAACCATTCCTTTGTTTAACATCAGTGACTGAACATGCTCTAGCTGTCACTGAAAATGAATATTTGAACCTAAGTTAAGGACAGTATTGTCTCTTTAAAGACAGGGGGCTGATCACATACCTGATGTAAAATGGCTCACTGGTGTCTTTCCTGTTTTACACCATGACCAGATTTATTTTTATCAATCACTCAATCAATCAAACTTTATTTGTATAGCACTTTTCGTACCAGACTTTGTAGCATAAAGTGCTTTACATGGGAAATAAAATAAAATAAAAAAACATGAAATAAAAAGTAGAAAATTGCATAAAATGAAAAAATAATGAAAAAATGTCACTGTGAAATTGAAATGTAATGTAGATGAAAATCAAGACCCGCTTTATGTTGGACTGGTATGTTGTGGGAGATCTTACAGCCGACTGACCCATGTGGATCAGAGTTTCACTTTGATTACATAAATCATTCATACACACTAAACTGTAAACTGATCATGTTGAACACAGATCCGGATAAATCCATTTACTCTGCCTGGTTTTGTCTTATATTAAATTCACAAAGACCAGAAACGGAGCCGTTTATAGAGATGTCATTCAGCCTGAGGATAATTAAATTGTTGATTTTACAGTTATGATCAGCTCTCAGTCTGACAGTTTACTTCAGGCCCATTTGTGTCTGAAAAGCTTTTGAATCTCTGACTTGCTTTCATCTTTAACTCGGGACGCTTGACAAACTGGGAACAAACTGAACTTTGAAGTAAATTTCTTTACATGTCACAGAATCTCTTCAGCTTTTAAAGGATTTATTTATCATCTTTGAAGTCAGTTTAATGTGCAGTGATGCCTAATTGCACCGCTTTATGTGCATTAGTGTCAAAACAACAGCTCTGATAATTCAGAGAGGGCTTCTTTACTCTGACTGTTAAGACCCATACTGAACAGATAAAGAGTGATGGCTTTGCCTCTGACATCAACATCAGAAGTCAAACTTCACACTGTTTTTTTCTTTGCCAAAGACAACCTGCATGTGCAGGATGGAGGGAGGACTTTTAATAACTTTGGTGATTCAGTTTTGCTTTATTCCAGGTGTCAATGTGTCAATCTAAGAGTAGGAGGACTCAACAGGGAACAGTGTCCACCCCACTCTTTTAGATAACCTGCCTGCATGTAGTACTACTCTCACTGGCCACTTTATTAGGTACATTTTGCTTGTATCAGGTTGGACCATCTTCTGCCTTCAGAGTTGCCTCAATAGCCATAGTGTCAACAAGGTGCTGGAAACATTCCTCTGATATTTTGGTCCATACTGACAGGACATATTGATCAAATATGCTCTTCTAGATAGAGATCTGGTGACTGTGGAGGCCTCTGGAGTACAGAAGATGCATTGTCATGTTCAAGAAATTAGTTTGACAGGATCTGAGCTTTGAGACAAGGAGCTGCTGGAAGTCTCCATCAGAAGATGGTACACTGTGGTCAGAAAGGGATGACAATGGTCAGAAACACACTCTGGTAGGCTGTGGGGTGTAATTGGCACGAAGGAGCACTAAGGGTCAATCCCAATTGTACCCCTTAGCCCTTGGTTTTGCGCTTTCACATCTAGTGCAGGAGTATCCCAATTCTCCATAAGATTAAGGGGAAGAGCTACACAGCCCTTGAAATGAAGACAAACTGGAACCTTAAGGAAGGGGTATGAGAAATTTCCCATGATACGCTGCACCTGCTGACAAGATGGCAGAGCGGAGACCAAAGGAAGCGCATAATTGCAAGTAATTATTAAATCATTAAGTAAATATTAATCATGGTTAAAATTGTTGGTCATATTTTAAAATTGCTGGTTATAACAAGCTAGCTTTCACAGCTACAGCTACAGCTATTGTCACACAGCCAGCGAGCAAAACAGAGGGCCAAGGGGAAGGGGTAAGACGGGGGGGGGGGGGGGGGGGGGGGGGGCGGCGGCGGCTAAGGGTTACAATGAAGATTTTCCCAAAGTGTGCCTACAAACATCTCCCCTACACTATTATAAAACCAGCAGAGGCCTGAAGTGTAGATACAAGGCAGGATAGATCCATGCTTTCATGATGTTCACACCAAATTCTGAGCCTACCATCTGAACCCGGAGCAGAAATCCAGACTAATCAGACCAGGAAATGCTGCTCCTGTAGCCCATCTGCTTCAAGATTGAACGTGCTGTGTGTACAGAAAGTGGACTTTGTTATGCTTTAATTGTAACAAGCAGCTACTTAAGCAACTGTTGCCTTTCTGTCATCATTCTCCTTTGACCTCATTGTATATTTTCTCTTTTTCAGACCATTCTCTATCAACCCTAGAGATGGCTGTGTGAAAATCCAAGTACATGAGCCGTTTCAGAAATACTGAGACCAATCCGTCTCACTTAAAGCACTTTTCTCTTGTATTCTGATGCTGAGTTTGAGCTTTAGAAGGTTTTATTGACCACATGTTCATGCTTAAATCTGCTGAGTTGCTGCCATGTGATTGGTTGATTTTTGCTTTGTGTGAGTGAGCAGTGGGATGGGTGTATCTAATAGTATACATACAAAGGACAGCTCTCCAAGACCAAAACTATTCAACGATTCTTTATCAAAGAGGTCCAGTAAGTTCTTGTGTTTTAACTCAAACCTGTTCTTTTAACCTCACTACAGAACCATTGATCACAACAAACAAGGCAAAAACTCCCTGCATGTGCAGCACGTCTCCTTTGTATTTCTCAGCTGTTTCATCTAAATTCTCGGACTCTGAGCTCTGACAGAAACTTTAGAAGTAGCCCCAGCTCTTTGACGCTGAAGGGGACACTGAACAGAAACATTGTGTGTGAACAATACCTGACAAACATGGCTGTGGCATAAAAGCAGGAAGCTGGCATGGCGGGCAAAGGTAAACATCGGAGCTGTTTCCTCCTCTGCGTACTGACATGGCTGCATTGTTCTCGGTGCATTAGCCGACGCACTGACTGACACGACTTCTGCGCTGCACTCACTTTTTCCTGAGTTTAAACCACACAACAGCAATAATAAGCGCCGCTTACACATAATGAGGCCAGCTGTATAGAAGCAGGTTTCCCACAGAGACTTGACAGGTCCTCTCTGTTGTTGTGCATGTAGTATACAGTAGACAGGAAGACAGCATGACTGTTTTGAAATGATACTGAAGTTAAAGGACTCCAGTGGGAATAACATCATTAGGACGCTCTATGGCTGTTCGGTTATGGAAAAAATAAGAACTATGATTATTCTGCTTAATATTGATATCATGATAATTAGGCACGATCACTCATTGATTTTACAACATCTTAGCACAAATTTTGAAATATTAAAAAAATAAGCATAACTGCATTGAGATGTAGCTACAGCTATGATGCCTGCATATATTTTGCATTGTCTTAAAAACTGTTTTGATTCTTTATTTTTTGATAAAATAGGACTGAAAGTTAAATAGCCATGATATCAACTAAATGAAAATTAATATATGAATTAATAACATGTTTAATCACTTGTGAGCACCTCGCCCTCATGGCAGATTCAGCTCAGCGTTTAAGGCTGATGATCGAGTAATGAAGATTAGTTAATCGAAAGTCAATCACCCAGCACTAGTCTTGCTGTCTCTCTATTTCTGTCTGTTTTCTGTCCCTCTGTCACTCAGTAAGAGTGACTCACAGTCCTTACATTCATGACAGTGTCAGTCTAAAACATCTGACATCTCCACATGTTATTATCTTATTATTTCACCTGACAGAGGAGCACAAAGTGCCACATAAATGAGGATAAATGTTCACTGAGAGACCCTCATTGGTGACATGGTGCCAGAGACTATCAGGATGTTTGAGAAGGTGCCTACATATGCTGCACGGACTGACAGACTGCAGAAAGCCTTCCTTTTTTCCTGATAGTATTTCACTCATTATTTTCTAAATTCAAGGGGTTATACATACATGTGATTGTTGGCTAGATCAACACTGAAAAGAATGGTTCATATTTCATTTAGCAGCTAAAAGTCGATTCTTCTTTTGGAGTTTCTTCAACTCATTTATTGATGTTGCCACTAACTGGAGCAGATTATGATTTGAAGGGTTAAAAACAAAAAAGGGTTCCCACCATAGTTGCCAGGTCGGCTTATTATAAGCGACTTTGGCCTTCTTTTTATGAAAAAAAAAGTTTATAGTAAATATTAGTAGTTGCAGGTTGTTGTTTTCTGGGCTTGTTCCAGAAGTGCAGTTGCTCATTTGGGCTTGTTGTGCCCCCAAACCCAGAAGGGATCTGATGCTCACTCTACCACCAATATAAACTCAATTTAGAAGTTACGCAAACTATTTTGTCCCACTCCAAACACAAATGTAAATTGGGGCAAAATTGATGTTTCCAAAAAGACATCCTAATCACCAGAATTAAATTTGTTTCTAATGTAGCTGTAATTGTTTTCTCCATAATAAAGCTGTAGAGGAACAACATAAAACTTAGATAAAAAGCCTGACTATGTCTGTTTGGTTACAAAAGTCAAGGTTAGACAGACTGTTTAGTGATAACAGAGTTATAAATAACAGTAGCCCCTCTCTTCACTTCTGTATAAAGAAAAGGATGTTCCAATTGAAAACAAATTTCCCATTGGGACAATGAAGTTATCTATCTAGCAACTCCAAACAAAAGGATGTTGAATAAGTAAATTAAGAGACAAAGAGGAAAGAAATGTCACTGTGAAATTGAAATGTAATGTAGATGAAAATCAAGACGCGCTTTATGTAGATTGCTCTTTAAAAAAAAAAAAAGGAATATATCCCATTAGAAAAAAAAAATAGCTGGAGATCGTTATTTTTAAGCTTGTTTTTATTGACCTGGTAGATTGTTTCAGTAGAAGAATCTGACAACACTGGTCCCCACAGAATAAAACATTTGTGAAAATAAAGCATTTCTTTAACAAATTCATAGAAAGCTGTTGCCTCTCTGAAGGCCTCCACACTTCATCCAAGTAAATCCATCTGATCATGAGGACTCTGAAGTTCCTGCCACTGCCGAGGGCACAGTCTTTTGCTCCTGGCTACCTTATCAACACCCGATCGTCCAAACATCAACCACAACAACTCGGTCTGTCATTTTTTTATGGTGTAATGTTGTATTAATTTGATTGTTCCTGCCTCAGAGTGCTTAGTTTTCAATGGCTGAGTAAATAATCAGCGAATCATCTGCATTGATCATAAATCCAATCAAACTCTCATTAATGTCATTTTGTAACCAGGCATAAAGACTCTCCATTAATGATGTCAATAACACACTCCCTCTCTAATTACTTTTAAATGATTTGTGTCTCATCCTGGACTGAAGCCACTCACATGTATATGTTTCACCTTAGATGAGGATAATGTGAACTGTTAATGTACCGGTAAAGCCAGGTCACGCTGGCTCCAGAACCATGAAGTGATTTCTTTGGATGGTTTGAGGGAAATTTGTGAAGAAAACTCTCTCCGTGTCAGCTTTGCCCACTTCTTCAGACACTACTGTGTTATATGTGATTGTGTAAGGACAGTATCAGAAGGGCTTACACTTCATACACGTTTTAACTGAAATTATTGGTCTTCATTTTTTTAATGTTTTTACCATGTTTGTAGAATTCAGACTGTACTATCTCCTTTCTGGTTGAATGCACCCCAGACAAATGATTGCATGCTGTCCAACTTCCATCTGAATGTATGTACATGCAACATTTGGAAACAAGGTGAGGCAGCAAGAAAAGAGTTTCACCAAGTATTTCCAAATGTGGCCAACATTCTCCATCAAAACAAAGTAATTTAAGGAATATAGATTATCAATCTTAACCAGAACTACAATCCAAACACCCCAAACACTTTTCAAAATACACAACTATGTTGACAATGATCAGAAAAGAGGATGGTGATATGTGAGCTCCATCCACTTTTCCATTCATAGGCAAATGACTCTAGAAAGAAATTTCCTACATAAAAATGTCATAAAGTCATAAAGTGTTAGTAATTCTTGCTAAGACGCTGCCAACATTTGAACAACAAGACTAGACAGTGATATATCTATCTAAAGCAGTTACATACTTCCCATCACATAAATTGTGCTAATACATTGGCAATATATTTTCGGTAAGTGGGTGGAGCTATTTCTATTTTTTAAGATATCTCAAATTTATATTTTCTAAAAGTCTGAATTGAAGTAAATCTATTTAGAAAACTACATTTTTTTTTTTAGAAAATAATAAAGTTCTCAAAAAAAAATCCCTTAAAAGTTACTATGACAGCTACTTACACAAATGAGCTGTCAATGTTAAGAAAACTCACTCTTGCGAGGAATCACCCTTTTGTCCAAACACTGCCATCATATTTTTATCCAGATAATGAAGTAATACTTCTCTTTTTTATTTTATGTGAAAAATATTTCAGGGTTATTCCTCCACACTGTGTAAAAATGCATGAATAATCTGGTGATGGTCAGAAAAAGGGGGTAAAACTACAGGAGACTGATTTAAACCAACTTCTGATTTCTTGCCAATAAAGATTTGCAATGTTATTTCGGATTAAAGCTAATTAATCTGATAAAGAACACACACACACATTTAGATATACACTAAAACGAATGATGGGTAATCTTATTTCATGGTCATAATACAAATAAAGAAATAAAAAAAAAGTTTGAAGTAGCTGCTACAATTTCTTATGTGTTTATATATATCTATATGTAAATATATAATGATTTTACTAATTGTTAGCTTTATTCATTTTAGCTTGAAGCTTTGCAAGATGGATCTGCCTAATGACAGACACTGAATCTGGCAAATGCAGCTGCTTGGCGGGGTTAGCACACCTTCAAAATAGCAAAGATGTTTTTGCAGCATTTGGAAAGTGGGTGTAAAGTCATTCATTCATATGTAAATTTTACCAACTTGTTGTTGTTGTTGTCAAGAAATGTAGGCAGTGCTTTCTCCTTACTGGTTAAAAGTACAACTGTAGATCCTTAAGTTTCTGAACTAAACTCCTCCTAAAAAGCCTCAACATACTTCTCCCTCTTGCCGCAAGTGATGTTCACCAAATGTGGAAGGGCCTCATGTTGGTCTTGGACCTCCTAACATCTCAAACCCCCCTG